>JACBFG010000029.1:485745-638380 GCA_013435955.1 Diaporthe sp. HANT25 | reverse complement strand
CACTGCTCCCCCTCGACTTCCCTGACGCACATATCCCCCCCCCCCTTATTTCGCTCCCAAGATTGTTTGAATAGCCGCGTTCTTCTGCCCGGTCTCTGCAGCGGCAACGTCCAGAAAGTTTTCACTCAGCAGCAGCGGCAACAGTACAGGAAACGAGTGTGTCATTGATTGCGAATCGCCTCCTCCAAGCCCTCCTCACTCACCGTCTGGTTGCGACCGTGATTTGCTATTTTGGGAGCACGCATCACAACTATGTATGTACAGCACAGTAACTCCTAATCCCGATCCTGTCTGTCCTCGTGTGATTCAGCACCCTCTCCCCAACTGCCCGTCCACAGCGCTTATCCTCTCCTCGGTCGCAGAAGCAGAAACAGAAGCTGTAACAGCCCAGGTAGACCTCAGGCTCCTCCTTCCTCAGTTAGACCTGGCTTACCGGTCACCCTACGCATCCATATCGCTTGCCTTCGTGCTTTCCAATTCCTGCCAGAGAGGGTAGCCACCAGCCCGACACACAGTCGCAGGTTGACCGTTCCAGCCAACCAAAAAAAGCCGGCCTTGACCACTGACCACTGGCCACCGGCCACTCACCGACCCAATTCTCTATTATCGACGCCGAGTCCCTCGATATCTGCCACCTCCTCCGCCGTGTGCCCTACTCCGATCCACTCCCGGCATTCACAGAGCGCGCCCGTTCGCCCTGCCCTCCACTGCACTGCCCTGCCCCGCCTTGTGCGTACACATCGGTGCTCATTCCTCTCAGTCTCTGCCACGCCTTTCCTCCTGCCCGTGGTAAAAGTCGCCGGCCCAGATTCATGGACAGCCGGTCAGCTACGGTGGAACCAAACCAGACCTACCAACCAGTCAACCACTGGGGTCGCATCAGCGTTCCCTCGACACCGCGGACCCCAGCTGCCTCCACGTCGGGCTCGAGTTCTTTCACCGACGCCACCTCGGCCGCCAGCCCGTACCCCCCAGCATATGACCTGCTGCCCCTGCTTGTATCGCAACATCAAGCGCAGCTGTTGCAGTACAACAAGCTCATCTCTCCCGGCAGAGGAGGCGGAGGGTTGCAGAGTCCGCCTCTCCCGAGTGCGCTCCCCGTGCCCAATATACAGGCAGCGCCACGGTCGAGATCCTCCTCCAAGGTGTCCAACAAGGAAAGTCACAGCGTCAAGCAGTCTCCTGCACCGCAGAGCTGCCATGGGACAAGAGGGCCCAAAAGCACAGACAGACCAGAACGTGAGGGCATGACAAAGGGGAAGGATACGGACAAGGAAATACCTCGCAAGATGCCTCCAAAGCAACAACCTGATCTCGCCCATCCCCTTCCCTCCCGGCCCCCGCCTCGAGCGAACCCCGCCCAACAATCCACGAGCAGCTCTACACAGTCTATCTCTGTACCTTCGACGCCGCATCAACGGCCGCGGAATTTCTTCGAAGAGTCCGAGTCCCGTGAGCCCTCCCCGACCGTCGCGCAAAATCACTCTCCTCGATCAGCATACTCAGAACCAAATGGCGGTGCCGCCTCTATGCCGCCGCGCCCCTTTACCAAACCTTGTCAATACGAAACCGCATCTAGGCACTTTCGGAGGCGCATACCTTATAGTATAGGGTCAGACAGGCTCGAACGGGTCAGCTTGGACAAGGTGAAGGACAGTCTGTCTAAAGATGAGGAGCGGAAGTTGTCCACCGATATGCGCGAGTTGTACGACAGGTTATTGCCATCGGCCAAAGTCGAAGAGAACCGCAAAAAGCTGGTCCAGAAGCTCGAACAGATTTTCAACGACGAGTGGCCTGGTCATGAAATCCAGGTCCATCTCTTTGGCTCCTCGGGTAACCTACTGTGCTCGGATGACTCTGACGGTTGGTCACAATACCCACGCGACGCAATGTGGACGTCACTGACGGGAAACAGTTGATATATGCATCACGACAGACTGGAAAGAAATGGAGGGCGTTTGCATAATAGCTGACTTGTTAAAGAAGCGTATGTTTGCCTCCCTCTTTCCCCCGGACTGACGATATTTGTGCTGACTGATTCGGCAGGCGGCATGGAACAAGTGGTCTGCGTTTCCACCGCGAAGGTCCCCATTGTGAAAATATGGGACCCCGAGCTCAAGTTGGCCTGTGATATGAACGTCAATAACACTCTGGCACTCGAGAACACTCGTATGGTTCGTACCTACGTGGAGACTGACGAGCGTGTCCGGCCACTCGCAATGGTCGTCAAGTACTGGACACGGAGGCGAGTCATCAACGATGCTGGTAGGGCACCCCGACACCACCGATGACAACTGAAGCTCTCTTAGCTGACTCCATTTCTCATCCACAGCCTTCAGTGGGACGCTCAGCTCCTACACATGGATATGCTTGATCATTGCGTTCCTTCAAGTCCGCCAACCGCCCGTCCTACCCTCTTTACACCAGTGTCCGACCAAAAAGCTACCCACGACCAATGGTCACAAGACCGATTTCGCAGATGATTTGACCCAGCTGAGAGGTTTCGGTGACAAGAACAAGAGCACTTTGGGAGAACTGCTGTTTCAGTTCTTCAGGTTCTACGCACACGAGTTCGACTACGACGAAATGGCGATATCGGTGCGGCTCGGCAAACTGATCCCCAAGAAGGAGAAAAATTGGCAAGTTGGGAATGGAAATCAGAACCTCTGCGTCGAGGAGCCTTTCAACCGAGAGCGTAACCTGGGAAACACCGCGGACGACTGGTCGTTCCGTGGCATCCATCTCGAGCTTCGACGCGCCTTTGAGCTGGTAGCAGAGGCAAAGTTGGATGAATGCTGCGAGCAGTTCGTCCAACCCAAGGAGGAGCCAACCGAGCCCAAGTTATTTACAAAGCCGACGTCACGTCCAGCCATCATCCGCAGCTCGTCACAGCAGAACTCAGGGAGAGGCGGGCGGAACGGGGGTGGCCGAGGCAATCGTAACCACTTTCGCAACGGTAATAGCAGTAGGAGGGCTTCATCAAGCAACGCCTACGACAACACGCAGAATCCTGGCGCGTTCCCCCAGCCTGGCGTCATGCCGAACGGATTGATGGCCCAAGACCTACAGTGGAGCCAATTTGCGCAGCATTACCAGTATCCTGAAAATATGGCAATGCTAAGTAATGCTTTGCAGATGCAGGACCGGCTGAACTGGTACACACATTACCAGCTCACGGCGCATCAGCAAGCTGTGGCGCATGCCCAACGCATGCAAGCCGGCTCCACCCAGGCCGGTGAAAGATCACGGACAAATTCGTTCGACCAGGCGCCACCTCTGACGGCTCCACCCAGGCCGGAACATTACGTATGGCCGCTTCATCTCCAGCCCGCGTTTTACCATCACCACGCCGGCTATGGGACCTACCCCAGCTCCCCTTCCGCGCCAGCCGCAGCCCCCGAGTTTAGGAGAAGCTTGCATAGGTCAAGCGCGGCGAGTGAGGTTGGTGGCCCGACCAGTGGCGGTACACTGAGGTCTCAGTCCCAGCCTGCATCTCGAACACCCGCGCCTGCGGGCAAAGCGGTTCAGGGTTCTGGAACGCCATCCCAAGTGGCCAACGGAGTGTCGAACCATGTGCCTCGCCAGTCGAACCTCATCCCCTTCCCAGGGCTCGCCTCGGATGACAGGACAGACTCGGAGGTTGACGAAGGATCAACCAGGACGATACCCGATTCTCCACCGGATGAAGATGGTGCTGGATATTTGGGTTACTTCGTCGCTGATTCTTCAACGCCACCTCGCCGGCCAATGCAAGCAGTCCCTCCTCTCAATGACGTGGGACTGAGTAGCATTAACCGCCGCAGGCTGTCCACTGAGGGACCCCAGTCTGTTCTTGACCGACGATTGCAGAGGACCTCTAGATCTCCATCTCCACTCGGACATGGTAGAACCTTCTCCGGGACGAATTCGGCCCCAATCGCTTCAGCGCCATTCCCGCAAAGCAGCAGTCGGACTTCCAAGGATAACTTGCCGTTGGTGGTGAATGGTTCAACCTTTATACAGCCTTCTGTCCTACCATCGAGCTGGGTAGCCTCCGGCGATGATTCTGGATTCGACAACCCACTGCGAATTAGTCAAGTTCCAGGAGCCAACAACATCATGACTACTGAGCCGTCTACCTCGCAATCTGCAGGGGCATCAGAATCAGGCTCAGCTGGTATGGACCGTCCACTTGTCGTCAACGGCTCTACGCAGTGCCACATCCAGCCTCAGTCCCAAGCTCAATTCCAGTCTTTCGGGCAGCGAATGGCAGCGTCGCAGGGTCCCAACGGTGCGCCTTACGCCGCGTTCTTCGGAGACAAGTTCCAGGGCTACGGGAAGATGTCGGAACTAGGTCGCCAGAGGTTAGCAGCACGGAACCAGCAGGCCGGTATCTCACCGCTTGACTTGGCTATTCCAAATCCAATGATGCCAGAGTCGCAGCACCTCTCACCGGTCTACGAGAATCGAACGCCGTCACCGACAGTGCGGCGACGATGGGAAGCTTCTGCGAGTCACGGGAGGATGGTTGTTCCTGGACACGGCGTTGGCTCCTCAGACGAGTCTGTACGAGAACAAACGTCCAAAGCCCTACATAGGTCTCTCGGGGCTAATGGCGTTACAAACGGTGGTGACAACAGTCCTTTGGCTACTACACGACCGAACGGTGCTATGCTCCAAGAGAGCGCTCCCCTGCGTGCAGCCAAGGGCGATTCCGAGAATGCGAGCGGGTGGCAGAAGCAGAAGTCTCGCAAGAAGCAAGCAGAGGTCAAGACCACGACAAAGACAGGTCCCCAGAGCGAGAAACCCCCAAAGAACGACCTTGAACGGAAGGGAGGATGAGCCGTCCCTACCTGATGATTGCGTGGTCGCCTTTTGGATAAGCGCGCATCTTTGAGCCCAATCGTGATTGCCGGGTACAAGAGTGTGCTTGATCTTATTGGACAGTTCTGTTCAGGATCTCGCCACCGAGCACTTGGTGTGTCATTTATATGCCTCGAGATGGTGTCGAGGCGGAGGAGGTTGTACGATCTGGTTATTGATCCGGCTGCCAATGTGGACGTGACGAGGGACAGCACGTATATCCGGGATCGAGGACCATCGATCTTGGCAGCAGCTATTGACAGCTCATGTCTGGGCCACCCGATGGCGATGGCAATGCGAACAACACCCGCTCCCAACCATCCAGTGGAAATCATAGAATTACAATTTCCCACCTTTTTGGCCTCTCTCCGGACAGGAGACGCTAGGGCTTTTCACGCGAACATGGTTTTTATAGAAAGTCTTTCGACGACAGCATATACCACAAAGGAATGGACAGCGCAAAATGGAAGTTTCCGGTTTTCAACAAAGCATGACGCATTGCAGCGAGTTTTTCGGCTGCTTTTCGCAATTTTTCCCAGGTGCAAGCGAACTTGTGTTTACACCTGCTCCAACAGGTTCCTTGGACGGGTTTCCGCCCCCCTCCTATCCTGAGCAGATCCGTCTCCCTTCAATATCGGAGATGTGAGAAGACGACGTTGTCTCTAGGGCCTGTGTGGACTTGCGCCCTAGCTGGTCTGGATTTAACATCAAGAGGAGAAGAGCACAGAAGTGCTCTTGTGCCACCCGAGCGTGGTGGAGTCTGCGGATGCCCTCGGTGGTGAAAGCTGTGATTCGGCCCAGCTGGCTGGTCGCATCGTGGATCCACCTGCGCATGACCCGCTTCAATGCTAGACAGACTTCAGACAACAAGTCGTCCTGACTGTCTGCCAGCGTAACCACGGCCAAGGCATACGCAAGGTTGGTATTCCTGCCAGGCAGGTACCTGTTTGCAAGCCAACCACCGCTACAGAGACAGGAGGAGAAGGAGTGTTACAGTGTGGGGGGCGCAGAAAGGGAAACCCTCTTGCAATGCTTTCGGGTATCGAGGGCGATGGGTTACTGAATGGAGTTTCAAAGAGGCACATGGTATGGTCATGAAAGTTCGAGGATGAACACGGTTTTGTTGCCAATCACACGCAAATCAAATAGACCAGGGCAAGGTTAGGGGCTAGGCATATTTCGACAGAAAAGCGAACAAAATAAAATGGGGAAAAAAAAAATGTTGAAAATCTACGATCATTCTCAAAAAGTTCCCTAGCTAAACTATGCCTGGCTCACTTGAGCGTTGAGAAAGCTAACGAGGAATGACGGTGGACTCTGGGCCAGACCAGTCTCGAAGTTCACCTCCCAGAATGTGTAGACTACAGACGAGCCTGCATATGCAATCCACCGTCTGGAGGCTCTGCGGGCCATCCCCGTGCTGATGACGGCCCGCTAAACCGTTCCTGGACCCGCCCGAAGTTCGGCTGCGGCCAGCAGAGACGGCGGGGTGGATGAGGAAACGCCGGCCGTCTTCATCACCTCGGATGTAAAAGAGTCCACCAGCCTGACTGCTCAGTCCTTGGTTGAGGCGCAAGCAAGCCCGCATGTCGGCTGGATACCCCCTCACTCGGCGACCATGACGGGGCAGCATGTCCGATCCGAGTCTGCGACGGCAACGATGAGGCGCCCTCCGTCCCCTCCTGCCTCGTCGCCTTTCCCTTCGTCGACCAAGCCCATTGGCCCGGCAGGGATCCGTAACCTCAGGACCGCTCTGCGTGGACTTACAATCTCCGACCCAAGCCCCCCGACCGTCTCTCCTCAGGCCTCCCTCTCGCCGATGTCGAGCGCACTTTGGCCCGCGACCGACCGACCCGAATGGGCACCGCCGCAGAAACAGTCGCCGAATAACAGCGTGCCAAAAATTGCAACCCAGAAGAAATATGTTGGCCCAAACAGCAGTCGTGCACCTGGGGAGGCGACAGAGAGGGCGCTGGTGGAGGGGAGACTCCGTCAGCTGAAGAGCCACACACAGAGGCTTCGAGCGGCCCGCGTGCCCGGATCGGACCCGGGGTCTGTGGACAGCGCGTACGAGGAGTTCGCGAGAATTAGGGATGAGGCAGCAGAGGCAGTTGGGGCGCTGCTGGCCGCACACAGCTCATCCAGGGCTGCGAGTAGATCTCGCCGTGCCAGGAACGGGTCGGTTGCGGAGACTGTCGAGAGGCTCGAGTCGATGAGGATAGCGCACGGTGATACGACCGCAGACGGCGACGTAGACGTTCTCAAGGCTTCCTTCAGTACTCTTGGCCTCGGCGACCCTTCTCCACTGTCCGCCAGCCTTGGATATGACGATAGAGCACGATATAGGGCAGATTCGGTTCCCTCGAGCGGGCCCGTCCAGAACCACTCCTCCCTCGCCGCCGTCCGAGACTGGAGGGCAGTGCTCGTGAAACTACTCCAGTCCCACCGGAGGAGTCTGGCAAAAACAATACAGGCCTACGACAAAGACGCTCCGCTCGAGGTGACAGAGAAAGCGCTGGACGACCCCGAGTACCGCGCCGGGATGATCCAGAAGATTCGCGAGCGGAAATCTCCCTTACCTTCCAACGTGTCCGCTACCTGGCCGGCCTCTTGGCCATGGCACGAGAGGCGGTTTCGACATTATGACGCCGTCAAGGAGACTATCATGCAGGTCGACCGCCAGCTGATGATGGCGGCGGGGGATGCCGGGAAGAGGGGAAAGAAGGTTGTGCGCGACTACGTGATCGCGCCGCGCGGCAACGCCGTCCTGGAATTTGCCAATACCGGCGGCTACGACACTCCCCTTCTTCGGTTCCGCGTCTCAAGCCACATGCTGGCCGAGACCTCGCCTATATTTGAGGCTGTCTTTGGAGGCCAATTCAGCCACCCGCGGATCCTCGACAGAGATCTGAGAGAACTTGACGGTCAGGTGCCGCGGGAGCCGCCTCGCTCTGTCACATGCGCTGACGGCAGCAGCGTGAAGCTTTACAGCATGCCACAGCTCGAGCCTAACAAGGAGGAGGCGTTGACGATCTTGCTTCACGCTGCGCACATGCAGAACGACAAGGTCCCGCGGGAGGTCAGCTATACTCAGTTTATAGCCATCGCGGAGGTTTGCTTGAAATACCAGTGTACCTCACCACTCGAACTATTTGTCGAGCACCGCTGGCTGCCGGCGTGGATGCACAAGGCTACCGAGGACCAGCCCGACGGAATTCTGCTCATCAGCTATGCCTTTGGCTTGCGCCGGCTTTTCACCCGCATGTCCAAGACAGCAATACTGAATATTGTGGACGAGGAGGAACTGCAGGCCAAGCCATGGCCGCACGCAATGAAGGAGAAGATCTGGGCTGTCAGGAATGCTAAGCTGGCTCAGGTCTACACGGCTTGCGTTAGTGCAGTACAGGAGTATTTCCGGCCGCCGGGCCAGGCGAGCAGCATAGATGGAGCCGGGGGAAGTCATGGCGGCCAGCGTTTTGGAGCAGGACTTTCCCCAAGCGACGACCAGCCGAGGACATCGTCCCTGCTGCGAGCATCTTCTTACTTTGCAACCCCACCGCTACCTAGCTACGTGCCTTTGTTTTCCCTGACCAGTACGCCGCGCTGTCCGAAGGGGGACCACTGGTGCGATGCCACGAGCCTAGGCTGGCTGCTCTTGATTCTTAACGAGCTGCAGCTCGTCTGGGCGATCGTCAACCCTTCTGCCCTGCCTGATGCGCAGAGCCAAGAGCGCCAACCGCCCCGGTCGCTTGCGCAGCTCCTCGACGTCCTGCGGTCGGTACCCAGCCCGCCACACTCGGTGCACTCGGGGTCCACCGTGTGTGACCCTGCCCCTGCTTTTCGTGCCGCCGTCAATGACGTGTATAACAGCATCAGTGGCTTGACGCTTTTCGAAGTGGACGGCAAGAGACACGGCTGGGGGCTGTCGAAGCACAGGCTAAACGAGCCGCAGACTTTGCAGAATGTCTCGCTGGGCAAGCTCAGCCTCGATGGCTCGAGTATACAGGACGAGGCGGTGGCGCCTGCGCCGGCCCCCACTGAGGACACGCGCGGACTACTGCAGATGGACCCAGAAGACTGGTCACCCGAGGACAGTATCGAATCAGACACATTGCGAGGAGAAGAACAAGAAGCAGAAGAAGAAGAAGATTACACCGCCGACGAGGACGTACGATGGAATCAGCGCGGGGCACCTCGGGCTTTCGAGCCCGACGAGGCCCTCTGCCTGCGCATCATGTGCCACGCAGAGACCTTCGACGACCTCCACGCCCTGGCGCTGGCGAGCCGGTCCTTCTACGCGGCCTTCAAGAAGAACGAGCTCGCCCTCATGCGGCCGCTGGTCGGCGCTTGGCGCAGGCAGACACTCAGCGCCCTGGCGGGCGGGCCGGCGCAGCCGCAGGACCTCCTCCCGCAGGAGCTGGCGCGGCTCGAGGGGCTGCGGGCGAGGTCCGAGGAGACCAAACAGGACAGCAGCCGTCCCCCGCCTCCTGCCCCGTTGGTCAGTCACCAGAGCATGGAGGAGGACTCGCTCGCCGAGGCCGCCCAGCTGGAGTCCTCTTGTTCCCCTGACGTGGAAGGCGGCAGCGAGGACGGAGATGATAGTGGGGTCGGGGGCGAGGGCGAGCATGAGGACGGGGAGCCTCGCGAGATGACCGAGGAAGAGGCTGGGCGGATATTATGGCCGGACCAACCCGCCCGCCCGGATCGCAGCGAGGTAGTAAGGTATCCCGCCAAGGGGACGGCTGTGGAGCCGCCTGCTTGGGCCGCGGTCGCCAGGGAGGACAGCGGGGAGAAGTTCCTCGCTGGGGATCTGTCACTGCTCACCGAGGACAAGTCGCTCGCCGTGCTGGGGGACAAGTCCCTTGGGGAAGACCTCGACAGGAGGAAGGGAATCACGAGCTCATGATTGATATATGTGCTGATACCTATTGACGGCATATTTGTGGTACATGGAGTCTGGCAACAGAGGGACACAGCGCTGGCGTTTGGGCATGAATATGGGTTTGGTTATCACTCTGTGATTATGAACAGAGCACAGATAAACATTAATTCTACATTTCGCATTTCTTTGGTGGCTATTAAAGCTGGCTGGGCCGTGGATATGTCTTTTTGCAGCCAACACCCAGAAGCAACCTCAGTCGGGAATTATGTTACGTGCCCATCGGTGTTAGTCAAAGGAACAACTCAAAAATACATCCTGCTGCCCATCGCTAGCGTACGAATCAGCTCAGAGCGCCCAGTAGATGTCCACCTGAACACTGTCGATGTGATTCGCCCATCCTCCGAATCTCGCCTTTGCCCAGACAGTCACAACATCGCCCAACGTGAGGTTACGGACAAATTCCCCATCACCAGTCTCGGGCCCTCGGCCCAGTTCCGAGAGCCTCTCCGAGCTCAGTGGATCGACGTTGTCCTTCCAAGACCACACAACCTTGTGGGTTGTAAGCTGCCGAGTGGCAGCCTTGTTACTCTGTATGGTCAACTGGGGAGAAGGATGGAGTTCGTGATGGAATGCTTCCTGGTCGGGCTCAAGGGCTGGATAAATGGGTCGCGCGGCGTACACTGGAAAGTATGGCGTTGGGATCTCTGTGGTCTGGCCGAAAGAGGAACTGCTGTCCGCCTTCCCATCGACGGCTCCTTCAGCGGGTGACTTCTTCTCCGGGGTATCCTTGGGGTGTGCTGCGTTCTTTTCGAAACGCTCCTTGCCGGCCTCGAACCAGGTCCATGATCCACGATAGCTTCCCCTATCCTGAGGGCGTCCTCCCCAGCCTTGATCGCGACTGCGAATGGTGAAGACAATCTTGCGGCAAGGGTGCTCGAGAGTGTCAGTTGGACCTCCAATCCACTCCTGGAACTGCGACAAAGAATAGTCACCACCTTGGGGGAGTGGTTTGGCCGGAGCAGTGGTGAAGCTGTAGTAGCGATCGTCGTAGTGGACCTTTTTGATGAAGCCAAGTGGTTTTGATCGAAGCTGGCAAGTCGTCGATTAGTAAACACAAATACGCGTGGTTGGTGAGTATCACTTACGAGGAACTGGTCCTCACGGCCTGGCCCAGAGGAGACAGTGAGAGAACGGTCCAGGGTAGTGGTTGTGTGAGGCCAGTATTCGGCATGGTCGAGTAGAGAGAGAACAATCTCGTGTGGCAATCTACAGCCCTTGGTCAACATGATTTTGACTACGACGACGTCAAGAGCAGAGGGCTCATAGTCTGCATTCCTTGAATCGATGGAAGTTGTAGAGTTGTGGCTACTAGAGTTGCTGCCTCGGGCGGATGAGCTGGCGTCATTGCTGCCGTCGGAGGTTATTCCAAGGGCGTTGGTGATAAGGCGTTGCACTCCTGGGAGGAACGACATGGCGGACCATAGGAGAAGTAGAATCAGAATGAAGGTGGAGATCATGTATTGAAAGAGATGTGGTAGGAAGGAGTGGAACTGGAGTGATATGTACCGAACACAAGCCAGAGACTGAGAAACGAAGTCGAGGTATTGAATAGTGGAGGTGGCTATTATCCCAAAGCGTTCTCGCTTCGCTTCGAAACACAGTTGTTGTTGTAGTAGGTGAGCGTTTGTTGCAAGTGTACTTCAGTGATGTTTGATGTGTTGCTGTGGTGTTACCAGTGAGGACGCGGCCAGTGGTGGTGAGAGTTTGGTTCAGACTTGATGTGAGGTGCTTAGGCCAAACCGCGGTTTCCTCAAATCGAGCTTCAGGCCTCCAATACCAACGAAGCGCCCCTCAAAAGAAGCTTCTTGATGGGTATGCCAGCGCAATACACGCAAACCCCTGACGAGGATCCACGCAACTCTAGACCCTTGGAACGTGGGGTGATAAGCACAAAGAAGCTACGTCATACCTCCTTCCGCCGATAGCACGCCAGGGGTGGCTGCAGCAGGAGTGATCTGCGAGATCGGCCGAGGCAAGAAATCGAATGAGTAGCAGTGGTACCACTTGCATGATTACAAACCTTACAGTACGGCAGCTCAAGCTCGCTCAAGCTCGCTCACAATGATGGTGTGAGGGGACTCGACCCATTCTGATTTTTGTTCTTCTCTTGTTCAGTTTTTTGGGTTCACCTGCGAGGGATATGGCTGCCATGAGGCCCCAGAGAGGCATCGCGACGGCCTTGCGCCAGCTCACGACGACCAGCGCCGGGAAAGGGACTCGCTCCTGGAGCCCTCGACTACCAGCTCACGCCGCAGTCTCTGGAAACGGAATTTCACAGACGAGTCCTGCGCCGCAAAGATGTCTTCACGCGAGCCCGTCTCGTCGCAGCGGCGCTTCAAATCCCGCCATGTCCTTCCCCTGCCTCGACGCGGTCGAGAGCAGATCAGCAACCCTCGAGGCCCGCACCTCGTCGAGTGGCCCCGAGCCAACGTATACCGTCGGCGAGACCTTGAAATACCACTGCGATAAGCCCCTCCTCCTCGACTGGGGCGGTGTCCTACGCGAGTTTGATATAGCCTACGAGGCATGGGGGACCATGAACAAGGACAAATCCAATGTCGTCTTGCTGCACACAGGCCTGTCTGCGTCGTCCCACGCGCACTCAACCGAGCTGAACCCCCAGCCTGGATGGTGGGAGAAGTTTATAGGGCCGGGCAAAGCCCTGGACACGGACAAGTACTTTGTGATCTGCACCAACGTGCTGGGAGGCTGCTACGGCTCCACGGGACCCAGCAGCATAGATCCTGCCGACGGTCAGAACTATGCCACGCGGTTCCCTATCTTGACCATTGAAGACATGGTGAGGGCCCAGTTCAGACTTCTAGATGGATTGGGAGTCGAGAAGCTGCACGCCAGTGTCGGCTCGAGCATGGGTGGCATGCAGTCCCTTGCAGCTGGCGTGCTGTTCCCCGACCGGGTCGGCAGGATCGTCTCCATCAGTGGGTGTGCCCGAAGCCACCCATACAGCATAGCCATGCGCCATACCCAGCGACAGGTGCTCATGATGGACCCCAATTGGAACAGGGGCTTCTACTACGGCAAAGTGCCCCCGCACCACGGCATGAAGCTCGCGCGAGAGATCGCAACAGTCACATACCGGTCCGGTCCCGAGTGGGAGCAGCGGTTCGGCCGTAGGAGGGCAGACCCAAGCAAGCCGCCGGCGCTGTGCCCAGACTTCCTGATCGAGACGTATCTAGACCACGCCGGCGAGAAATTCAACCTGACCTACGACGCCAACAGCCTGCTATACGTCAGCAAGGCCATGGACCTATTCGACTTGGGCCGCGAGTACAGGGCCCGCACCATTGCCCGGCGCGCCGAGCGGGAGAACGAGTTCGCGTCTGGCGCCTCGTCAGGTTTCGAGGCTAGTTGTAGCCTGACGCTGCCGGAACTACCGTACGAGGAGCAGCCTGGGACGAGCGAGGGCACCGTCGACGTCCAGGAGGCGATGAGCGCGAAACCGCCCGCTGACCTGGTATCTGGCCTTGCGCCATTGAGGGATCACCCGACGCTCGTCATGGGTGTTGCTAGCGACATCTTGTTCCCCGCGTGGCAGCAGAGGGAGATTGCAGAGACGCTTCGGTACGCTGGAAACCGGAAGGTGACGCATGTCGAGCTGAGCGAGGAGCAAAGCCTGTTTGGTCATGATACATTCTTGTTGGACCTGCAAAACATTGGTGGAAACCTGAAGAATTTCTTGGGCTGATGGTGGCTAGCTAATTGTTAGTCTTGAAGGTCTGCCAGAGTTGTCCCGGGTATCTTAGACCCCCAGCAGTGAATGACGAGACTTTGTTGCCACTTGAAGACTGCCAAGATTGGACTGCTTGGAGGAGATAATCGATGGTGCACCCGTGGCTGTCACGCTCAGCTCAGGGACATCGCTATGCTGAGGCTTGTCTGAATGAGCCTACAGCTCAAGGTCCTACTCGACTGACAGCCTGTTCTGAGCACCTCGGTTGCTTGGGCAGAAAGAGCGAAATGCCTTCTCCCACTGAATCGTGCTTCCAAAACAACCAACCTTGGAAACCATGTTCCAATTCTATGTCACCCAGCCATCAAATTGCAGGGGCCAGCAGGAACAATTGACCATGACTGTGCGGTAATGCTCGTTAAAACGGGATGACACGAAGGAAGTGCCAACTTCGGGAAGGAGCAATGCGCACTGAAGCGTCAGTTGACAGCAGGAAGCGAAGGGACCGGCCACTCTCCTGCTCCCGCAAGATTCATTGAACCACCTACCTCCTAACTGCTGTGCTTTTGCACCTTAGCCTCTTCCCAAGCACACAACCTCGTACTGCGATTCAACTGCCACATTCTAGGTTGGGGTCTGATCTTCAAGAGCCAGCCAACCTTCATCAGCTCATCACCTGCGATACCTGCTGCGACATGGCATTCAGAATCAAAATCACTGGTCACAGCACCGACTTCAGCCCTCCGAGTGGCACTGCCACCTGTACCGTCTGTGGCAAGGCAGGCAACTCGAAGTGTGGACGATGCAGCGCCAATGCATACTGCTCGACGACCTGTCAGAAGCAGGACTGGGAGTACCACCGTCTCGTCTGCTCTCAATACGCAATCGTCACTGACGAGGAGAGGCCAGACAAGACCTACTTCCGAGCTCTCTGTAAGTGTTCGCAGGGAGGTGGCCACCACGGACACGAATACTTACATACCATACGACAGGGCTTCCACAGAACAGGGCCAAGCCTGTTTGGTTCTGGTTGAAGACGGCAAAAATGGAGTTTGAAGGCGACAGTTTATGCTACTCATCAGTCAATTGCCGCCTGGGAACCTCGTGCTTCCCCATCCCTCCTTGGGAAATCCTCCACCTGCACATCCCACAGGACGGTCTATCACACGGCTTGATGGCCCTCGCCACCCTTGGCTACAAGAAGGGCGGATCCCAGGCCCTGCCGAACGAGTCAATCGCAGCTCTCTTGAAACAGGGTCAGTCGGCACTCTACAACTCGGTCATCGTCTTTGCATACCAGACGAAAACCACTCCAGGCAAGAACGGGCCATCCAGCGCTATTGTTGTCGAGGACCTGCAGATGAGGGATTTTGGGAAGATCGTGGAGGCATACCAGGGACATGAAAACATCGGAAAAGAAGCCACTACCTTCTGAGCCTTATGTTCCAAGAAGAGCATTTTGTTGTTCGTGATCGAGGAGGGCAATAGTCGACTCTTTGCTCCACCACATGTCGACTAGTGTTTCTTTCTACTACTCCTGAGGTTCCATGCACGAAGGATCCCCGCAAATGGGCATATTTGGTCAAGGCTCTTCCCGAAATCTCATCATGACAAGGTTCGTGCGAGCTTTGTCTGGAAACTCGGAGAGAACCTGAAATCGTCGCCACCGAAACTGCCATTGGGATACATGATGTAACTAGCTAGCTATTGATGCCATGAAACGTCAAATACACTTGCTGACACTATTAGAGACTCCAAATGTGCTGCACTTTTACGGCTCGTGCTTCAGTGCCGAGCAGGCAAATATCACCCCAAGCTGCTTCGTTCAGATGGCGTAGAATCCAGCACAAACTCATAAGCAGCCTGCTTGGTTCCCAATGATATTCGTTGTGACTGACGACTGAAACCAGGAAATCAAAAGGACGCATTACGTGAGGAAGCCGAATGTCCCAGGTCGATGCCGAGAAAACATCGAACCTCGCCCAGCTCAAAATGATTTATTTACCCTTTCCGGCACATGCCGGGGTCATGATTGGCTCGGACTTTGGCCCATTGCCCATGCTCGGATTTAAGCCCCACGTTACTGTTGACCACCTCTACAACACTCGTTCACGACGCTTACTGTCTCGCCGACCACAAACTACTCCTAATTGGACCAATACGGAAAAGTCAAGATGGAATCATGATTAGATTCTAGCAGCAATACCGACTCGACTCCGGACTTAAATCCAGAGACAGAGGATAGGCACGGGCTTAAAGATGCTGGTGACGATTCGACTTGAGGACAAAAGCATAAAATGAGGAACTGTGCCATTCATTATACATAGGCTGAGAGACCTAGACAACAGGAAAGCAGCAATATTTTCAATCTCCTTTGCCAACATTATTGTACTCTCAGAACACAATTCTCATCTCAATAAAAAATGGCCCCTCAACTCAAGTATCACAAGCTACAGGGCAAGCATGTCCTCGTCATCGGAGGGTCATCCGGAATCGGCTATGCCATCGCTGAGGCATCCCTTGAATCCGGTGCCGTGGTCACTATCTCGTCTTCGCGCCAAACGAAACTGGACGCCTCGGTCTCCACCCTGCAAGCCAGTTACCCCGGCGCCAAAGTGACGGGTATTGCGGCGGATCTCAGCAAGGCTACCGTGGACCAGGACTTCGATGGCATATTCAAGGCCGCAACCGCCAGCTTAGGCCAGATTCATCACGTTGTCTACACTGCAGCCGACCCACTGTCCCTGGGTCCTCTGGAGGAGACAACGACCGAGGGTATCCTGAAGGCCGCGCACATGCGTATGGTCGCCCCGGTCATGCTGGGCAAGGTCGCGCCGCGGTACCTGGAGCGGACGCCGCAATCGTCCATCACCCTCACCACCGGCTCGACGGCCGAGCGCCCGGACAAGGGCTGGGCTGTGATTACGTACTTCGCGGCAGGCCTGCATGGCCTGACCAGGGCGCTGGCGACGGATCTCGCGCCCTTGCGGGTGAACTGCGTCGCGCCGGGCTACGTGGACACGTCGCTCTGGGATGGAATGGGTGAAGAGGCGAAGAGGGGGCTGCTCGCCAAGCTCGGTGGGGAGATGCCGCTAGGGCGGGTGGGCAGGGCCGAGGATGTCGCGGAGGCGTATCTATGGCTGATGAAGGATGCTAACGTTACCGGGACTGTGGCCAGTACGAATAGTGGGCAGTTTCTCAAGGCTTAAGGAGATGACCAGGTGTTGCCGGAGTGGATGATATAGGTATTTGCTTGAGCAAATAAAATCAAGCTGGTTTTATAGACTTTCGTAATTCTAGCTCAGAAGAACCCAAGGTTGTCCTTCCAAGAAAGAAGATCCCGAAGGAAGTGGTATCAAGGAAGATCACCTTCTTAGTAGCATGGGAATTAGAGTCCGTTAGACAAGAATTTCTCAAACACGACTGACCGAGAGCAGCTGAATATGTGTTTTTTCTGATAGTTATGGAACAATAACAATAGACGGTGGAGTAATTTGCGGTTAGTCACTCCCAATATCATGTTCAAGAAAGCACAGGGTATCAAAGCTAGTTCTTCACAGGCATCTCTTGTTCTTTCTCAAGAGTGCTCGGTGTCCATCTGAAAGGCATCCCCGTTTGAAATAGTATTTGGAATTCACTAGATATATTCAGCAATTCGGGACAAGACGGTTCGGGGGTATTATTTGACTTGAAGATGCAAGAGAGGCAGTTGCAAGCCAAAATTCCCAGTCTGGGTTACAGAGCTGGTAATTGTTTGAAGTCATCCCATGACCCCACCAGCTGGCTTGTTTGTGAGCCCAATTCACAATACACATAGGATTTGGACCTTAAAAGCTGCGGCTGTATTTCTGTTTTCCAACCCACAGAGATTCTTGCTGCTCGGCGACAACACCAGCAACAACACTGCACACCTTACCTACACTCCGATCCAGTCAACACAACACAGCATAAAGACGTCACTATGGCTGATCAGGACGAACTCAAGATCCTCGGCTTCACCAAGAAGGACGTAGAGATCATCATCATGTCTCACCAGGTGATGAGGCCCAATCCGTGTGCCACAAACGGCTGCACAGTAAGTCCAATCCTGTGAGGAAAAGCATTCTCCAGAGGGTTCCTGGATTCGTGACCACAGCGCCGCTGCTGAACTTTTGAAACTATCACTAATCAAACTTGAAAGGCCAGAGCTTCGGACCTAGTCCGAATCGGAGCCTACAGCGACGCTGAGACGGCTCGTACCCAGTTTGCTGCTCTGAGGGCCAGAATCATGACCCTCCCGTACCTCCCCAAGGACCCATCCCAGGCCCAGAGCACTGCTGGCCCCAACGATGCCGACGACGACAACTTCAAGGAGGACTTCAACGAGGTGTCTCCATATTTCACAATCAGCGAGGGAGCTCAGCCTGCCAATACTGGCCGTGCCGCTGTCTCTGAGCCGGTGAAGAATCAGCTGAACACTTTTCTTCTCAGCGAGGTGGAGAAGAAGGAGGCTGGTATTCGCGCTCTTGGTGAGGCCGGCGCTGCAAAGCACCAGAGCATCCGCAGCCAGGTCGAACAGGGCGAGGGTACTGTCGACAACAACATGCCGACCGAGCAGGAGTGGGAGAAGATGGGAGACCAGAATGCTTGGTAGGAAACTGCACGGAAAGAATTTGCAAGTATGTGAGAGCTTCCTAGACTCCCTGGTCTATAAATCTAAACCCAACAACTAGTTGGGGCCACCTCTGATAGTCTTTCGAGCTAACAAGAAAGCAGAAACGGCACGGAGGACACATGCTAGTCAACATCACCCATGTTCTACCCTCCGCTGCGGCAGCACTCGAATTCAGCCTGGTGCATGGTGGATGGTCAGCTTCATAAAGAAATTGAGCTCTGATTCACTGCTCTGAGTTCAGAGAGCCCAAAAAAAAAAGAAAGAAAGAAGAGACAAGGCCAGTTCAATGCTATTCTATCAACAAATAAGACCTCTCACCTTGTGCTTTCTTGCCCACCATTAGCAATTCATTTATTCCATCGATTGATCCACCATAGTGTCCTTGTTTTCATACACCATTGAATTTCTTGTGTCTATGAGCCACCAGAGATGTCTTTCATATCCTATCCGAACGTTTGGTCTCCTCCTTATACCTACCAAACAGCTTACTATCAGTCAGCTGCAGCCGAGTAACACTGACGAGTACAAGAATTGCTGGACTAAAAGAGTGGAAGCAGTGAGCAGGCCTCACATCATCGATAATGACAACTTGTCTCGTGTACAGCACAGCCTGGACCAAGCCGTAGAGGTCACCGTCCGAAGTGAAGTCGTCCCGGAAGACTTTGTATTCGGACTGAAACAAGCACTTGTGGTGGAACAAGCACCCGAGATAAGTAGACTTCCCATAATCTGTCACTGGTCCATGTGACAAAAGCTCGTAGTCTCTGGAGAAGTTCATTTTTCTGAAGGACACTGTCGCATGAGTGACGTGGGTGATGGTGGATGTGAGATCCCGTCGACTGTGACCTGTACCAAAGCCTGCAGTTAGCCGTGATCCGGAAAGATCACAATTTCAATTCTGATGCCCTCTTTTGGGTGCTGTATCGGTTAGTGCTTCGAGACAAAATGAATAGTACAACATCATTAAGACGCCGTCTCATCCATTTCCTCACTAGGCCAGACACTATCAGCGTTAGGAGACACTTCCAAGTTTGAACAATAGGCTCCCCCATCATCAGCTTGCCTCTTGAGGCCTGTCTCACTGTCATTCTCTCCTTGCAGTCAAGGCAGGGCAGAGGGCCCGAGCGGTTGGATCCTGCCTGCCCCAGTCACTTTTGGGCTATGGTCACCGCAGAAGCTCCCTTATCAACAAGGCCAACCTGCCTTTAATGCTGGGCCCGACGCCCCGGGGCGGAGTGCAATTTGGTGCGAACATAAGTGTTGGTGCCGTCAAGTCCAAGTGGCCTCTCACTGCCCTTCAAAACTTTTCGGCATTTCAACTTCTAAACCTCTCGCTCATTGCATCTTCCCTGAGTCACCCTCAAAATCTCCACAAACCACTTATGGTATCGATATACCAGCGCTTTTCTCTTCAGCAAGAACCAATCTTTTCCCTCTCCAGCAAACCGCCGACCTAGAACTGGATCACACTTATCAAGTATGGACGACTGTCTGGGAGAATTCTTCGCACGGTTCATCTTTCAGTGTGTATGGGCGCTTTCCGTTGTGAAAATTGGCAACCACATCGCAAGGCATCAGAATCTGATCATACGACGGATCCTTCAGCTGCAAGACCTCTTTCGGATGCCAAAATGCATACGCGTCTTCTCCGAGGACGATCATGAGATACCGGAAACCGACATTAAAGTCTGTGCTGGGATCATCGTCTGTTGCTTTGCCTTATCCGCTCCCGTGATTGTGGGGATGCTTCTAAGTTGGAGGTCTTGGTGGTGGGGGATGACACTGCGTGTCATACTGGTTCTCGCAGCAGTCAACAGTCCCTTTTGTATCCTGCTTTGGATCATTCTTGCTGTCTCGGCCAGGCGCAGGGAAAGTTTCAGGAGGAGGCGGGTGGCACCAGCAGCACGGCCATGCCAGGAGACAAAGGAGGATGAGGAAATAGCTCAGCCAGCGAGGGACGGTACGGCCACGGCTTTGGCCACGAGCCGATCAACGCCCGACCAGCAGCCATTACATTGGGAACCTGATGAACTGTTCATGCCGTTCTACTGAGTGGACACGCACCACGGGTGAGGGGGTGAGGGAGAAACATGTTGACATCGCAAAAAACACCGTCACAAGAGTCGGAGTTCAATGTTGGCTTCTGCGTGAGCTTCTACGGACCACCAGGGCCTCGGAGCTGAGACGGGGTTTTTTCCATGACGAGTTACAGGGATCAATGACATAGTTGCATAGACAAGTCGAGGGATTTCCTACCTAGACAGGTATCTAGATACCTAGGTAGGTAGGTAGGTAGGTAGGCAGAAGAGGGGAGTTCTTATGAAAACCTACTGCATGCCTTCATACTTCTTGAGCCAGCTGTGTGCATCTTGCCATTGAATTTGTGAGGTCAATCATGCATCATGTTTCGGGAAATATTTCTGGCGTGCACCTGCGCAGTGGTTATATCTCTTACAACAGTGGTGGCGGCCCCAAAAGAACCCCCCATGTATTTGGTCTTGCTTTAAATTAGAAATCGGATATTCGCACCCTCAAGAACGGAGGGTACACCCATACATACGCTAATAACAATCTGCAGAGCCACCACACACCCATAGCCAATTCATTTACCCATATAGGTATTTTAGGCTAGGTGTATTAGGTCTGAGTATCTAGGAGTATTAGGTCTGGGTCTGTTAGGTCTGGGTGTGTAAGGTCTAGGCGTTAGGTCTGGGTTTGTGAATTCACCATGTGTGTGTGTATGGTGGGTGTGTAAATCGGCATGAGCGAGAGAGTTATGTACCGCTGTACCCTCCATTTTTACAAGTGCGAATCTCTGATTTCATGTTCTAAGGATGACCTATTCATAAATGATGTTTGGAATTCCAGCGTAACAGTCACGAATGTTGGATTGAGGAGCGTTCAATGTGCTTACCCTAACCCCCGGCTGCCTACCCAGGTAACCCTCCACCAACATCACCTCAAAGCTCAACCGCAAGCCTTCTTCAGCAGCCGCAGTGTCGGCCCCGGAATAGTGTTTCAGTATTCTTTCCAGCACCCTCTTACGCACTATGGCCTCGAAGAGGGACATAGATGCTGCCACCGACGCAGATAGGGACGAGCGCGAGCCCCAGCAACCCACGAAGCGAGCGCGTAACTCGAGCGGTCAAAAGAGGTCGAAGCAGTCGCACGAGCCCCAGACCGACCTCACGTACGGCCAGCGGTGCTGCTTCCCCGGCCTCGACAATGACTACGCAAACAGTGACGAAGATCTCGAGTTCGAGGACGAGACGGACGCGCTAGCGTACCTCCAAACTGTCCGGTAAGCAGTCATCCAAGTCTTTGGTAAACTTTCCTCGTTACTGTCTCGATCGTCTTGGCTGAACATTTGTCTTCCTATCCCCACAGTGAACCGCTACTGATATGGTGAGTAATTACAGGCAGCAGGCCAGTGGAATCCCTCACCTCCTCGTAGCACCCAGATCAGGACCACAGCTTCCCAACCCAGCTGCCGACGGCGATCTGGACTACGACGACAACAACCGCGCCGCGGATCGCAGCATTTACGATGACGGCATCGGCGACGCACGAGGCTACTACGAAGATGGCGCATACACGGCCGCCCCCGATAGAGTCGAGGACGACGGCGCCGACGGCGAGGAGTCGCTCGAGCAAGCCGAAGACGACGAGGCAGCCCGGATCGCGCAGGCCTACTACACCTCCCTCACGACGCACTTCCTGAGCCTCCGCGAGCGCCTGCACCAGGACCCGCCGCCCGAGGCCCTCGCCGCCCTCACGAAGGAGCAGTCCCCGTACGTCGGGCGCTTCGGCCCCGCGTCCCGGACCTTCACCACCTGGTCGGTCCGCGTGCGCCGCGCCGACCCGGTGCCGGCCCAGGTCGCCGCCATGGACAAGGACGCCGTGTTCCGGCTGCTGCGCGTCGTCCTGGGCGGCAAGTTCCTCCGGAGGGGCACGGAGCTGCGGGAGCGGACGTCGAGGTGGCTGTGGGCGCTCCTGGCGCGGCTGCCCGACCGCGGCGAGCTGGACTACATGGAGGTTGGCTACGTGCGGGACCTGGGGAAGCGGGCCGCGCTGCTGATGCACAGCTTGCGGGAGATGGCCGCCCTGAGGGAGGAGGTCGAGGGGGGCGGCGGGGCGGCGCAAGAGGATGATGGGCTGGAGGGCGATCCGGAGGACTGGGATGGCGAGGCTGAGGCGCCGGATGATGACGGCGAGGCACCTGCACCACACCAGGAACCTGTCGATCCTGCTGCGGTCGCGGAAAATGACCCAGCGTCGGTGCAGCCCTCTTCAGACCCACCGGCGAGATCGTCCTCTACAGACCCTACGAGCGTACCTGACGCTAACGGCGACAAGGACGAACAAATGGAAGACGGCGAGATCGACGAGTCAGCGCCGATGGACATAGACACGGACGTCGAGGACGCAAAGACACGACTCCTTGCTAAACTGAATGCTGACAGCTCGAGCGGAAACAATGCTGACCAGGCAGAGGAGGAACCAAACTTCGACCCGGCCCGGGCGCGGATGAACATGCGGGCGACGCTGAACATGATCCTGACTGTCGCAGGCGAGCTCTACGGGCAAAGGGATCTGCTCGAATTCCGGGACCCCTTCCAGGTTTGAGCACGACTCGCAAGGATCACAGGTGAGCTCACGGTGGGTGCTGAAGAGTTTCCAAATGGAAACGCATACAAATGTAGATTTAATAAGTAGCTCACTGCCCATTGCCGCAGCTTTGGGTCTTTGCATAGCTCGACCTTATCAACTATCTTAGACAATGCTGTAAATATGTGTGCTGTTGTCGTCATTCGTGAAATGTGATGTCCTGACCCAGGAGCCTTTCCCTTAAACGCCGCGCTCATGAGTGTGCATGACACATGAAACCAAACGCCATACCTCGAAAACCAGAGATACTTATGCCGCCGTGAACAATCGCCATCGCGAGTTCACGCATCTCCTTCCTGCCCTCCGGCATGTTCTAATCATCTAGATGTCCATGGCATCATGCGCAAGCGCCTTGTAGTCCAGGAAATCTGCCTCCTGAAAATCCCCGTCGACGGACATCATGTTCTCCTGCCCCAGTTGATCAAGACGCGACGCCAGGGAAGCCCCGCCTCCGACGCCTGCAAAGTCAACAGAAGGAACAGTTCCTGACCGCGCCTTGTGGGCTCGGCGGCTCTTCTTTGGAATCGCCATGACCCTGGTGTTGGTGTTGTCCCAGCCGACAGGCACGAGGCTACGCGGGCTGACCTCGCCGTCCATCCAGGCCCCACCGGGGACCTGCAGGGAGTCGGTCACGGACGGCGTGTCGCTGTCCTCGTCCTCGCTGTAGACCCGCTTGCGGCTCGCGGTGGACATGGTGTTGATAGTCAGTGGGGGCTGGCTGGAGTTGCTGTCAATCGAGCCCTGGCTGCTGGTCAGGGACGGCACGTCGTCGATGTTGGGTATAGAGCCCAGCTGCAGGCGGGGGACGGGCACGCCTGGCGCATCGGGGCCGGAGTCGGGCTGTGAGGAGAGGCCGCCGACTTTGTTGATACCGCAGAAGGGCATCAGCTCCCGCTGGCCGCTGGCGGATGAGGGAGCTCGAAAGAGTGTTGGGGGAGGAGTGGCCATGTTCTTCATGTTCGTGGCGTCGTTATCGGACCAGAGGCTGAAGGCGCTGTAGCTGCCGGTCTTGTATCCTTCGGGAACAGACTTGCGGACGCGCATGCCAACGTTGAGCAGGTGGGACTGAGTATCTGGAGGCAAGACAGGCCTAGAAGAAAGAGAGGCTTCGGCAGTGGCAGAGGCTGAGGTGTTGTTGAGGGAGTCGCTCGTGGAGAAAAAGGACGTGATTTGCCTCTGGGTGGGATCGCTGGCTGATCCGGCGAATTGACGCTTGGTCCGCGGAGCTGACATGGCTGCTGCCCGAGACCCTTTATTATTCTCGGAGGGGGGGAATTGAGGGGCGTGGCGTGATACAGATCTGCTCAAGCGAGAGGCTGGCAGCCGTAACCGGTGTTCCGTTACGCCAATGAAGAGCTGATGCAGGGTGCAAAGTGGGACGAAGTGTTGGCACGCTGCGAGACGGGCAAGCAGTCGGGGCGATATCGAGCTGCGCGGGAAGGTGTGGAGGTTGTTGACCTGTCTGGCCTGTCTGACCTGTTTGGAGAAGAAGAAAAAAAAAGGCGGTGGGGAGATGAGATTGTTTGGATGACAAGAGATCAATTCCGATTCGACATGGGGGTCAACAGGCGAAGGCTGATGTCTGAGATTTTTGTCTTCGTCGGCAGGTGGGAATTTGGGAATTTTGCGGATGGGGGCTGGGGGTCCAGTCTGTCGAGTGTCTACTGGATCCCGCTGGTTTTGAGGTGATACGAATTGGGTGGGGCAATCGCGGTCTCCTCGATATATTGGCGCGTCCCTCCCGCGTTGAAGACGTGTACTTCGTGTACCCGGGCCTTAACCTCGGGGGCTATCGATCAGCTGGGAGAACCCTTGGGTCGCCAAGGTACCGCCGGGTAGACAATTTCTGCAGGCGGAGAGACGGAGCTTCAATCTTAGTCAGCACCACTCAAATTGAGGCCTGGTTCATTGGTCAATGACGCCTTCACCGAGAGCCATCCTGCACAAGCGAGCTCTTTGAAGCTGACGAGCAAACCGCAAAAGGCAAAGCCCAGACAGATAGTTGGAATTCTGGGAGGGGGGAGGAGTAATAGCATTGATGGGACAATATGTGGAGGATCTTTTCGCAGAACGGTACATCGGGCAGGCGCTCACTTGTTCCAAATCCTCACCGTTGTCACACAAGCCGCCTCACCATCAATGCGGAGGCCGGCCAGCATGCATATGGTCCAAGGCCTGAGACATGGTGATGGGACTGTTCCTCGATCTGCACCGTATCAACCTGCGGTGAGGACATGCCATTCCGTCACGGCGAATCAGCCTACTGCGTAACGGAGGGGCAATACTGGAGGACGGTGTTGCACGATGATTACACACGCATGTCACCGCACATTTAAACTCTCACAAGCATGTCGTAAGAACTCAGACTTTTGTGAATCCCATTGAATTGCAATCGCGAAGCACCTCGAGTCCTCCAACTCTGCCCTCAGGTACGGGTATAGCGATCCTCAATCAGCGATCCACGTCATCACGTCTAGCCAGCCTGCCGACCAACCTCGTCACACACAGATTTGCAGACAGATCTAAACGCTCGTGAAAATGCCCATTTCCGGCTATCCACCTCGGTCAATGCAGCATCTCTCCTGCAATCAAAACGTACTCGTAACACGACACGCGGAAGGAGACGACCACGACGACCCAAAGAGAGGCTTTTTCGTGTCTTGATTTAACTGAAAAAGTCGATTGTTGTTGTTGATGATGCAGATATCCGGACCCCAAACGCCCCCTCCATTTTTCGATGAGGTGAATTTTGGATGCTCCATCTTCTACCCGCAACACAAGGTCGGCCGACGAATTATTTGTCTAAACGCCCATGCTGAGAGGGTCTTGCCTTGCAGATATCCGATGTGCCATCGTGTAACTCATTGTCGTAAACCAGCCGTAAGGAAAGGGAAGCCCGATGTCATCTCAGCGCGCACACCACTACTTCCTTCGGAAAGAGCAGCCCTCTGTGAGTCGTGCCTTACCACCGGTAGGTTGGCAGAGGACAGTGGTGCAGCCCTGGCAGATGACGACGGTCTGGGCGTGGGAGAAGACGGTGGTGATGGTGAAGCAGCCGGGGCACTTCACGTCCATGAAGAAGGAGCGGGGGGCGGGCACAAGGGTCTGTTTTGTCCAGTGTCAGTACTTGCTGGCGTCGGGCGGTGGCGAGAATGTCGTCGGGTCGTTGGATGCTTGTTTGCAATCGTACCTTGAGCTTGTGCTTCTTGGCCTCAGCCGCAGGGCTGGGGTTCAGGAGATCGACAGCGAGAACCTGAGACGCACGACGTTAGCTATGCTGAGCGAGATGTCGAGCAAGATGCACCTGCGATCTTGCGTAGGTGTCTATCGAGGGGCCAAGCCGCCCCATGGTGCTTGTGTGGATGGGTTGTGTTGCAGTCGAGGGGGTCCGGTGCGCCGCGAGGTGTCCGTCAAGATCCATCCTTTGAATATTTTCGCATTATATCGTCGTCGGGTCGTCGTCGGTGCCTGTGGCCTCCATTTTGGTTCATCTCGTGTGGACGTCTGTCCCCCGCTGCGCACGGTTTTCGTTCCCATCGACTGCACACCGGGCGGCTTGGATATCATCAAAAATGGCTTACCATCTTGATTGATTTTGTCGGAAATCTGACGTGAGTGTCCTTTTTCGATTGGCGAGATGTCTTGACGGCGGAGAGTGTCCGTTGGGTCGTTGTCGATGGCTGGATTAATCGTCAAGACGAGGTCTCGCAGTGGGCGGAGAAAAAGTTCGTTAGGAAAGGGCTCCAGTTTGAGAACAGCGGCCGACTGAGCGAATGAGGAGATTGTGTGGTTGGTCCGAGCTCCTTCCCGTCACGTGCCGCCGCCGCTGGGATCCGCTAGCGATTGGCCTGCGAGTGGCCTGCGTCCGTCCTGTCAGCGTGCAAAAGAAACCGACCTTGACTGTGCCTTGGCCCCACACACTAAAGGTCGCTTTATTTTGCTCGCTGACAGCCGTCCTCCCCTCTAGTGTAAGCCTCTGTCCCTCACTCTCTCTACCAACTGTTAGCGTATCTGGCCTCTGCAAATCTCCAAGGGTCCTCGCCTCTCTCTCCAAGTGAGCCTGAACCGAAGTTGAATCATTTGCGCAATGGCTTTCTCGACCCCACTGTGGGGTTGTCAGTGAAGCTCTCCATCTGGAAACTCCTTGCACCTCAACTGAGGAGCTGGCTACTGCAGTACATTATCCACATAGGCTAGCTACCGAATTCAGGACATGTGTTTTCTCTATATTTGCCGTTGATCTCACCAATGTTGAAGTAAACCAGTTGTCTACATTTCTCGACTATCTTGTCCCTCCCGAGACAAAGAGCGTCATCACGACACGCACTACACTACATTCAGGCACCGACATTCTACCACCAAGCATAGCTGCAGCCAGTGGTACTGCCCAAACCCAAACAAGTTCTCTCTGAACATAAAACACCCACCACCTCGCAGATAGGATGGCTGCCCCAGGAGACCAGCGCATAGCTGTGCCGATAGATGACCCCAATGCCGACACAGAATGGTGCGTTGGGCCGAGTCCATCCCATCGATTCCCACTGATTACCCGGCAGGAACGACATTCTGCGGAAGCACGGCGTCATCCCTGAGAAGCCCCCAAGCCCTACTCCCATGATCGAAGAGGCGATAGTTGAGGCCAGGAAGATCGCACACGAGAACCGCCTCGAGGGCAAGGATTTGGACGAGCTTGACGAGCTCGAGGACGACGAAGATGACGACTTTCTCGAGCAATACCGCCAGAAGAGGATGGCCGAGCTGGGCGCCCTGCAGAAGAAGTCCGTCCACGGCAGTGTCTATCCCTTGTCCAAGCCAGACTACCAAAGAGAGGTGACGGAAGCATCGAACAACGGCGCGGTGTTTGTCAACCTGACATCTTCCTCGGGAGGGAACAACGTCGAGTCAAGAGTGCTGTCCGACTTGTGGAAGCAAGCGGCCAAGGAATATGGAGACATCAAGTTCTGCGAGATGAGGGCCTCACAGGCCATCGAGAACTATCCAGAAAAGAACTGCCCGACGATATTGGTCTACAAGAACGGAGATATTGTGAAGCAGATTGTCACACTGACCACCGTTGGAGGAGTGCGCATGGGCATGTTGGATCTTGACAAGATCCTGGTTGAAGTCGGCGCTCTCCCTAACAATGATATGAGAGTTGTCAAGCGAAGGAGAGAAGCCGAAGATGCTGAAGAGGAGAGGCTCATGGGTGGCAAGGGAATCAGAAGCAGCAAAACAACTGCTAACGATGATGATGACGATGATTGGGATTGAGTGGCCCGTCAAAGCGAGGGCGACGCGCCCGTTCCATGAGGGAAACAGAACACCTGAGACTTGCTCGGTCCTTCGAGGACGGAGAGGTCGTGTTCCCCGGCTCATCTCCGCCCAGATCTTTATCGATCACCATATGCAGCTTTGGGCAGTGTTGAAACATCTTCTGGAGTCAATGGGAAGCGGACAGTCAAGTCACTGTATGTACGGTCGAGAGCCAACCCCAGCTTCACGGGCTACGAAACAATATTTGCAAGTTGCTCGTGCCAACAGGCTTCTTGTCACAGCTCGCTTTCGTGCGTATTTAGATATACCACAAGACACATACAATTCAAGCGATGTCCGATCCCAAATCAACTCTTTTCAACGTTGCGGACGGGGAGGCATCCCCAAACTTATGACCGGTACTGTTGCCTGGGTCAGTACAGGACGGCGAATCAGTGCGACGGGGGGGGGGGGCTTACACGAAACTCCAAATTCTCCTTGTCCGTAAGGTCGAGGAACTCGCTGTTCTCCTGATGCTCGACACCAGACATGAGACCGTCTCTGCGTCTGTTCTCGTACGTGTAATACGCCATCAGAAGGGCTGTTGTGCAGCAAGCAAAGGTACTAGTCACGACAATAGCTATCTTTGCCGGGATATAGTCGGGCGCATCCTTGCCTCTGAAGGTCAGAGGACCAATGATGTTACCGAGGCCTGGGCATGATTCGATCAGCGTCTCTTGTTCAAGCATTACGAACCGCGGAGGACTGGGTCACGACTCACAGAAAGACATCAAGAGAACCGCATTCATGGTCACCTTTTTGGTGTGACCAGAGTAGTTCGCGCCGGAATATGAGTACAACAACGGCAGGCTTGCCCCGATAATGTTAGTGAGGTAGTTTCCCGCCAGCTTGGCCCCCTTGTTGTCATCAGCAGTGAAGGCTAGGAGGCAGCCGCCAACGACGCCCCCGAGCAGGAGATATGTGATGATGATCGGTCCACGCAGGTTGAAATGACCAGCCATGTACGTCGCACTGAGGACGGAGATCGCCCCGATGACACCTGAGGGGAGGGAGAGCAGGGCCGTCTCCTTGGACGTGTACCCGAAACTCTGGATGATGGTCGCCTGGTAGGACGAGACGGCGCCATTGGGCACGTTGGAGGAGATCGTGATGAGGCTGATCAGCCACGTCTGCGGGTCCTTGAAGCACTCCCACGCCTGGTACGCCTTGAAGTGCTTATTCTCGATGCCGGTCTTATTCTCCCGCAACCTCTCGACGGCCCAGACCTTCTCGTCGTGCGTCAGGAACTTGCATTTCATCGGATTGTCTGGCACGATCCACATCACCAGGGCTCCAACCGCCATGGTAATCAGCCCAAACACCAAAAACATGATCTGCCAGCTCGTGAAGGCCTTGCTGGTGTAGTGCTGGAAGCCGAAGGATGCGAGCGCGCCAATAATAACGCCAGTGCCGGTGCCGACGTACCAGAGCCCGATGCGCGGTGGTTGTTCGCTTCTCTTGTACCACATGGTCGTGATGAGAATCTAACAGTCCATGATGGTCAATGTCAGCCACCACGTTCTAGGATTTGCAGTTTGTATCTCCTCTCACGAGCATATTACTGCATGCTATCCCGCATCTGGAGTGGAGCATAGGAGCGTGTTGCTGGATCTGACTTACGAGCGCAGGAGCGACGACGGCCTCGAAGCAACCCAGGAGGACTCGGAGAACCACCAGACCCGCCCAATTCTTTGCGGTGGACACAAGCGCCGTCATCAATCCCCAGAGGATCACATTGGCGCCGAGGTACTTTGCTGTGGGTAGGCGCTGCATGAGGTATCCCGTAGGGAACTCGAATGCGAGATATGTCACGTAGAAGACAAGCGCGAGTTGGGAGAATTGGTCGGCAGAGATTCCTGTATCCTGCCGGAGGCCCATAACGTTGGCATAATTCACCAGTGTCTTGTCGAGATATTGGAGGTTGTAACAGGCCCCTGGGGATTTCCCTTGTTTAGCTGGATAGCGACACGCTGTTTAACATCGGAAAACCTACACATGAGAGGTACAATCCGCCAGTCTATTTTACGAACAAGGGCCTTCTCGTCCACATCTGTCATTAATGTGGTTTCCTCAGCGTATAGGAATTCCAAGGCCGCGTCGGCGTCCTTGGTCTTGAGTGCTTGCTTCTCGGAGTCCATTGTCTTCTCCGGGTTGTCCAGGACAGTGTTAGTGATGCCCATTGGGCTGGGGTGGTCGTCGGATATCTTGTCCGACATATTGAATCACGTCTCTCAGACTTCGCTGCGAAGCCACAACACCGGGAACGAGAAAACAGCAAGAAGATGGAATGGAATCAGCGATACAGTCACAGTGGGAAAAATCCATCACATAAAGGAGGCAAATACTTTTATACATGTCTACCTCAATGCAACCTCGGGATGACAGCCAAGTCGAAAGATAGGCACCAAAACTCCACCTGCTTATGCTCGACGAGGCAGGACGGGCTTGACCCCCTTCGAGGATTATGCTTATCAAACAAAATGGCCGGGTTACAGTGCCTTGGGTGAGGGACATATCTCCTGAGGGGTCACTCAACAGGCAGGGTCGCTGCAAATCCGACGCCGTCAGCTGTCGAGATAGCGATGCTGGTTGGTCGGTGGCTGGCCCGGCAAGTAATCAAATGGTTGCTTCGCGGCCGCAGATATCTTTCCAAAAATGAATGACGTCGACGGGGATCAATCAGCTTGGAGTGAGGAGGCATCCACGGCACGGCAGACGAGACGGGTAGGAAGGATCCATAACGCAGCAGATACCACGGTAGATAAGAACATGGGCTGAAGCGCGATGAGATAGATACGAGACGAAGCGAGACTGTTAGATTCGATTGGCAGGAAACCACCTCTTAGCAGTTCTTAGCAGGCCGCTCCCCATGGGGGCGACTTTGTTAGAGGGATGGGGCAGGTGAGGAGTGAAGATGGATGCAGGGGCAAGTCTTGCCGGGGCATCTCCGAGAAGGAATATGTCCTGCAGACACGTCCAGGTGGTGGTGTTCATGACAACGGCTCAGGGACGAGGTGTCACTGCCGTCTTCTGCACTCCGTCGCACTACATACATGTACGTACACATGCATGCAGCTATGTACACTGTCACACATTCCTTTTCTTTAACGGTGCGGCTGCGGCCTGTGCTTCCTTCGGCTCTCCCCGCAAGCGACGACGTGTGGGGCGGCACCTAGGTAGAGCAGGGGTGCAAGCCCCACGGAACCCCTGGCCCCTATCGAGGAAACCTTGTTGTGTCCCTGACAATAGAGAACGCGTCCCACGCGACCAGCTCGTCGACCCCTTCACTTCGTTTTCCAAACCGAGCTGTCAGCTCCCGGGGTTCCAGGACATTATACAATTGATCGAATGTGATGGATCACCATATCTCATATTAGCCGCCAGTCAACCAAAATTTGTCACCAGAGGTGTGAGCCACGCCGGCGCTGGCGGAGCAGAAGTGAGCCCGATTCAGGCCCACCCCTTATCCATCCCAATTGGAACATCATGGCAACCCGGTCTGGACGCAAGTATTCAGAGGATAGTGAGCTGAGCCAGGCCATGGAGCACCAACCATCATCGCCTCCTCCCCTGGACGACGTACACTCATTTTCACGCCCACAAACGCGTGAACCTTCACTTCCGCCCCTGCCGGCTGTCTCCTGGGACGCGCACACACAGTCCTTCGCCAAGAGGAAACGAAGCACAGCGTCACAGCTCTTCTCCGACTCGAGTGACCCTGCCATCTTCTCCAGTGACGATGACCCCGCTCTGGACAACTATGTCGAGGGTCGTCACAAGAAGAAGCGCTACGTCGGCTCCTGGTTCCAGCAGCGCCCAGCAAGCTCGGATTCCGGCTTAAGTATTCGCCCAGAGTCCAGCGGTCGGCCCGAGTCAAGGTGGAAGAGGCCGTTCGTTCCGGTTGATAGCGGCGTGTACATGGGCAGTGATAATTCCAGTGATGATCTCTTAGATGAGCTGCCACCTGTCAGGGCGAACAAGGCAATCTTCTCGCCTGCCACAGCGACGAAACCGACGGCGCCCCAGCTGAACCAGGTGCCCCGTCCGTCCCAGAAGGGGAAGCACTCCGATACGGAGGCAAAGGTGCAGGAGATTATCCGACGGTGTATCGACCGCGGTATTGAAGATGTGGACTTATCGTAAGCTCCCGAGTTCCGGCCCCTGTGTGATACTGGGCTTGCTGACGCGCAAAACAGGGCCCAGGGACTTGAACACATTTCCAATGCGACCGTCTCGTTGGTATCCCAGATTGCTCGAATCCCCAGCGTAGAAAGGGGCGTTCCCTTTGAGCATGAAGATCCAGAGTTACATCTCTTCCTCTGGAGCAACCAGCTCACTCGGGTCCCGGGGGCAGTCTTCGACTTGGAGCACTTGACGATTCTGAGTCTGCGAGGAAACTCACTCACAGAGCTGCCCCCGGCCGTTTTGAAGCTCAAAAAGCTACAGACCCTCAACGTGTCGCTGAACAACCTGAAATATCTACCCATCGAGCTGCTTGAGCTCATCTACGACCCCGAGAGCTCTCTCGAGACATTGATGCTTCACCCAAATCCGTGGTATCAGCCAGAAGGGGGCGAGGAGCCGGAAGCTCCTTGGTCATCCGAGAATGTAGACCGGGCACGGCCCGGGCCTGGCCCGCAGGGCAGGGGGAGCAGGTGGCTTTCTCGTCAGCCTCGCGCCAGCTCTTACCTAGACGGGAAGCTCTGGGCAAGATCGCCAGTGGAGTTCAAGGACACCAAAGGCACCGTGTTTTCAGCGTTCCGGGTCAAGCCCGACGATAAGACCCTGCCGACGGAGGACCTCGAGTCAGAGCCGATGCCACCCATGCAGAACACTGCCCAACAACGCATCATGCTCTCGACCGAGGTCAAGACGACAAAGGTGCCGTCCCTGATGGAACTGGCCCTCCAAGCGTGCGCGAGGAATCCTTACCTTTCAGAGCTCCCCGAGATACTCGCCGACACCACCCCGAACACACGCATGTGCGATCTGCTCGTCGACACGCAGGTGCACTCGTACACGGGCGGCCAGCGCTGCACCGTCTGCAAGCGGCCGGTCATCAAGCCGACCGCGCAATGGTTCGAGTGGTGGGAGATCTTTGCTAATCACCAGGTCCCCGGGGACACCGCCGACTCGGGGCCTGTTGCGAGAGTGCAATACCTCACCCAGTCACCTGGGGAGAGGCTGGTCCCCTTCGTCAGGCGCGTGTGCTCGTGGAACTGTGTTCGGGACTCCTCTAGGGGGCTGGGAAAGCTACCGGAAGAAGAGAGTACGGATGCGAATATGGGGCAGGGTTTGCTTCAAAAGTAATTCTTTAATACAATCCACGAGCGGTTTTCAGTGTTAAGGCATTTCATCTCCGAATTCCTGAGGTCTGTATTGTGTGAACTGTGCTCTAGAATCATCAGTCCCGTGCATTTGTTGCTAGAAGGCCCAGCATGGAGGCTCGATTGGTATTTCTCTGTCTTCAAGGAAGAAGTGCCTCTCAATTGTGCCCCTTTTGAACACGAAATAGGATATTCGCACCTGCAAAGATGGAGGGTACACCAGTTTATAACTCGCTCGCCCAGACCTAGGTACTTAAGTAGGTAGCTAATCTGGGCACCTACTACACACCTACCACACACCCATAGCCAATTCACTTACCTACCCAGACCTCACACACCCAGAACTAACACACCCAGACCAAAAACACACACGAACCAAGAATACTCGGGCCTAATACCCAGGCCTCAAGCCAACGTAGGTGTGTGAATTAAGCTATGGGTGTGCATCAATCTCTATCTGCACAGGTGTTTAAGTGCTCATGACAATCGGCGCAACCTCCATTCTGACAGGTGCGAATATCCGATTTCTCGATCCAAGTGCTTTCCAAGCAAATGCTTTGTTGGGTCTGTCATAAGTCGCTAGTCCAGTAGACCAGAGCAAGCTTTCGTTCTGTACGGGCCTAGATGCAGAAGGCGAAGGGTGAGGGCTTTTATAGAGTAGTCTTCTCCAGCCTCAAGGTGCAAAAAGCCACTGTATCCTTGGAATTCAGGGCCTAGACCAACTCGACCTTCCAGGCCGCTCACGACATGCCTACCATGCGGCATGCGGCCATCCCAGGCTTGCAGGGGGCTCAGAGACGTCTCCAGACTAGTCAGGACCTCCCACGACGAGCACTCCGCCAAAATCTGGATGACTGGCTCATGCAGCGCTCGTTCCTGTTGTGGCGTCCAGCTTAGCCGCTCTCTCGCCCCTCTGGTAGACATACAGCGCCTCGTCTTTACCCGCAAAGCTCGGCAGCGGGATCTGGACCACCTTGGTCCACGCAGGCTGCTCCCGTGACATGTACTCATCAAAGGTCATGTCCCTGAAGGATGTATAGCCGTTCCTGTTCTGCGTGCCAACCACGGCTACCGTGTCGCCCTTGTAAGCCTTCATCAAGTCCCTCGTGAACCCTCCCTCGACACCTCCCGCTATGCCCCCGCCTACCACGGGATAGACCATCAGGAGCACCATATCCGCGCCGCCCGCATTCTTCGGCTGGGCCAGCCACTTCGTGCCGTCCGTGATGACCGTGTCAGAGACCCAGCTCGCTCGCCAGTCACTCTGGGCGTTGTCGACGGGCACGACGTCGGCGAGCCCGTGCAGCCGGAGCATGAAGGTCCAGTACCCGTTGCCGCTGCCCACGTCCACGACCGGCCTCCCGGCCGCGACGAGGCGCAGGACCTCGAGGCTCTCGTACGAGGGCACCGCGCAGCCGAAGTGGTGCATGAAGATGGGCAGGACGTGGTGGCTCATCTGCGGGCGGGCCTCGGACTCGGGGCCCGGGCCGCACCACTCGAGGTTGCGGCACGACCACTCCCAGAAGTCAAAGTAGATGTTTGGTGGCACGTCCTTGGCGGCGGGCTTCTTCTTGGGGATGTTGAGGTGCGCGGCGCCGGGGTGGATGAAGCGCTTGGAGGTGAGGTGCTCAGCGACGCCGGAGCGGATGCTGCCCTTTTTCGCGTTGGCGCCGAGGGCCTTGAGGGCCGAGGATGTGAGGCTCGACGGCTGGAAGACCCGGACGTAGTCGTCTATGTCTAGCCTCGGAGGGGGGTCCAGTGGTGCCTTCGGGTCGCCGCCGTCAGGGGGGCCGTACCACGCGTGCAGGCCATTCCGACCTCCCAGGCCGATGATGTGCTGCACCTGGGGCAGTGTCACGGCGGTGATGGCGTGGTATGTCCAGGTGTCATTCGCGGGGAGCTGGAACCAGGCCTTTATGGCGGCGGCGAGGTCATCCTTGGCCAGGAGTGAGAGCGCCTCAGCCCTGGCATCTGCGTCCTTGACACGGGTGGTGGGATCGAAGGTCGGGGAGCCCACACAGGGCACCGTTTTCCTGGCCATGGGAAGGGATGTGTGTGTGTGTGTGTGTGTGTGTGTGTCTGAGCGGCTGTATCGAAAGTGACAGCAAATTCCCAGCACGCTACTCCCCGTGGCACATGCAAGGACTCTGGGCGAGACGAAGCTTGTGACGTGACGTCCAGGTTTGGCTGGCTAAGGGCCCGATGCGCGCCGGGTGGTCCGGAAGTGTAGGCCCGGGAGAGAGGTGTGGGTCACCGACCCGCCCCGCTGCGCAGCGCAAATAGGAACAAGACGAGAAGCAGCCCGAGCGGATCTTGAATCTGGCTGGCCACTATCGACTGCAGCTGAAAGTGAGCGATCTGATCAATCTGATCTCTGATCTGGCCCTTGCCCGCGGGTGTGCCTGACGTGCAGGCGGGCCCGCACAATACTTTTGAAATCGGATATCAACGCCTGCAAAAACAGAGGGTACACAGGCACGATTTCTTACTTTTCACCTCTTGGCCATGTTTTCCATATGTACTGTAGTCTGCATCTATGCTAGCTCCAAACCAGATCGCCTTCATTCTTCCAGTATGATGCTACCCGCGCCGGCCCAAGTGGAGCCTCTGTACACTGCATCAACGACTAAGCCGAGCGTATCACTCCTCCAGCATTGCTTTTTGCTCGTCGTCGCCGCCAAGTATGTGATAGACGACAGGACGACAGGAAAGCTCGCTGGCTGGCTGGCTGGTAGGACACGGAGCGCCTCGGTCCTGAGGTTTTCTCACCGCTCAGACAAAAGCGCTGTGCAATAGGTCCTATGTTGCTGCCCGATCGACTCGGAAGCCCGAGACTGTGTCCATCGAGCCATGGCGCACGGAAGTGAGACCCTGATGAGCTCTGGAGAAGCGTGGTTCGGGTGGCTAAGAGGACTAGGAGAGCAGCTGTCTGGGTACCCTGGGCTGCCTGGCTCGAGCCTGGGACCAGATGCTTTGGGCCGTGAGGGCCTAGACTTCAGCCATTTCAGGGAACTATTGTGCATGTGCTGGGCACCGTGACACCTTGCCCAACGCGGCCTGGGCCGAGGTGCTGAGCGCACAGTCGCCATCGCCGTGTGGATTATTGTCGTTGTCGTTGTCGCTGTCGCCGTCGTGTTCGGAGTAGAGGTTGTCACATCCAGCCCCACCCGTGTGCAGGTGTTCTGCAGAGTAGGGATAGCAAGCAGTGCGGCAATGTGGCAGATCCGTCAGATCCAAACAGCACCTAACATGAGGGGCAGCATAGGCCGTGGGTTGTCGTTTCCCCTGCGTCTAAGCGCCACAGCGCACCAGTCAATAGTAGTATAACCTTGTACGCAGTAGTTCACCTCAGTCGGCGTTTCTGATGGTCTGGCGGCAGAGACACTGCCCAGGGAACATTAGGAGTAGCAGGAGCCGGTAGAGGGCGGAAAAAGGATTGGAGCGTGAGAAAGAGAAGGACGAGGGTAGGAGGAAGAGGGGGAGTGGGAGTTGCCGTGGGCCGAGGCGTGCGCCTCTGCTCACCCGCCACAGCCAGGCAGTGGCAGCTCTCCTCTGTTCCTCCTTTCCTTGTGCTGTTCTACCGCTCTTGCCTTCCCACCTGTGGCCCAATCCTGGTTCTGGTCACACTCGCCTATCTCGTGTGACGTCTCCCCACCTTAATACCTAAACCACCATAAGTCTGAGCACGCTGCACGCTGCACGCTGCAAGCTACGCATCCCACATCTCACTCACTACATCTCACTTCGGCATAACACTCAGACACTGTACCTGCCTACCTGGGTACGTAGCGAAGTCTATAGTCTTCAGACGTCAACCTTGCAGGACTGGGCACCTGGTCGGTAGTGGACGGTTGACGGTTGACGGTCTACGTTGGATGGCCGACGGGTCTTTTCCTGGATCCATGTCCCCTGTCTTTGTCTCCTGCTATCCCTCTTCGTCCTCGTCCTCGTCTTCCTCCCCGACCCCGTCTTCCGTCCCCCGTTAATGTTCACGTCCATGTCCATGTCCGTTCTGGAGAGACGGCGGAACCTACTTTTCATTCCCTGTCCTCATTTGAGCATCTTTTCCTTTTCCATGGCACGCTAAATGAGCGGCAGCAAGCAAGCACAGCACACACAAATCCGCCTCCTGAATGCAATAATTAGACACCATCCCACCTACAATCACTCATCGCGCGCCTTTCCCGCTGCTTCGACCTCATCTGCCGCTTCATTCAACCAGCTGCATTGACCAGTGTGTTTGAAGTTCAAGGCTCAACACCACCCGCCAACGTCACCTCGCCTGCTCTCTCTCTACCCTGATCTGATCCGCTCTGCTCTACTCCGCTGCCATTGTCCGCGGAACACACCACACCATTCTGCCATCGCCGTCCCTTTTCTGGTTCAAGCTGGCCGCCACCTTTGATTTTCGTACCCTTGCCGGGGACATGAGATAACCATGGACCCTCTCCATAAAACCGACTCGGCCATTTCGGTTGCCTCCAAGGACAATGGTGTCTACGATGAACTTTCGGCCTACCACCAAAATCAACCGCCACCTTCCAAGAGGCTCAGGCCAGATGACGGTTCTCCACGCCCAGAGAGCCTTCGTCAACCGTCACCAACATCACAGCCTGCGGCTTCCCACCAGGAGTCCCTGCCACCAGTTACGCGACCATCCGTCCCACCCACCATAGAGAACCTCCTTGCTCCCCTTGAGGATTCCCCCACACTACCGCCGCACGGGAGTCCGCTGCTACCTCCTCATGAACGCGCAGCATCGCCTCTTGTTGCCAATCAGCAACCCCCAACAACACAATCCTACAGAGTTGATCCGTGGGCCTCTAGTACGGAGAGCCAACCTCCTTACTCACCCCATTCAGCCGGCGAGTCTACAGGTGCACCGCAAGTCACTGGCGGCGACCAATACGAACAAGACTCTGTGCAGCAGGCCGGGAACGGCAACATCGTGGTTGATGAGGACGAGCTGGAATCCGACCCAGGCTACGAGTCTGACCGTGCCAGCTTCGCCTCGACCTCTCTGTCCAGCAGCGCGCGGGACTATCTCTATGAAAATGGACGGCGTTACCATAGGTTTAGGGAAGGCAGATACAATTTCCCCAACGACGAGGCCGAGCAGGACAGGGAGGATATGAAGCATGCCTGCGTGAAGATGCTGTGTCAGCAGCTCTACTTCGCACCACTGGATGAACGCAAAGTCCAGAATGTCCTCGACATCGGCACGGGGACAGGGATATGGGCCATTGAGATGGGAGACCAGCTCCCAGCCGCCAATGTTGTTGGCATTGACCTCAGCCCAATCCAGCCAGATTGGGTGCCGTCAAATGTGCACTTCGTGGTCGATGATGCCGAGAGCGAATGGCTGTACCCAGACGATCATTTTGACTATGTGCATTCAAGGCACACAGTCATGGCGATCAAGGATTGGCCAAAACTGTATAAACAGGCTATGACGTGAGTTCTCCGAAGGTATCCAGCCCCCGCACACCGCGTAGCTGACGATACTCTAGGCACTTGAAGCCAGGCGGCTGGATCGAATCACAGGAGATCTATCACTATCCTATCTCGGCCAATAACTCGATGCCACCGGATCACCCCGTTGCGCAGTATTGGGGGTTAATCAAGGATGGGCTGGCTAACTTAGGGGTCGACTTTCACGCGGCGGCTGGCGGGAAAATTGCAAATGCGATGCACGAGGCTGGGTTTGTGAACATCCATGAGCGCATACTCCACGTGCCGCTCGGGACCTGGGCCAAGCACCCCAACCTGAAGATGGTCGGCGAGTACTGGAGGCAAGTCCTGCTGGACGGCGCGCAAGCTATCGCTCTGGGCCCGCTAACCCGGGGCTGCGGGTGGACTCCCGACCAGGTGGAGGTCTTCCTCGTCGAGGTTAGGAAGGCGTATTTCGATAACAGCTGCTTGATGTATATGCCGATGCACATAGTCTGTGGGCAAAAGCCGGGGCATGGGTTCTAAGGGCAGGACACCCAGCACATCTTGGAAATGGATGATCACAAGCATATTGGACATGTTGGCCTCCCTCGGGGGACGCGGGACGAGGCGATCCCGCTTTTCCATGATACCAGGTTACTGCAAAAGTGCGTGTAAGGCATGATGCTTGGTCCAGCTTCTAAAAGCTGGCAGGGCTCGTGCCCACGCTTGTAGCGTCCATCCCTCTACCAAGTAGATTAGAGACATGGAGATTGATGCCAGCCGCCCAGTGACCCGAGGACAAGTGGCACGAGCATGTGGGAAATGAAACGACTGGTCGGTCGGCTGTTGAGGATTGTCGGGTCAAGATGCTGACATGGCTGTGGGCCATGGCGGCAGCGGACCCGAGATCTCGGGACAGTGGGAATTAGGATGCTGTGGCCGATCCCGCCACAGCCAATCGTTCTACAGATGTGAATCAAAAACACGCGGTGGTTCCATGACGTGCAGTAACGATGCTGACGAAGAGGGACGGGAGGAGGGAGAGGGAGGGTGCGACCCGGCAGGCTGGGTAACACAAGCACACCCATTTGCAGCAGAGCAGCACACCTCTTTTTTGTTTGCTAACCCACAGCAACATCAAAACCAGATTACCTCCTCAGCAGCATAGGCAGGTGTGCCTGAGCCGTCTAGACTCGCCCACAGCAACTACAGCAACCACAACGCCCACAGAAACATGCAAAATGCTGCGACTATAGCCGTGCTGAAGAAGCAAGCGGACCCGGATTCCAGCCAGGGCAAACGGATCGCGCGGCGCACCCACCACACGCCATGGGCGAGAGAGCTCTCGACGGAACCCATCGAACGGCAGAGGAGAAGCCCTCCCGCGAGAAAAGCTGTTTATTACTGGATGGCCTAGTCTGTTTCGTTTCGCTCGAGGACGCCACATCAAATAGCCAAATGCGGCCGTCGATGGCACCCAACCTCCCCGGGCCAGGATGGTGCGCCGACGGCCCAGGGCTTGGCTTTCACCACTGCCACGGTCTTGGGCTCAGAGCTTCCCAGCTTGCATGCACAGGGGCACACGCTAGTAGAGCCTCTTGCGCAGCTTCCCTCGCATGCCCTCCCTGACTCTCGGGATGTGGTCCTGGTGCTAGCTGTCTCCAGCCCTTCCCTCGGGGGGGACAAGGTGCATGGGACGTGGTGTGCCGTGGACAGCCACAGGAAATCCAGGCGAGCCAGACGAGGTGAGCTTCCCCCGGCGCCTCAATGTTCAGGCCCGATGAGGTCTTGATCTACTAGCACTCAATGCTGGTAGTCGTTAGGGACAGTGGGATCTTCGCTCGACCGTACCGACTGAAAGGGCCCAGGCCCACGCGGTTTGTCGTCCTGAACCTCGGCCGCCATGGCCCGGACCTGACACCCTTGGGGCTGGCCGCCCAGTAGGAAGTCGGCCGGCCGCCAGACCTACCTGCTAGCCCCAGTTTCTCGGCGCCATTCGTCCCAATGGGCTACGGGAATTGGACGGAGAGATCCACGAGCTTCGTCCCCAAGTCGGAGAGGGGGACGGACGAAATGAATTGTGGAATTGCCCTCTTATCTACCAGCATGCCTACCAGCCTAGCGGTACCTGCTGAGAGGTGCCGAGCGACACTTGGGAAGCAAGCCCGTCTCATGGAGCCTGCTAGCCTCACGATGCTGCTAACCCCATCGGAGCAAACCCCGATCATGCCTCTTTGTTGTTAAACTCCCCGTCCCCTTTCCTTTCCTCACCGGACCTCTCCTCGGGGCGTGTCTTTGCAAAGAATCTCCTGCCTCCCGGCCCTCGACCCATGCATTGCTGAGGTCTTCCCCGCGCTGGCACGACTGGTCCCGCTGTTAGCTGCAAAGGACGAGACAAAGAAACACCTGCCAGCCTAGGACACTTGCACTGCAGTAACGCCACAAACTGTTCCCACGCCCGCCCTCTTTGGTTCTGATTCATACCACCCAATCACCTGGACGCCGGTGCCCATCACGGCCATCTGTCGCACCGTTTTCTCACTCGGATCCCGGCACCCCAGCTACTGTCTCTCCTCCGGCCAATCCGCCAGATAACAACTGACGAGTCCAACCAGTCGTTCCACTGCTGCCATAAGGCAAGGGGAACTGGAAAAGAAGGGCAGGGGAAATCGCAGGGCACTTCCTGTCGTGCGCGACCCAGTCCCGGTTGAGTGGAACCTGTCACGAAACGTCTCTTCTGTCCCGACAGGACGCACTGCTGGAATCAACGTGGATTTCTGGTTGGGTGGTTGAATTCCAAGCGAGGTTACCTACTGCCAAGAAAGGCCGGGGTGGACGCCGACGTGTCCCACGACTGCTGGTTCCAAAGCCTCACGAGGGGTGTAAAGATTAACAAGTATGCACTGTTTCTTTTCTTCTTGTTTTCCTTTTGACTGCCTAATTCGGGAACTCCTGGAGCCAAAGTCGACGTCTGCAAGTACTTCTTCTCAACGGCTCCGTGTCTCGTCTCCCTGTTGGCTCTTAGGCCTCGAGCAGGCCATGGCACGATATCGTTCGTCTCTCACACCGCAGTTCTGTTATGAGCTCCCCAGACCCCACTGGGCCATTCTTTCATTGGCTTTGGTCGTGGCCCGGCCTGGATGTTGCACATGCGGTGGCTCTGCATTGGCACTTGCAGAGAAGTGGCTGCTTGCCGTGTAACATGCCATGCGGTAACTCTAGTAGACACTCAGGCAATCCAGCAGGCTTGCTCCCCCTAATGCGAGTTGTTACTGCGGCAATTGAGTGAGCGTGACTGTGTTCTGGAGGCAGAGCTTACACGGCTTTGTTGGCCGTATCCCAGTATCGCGTGACAAACTGCGGGAGATCCAACTACTGACTCCAAGGACCCAGCCTATAACTCAACGCCCCCCTCAGGGCTTTGTCCTGGGCAGGTCGCAGCCATAGGGAGACAGGCATTGCTGCTCAGAGTCTCTGCTGCAGAGCACTCTATAACCGCAAAGAGAGCAGCCAGCATGACCAAGTTCAGTTTGAGCTCGTGGCTCACACCCAAGAATAATAGTACCAGCGATGTCGAACGCAAGCGACAGAACAGACGGACCTTTTCTGGGTTCTCGTCGTCTTCGCCTATCAGGGCCGGTGTGAGCGGCGTAGAAGCCGGCAAGGTTCCGAACGGCGAGAAGGGCACCAGTGTCAGCGGCAAATCCGCTCAGAACTCCCTCGGCGGATTGGAACCTCCGTCTGACGCTGCGATTGATACGTCACAACCGTCTGGCTCATCCACGACCACCATGATCGCACTTTCGAAGAAGATTGCGAAGGAGACTGAGAAGCTGGAGGCATATATGAAGGAGAATGGGCTTACCATGCCCTCATTCGACGTGGATGCTGCAGATGACTTCCCCAGGCTCCCAGAAGAGATCCAGAGGAGCAGGCTGGAGATCATACATGCCACAAAGGAATTACGAGATTTGGCGGTTGGACCCCGTGAAAGTGTGAGATGGGGTGTGTGGGAGGTGAGTCTGTACATGCGTTTTCATGCTCCAAAACATAGGCTCACAAAGGGTTACAGTTCCTTGACGTTCTTGCACTTCAACTCATCAACAATTATGGAATTGGTGAGTACAGCACGGCTGCGATGAAAACGAGAACCAACGCAGCTCACACGCCGTCTAGCCAAACTCGTCCCGCTTGAGAAGCCTATCTCGCTGGAAGAACTCCAGTCCCTCACACCCCTGGATCCCGTCAACCTGGCACGAACACTTCGCGTAGCAATGACAAACCACGTCTTCTGCGAGCCCTCAGCCGGGATGATCGCCCACACGGCGGCGTCCCGGCTCCTGGCCACCGACGCAGAGCTCGCCGCGTGGGTGGGCTTCAACGCCGAGGACATCTACCCGGCCTCGGCGCACAGCCTCCAGGCGCTGCGGCAGTTCCCCGAGGCGACGTCGCTGACTCGCAGCGGGTTCCAGTTCGCCTTCGACACGGTCGACAAGGAGCCCATGTTCGTCACGTTCGGCAAGGACCAGGACCGGGCCAAGCGCATGGGCCGCGCCATGGCGAGCCTGACGGGCGGCGAGGGCTACGAGGTCAGCTTCTTCGTCGACAGCTACGACTTCTCCGAGGTGGATGCGAAGGCCGGCACCTTTGTCGACATCGGCGGCAGCCACGGGTTTGTCTGCGTCGACCTTGCGAAGAAGTGGAAGGGCATGAAGTTTGTGGTGCAAGACCTCCCCAAGACGGTGGCGAGTGCGCCCAGCCCGGTGGCCGAGGACGCCCAGGTAGCCGAGAGGGTGGAATTCATGGCGCATGACTTCTTCACGACGCAAAGCGTGAAGGGCGCCGACGGTGAGTTTGCCCCAGCTGCCTCGCCCGCTCCCCTCCCATTATAGCCAGTGGCGATTCTGACATCTCTCGCGCAGTCTACTACTTCCGCTGGATCATGCACAACTACTCGACCCCGTACGCCGTCAAGATCCTCAAGAACCTCGTGCCGGCTCTCAAGCCCGGTGCGCGCATCGTCATCAACGACCACTGCCTGCGCGAGCCAGGCCAGGAGAACCCCTGGGACGAGAAGATCATGCGCCGCATGGACATGGTCATGCTCGCGCTGCTCAACGCGCAGGAGCGCACCGAGGCCGAGTTCAGGGAGCTGTTCCGCATGGCGGATGAGGGGTTTGTGTTTAAGGTGAGCATGGGCTGTTTTCCTTTTCTAATCCCGCTGCGAAGGAGGGGTGTTGAGGGAGTGGGGGTGGTCCCTTAGATACATGTCACCATCCGCTGACACGTATTCCCTTGTTGTAGGGAGTCACACGGCCTAAAGGCTGTCGCATGAGCATCATCGAGGCTGTGTGGCAGGGCGAGGACAACGCATCCAAAGCCGCAGACGGCGGCGAAGCGCAGGAAGCATAGACCCTGCTACTGTGTGGGTTGCTTCCGGACAGGTTGCGCTGGTGTCCGTCAATGATGTCGTGGTCCCCGAGTGGACTGCGATAACGTATGAAGATAGGTGTCTTTATGTCATGGGGATAGCCTTGTGCTCTTTCAGGAGTTTGGGTTTGTATTGCTTCCAACAAGTATGCACCAAAAAGCCACAGGTCGATGGCGTGAGGCAGGTGGATACACGGCATAATGATGGCACCTTGAAATCTGGCGTCAATGCGTCCAGGCTCTTTCCTGTTCTTGTCTCGCTCAATACCCTTCCGTCGCAGTGTCATGATAGATACACTTACGGGCGGAGGATCTGCTGGTGTATATACTTCGAAACTTGATGTGGAATCAAGGAGCTTTTCATCTACGAGGATCTAAGAAAGGCGATGCGACGATCGCGTTGGTCTGCTGTATGTTGCTTCCAGTGATTCAGGCAGCGATCGTGTGCATCTTACCTGCTGACTACCAAGCATGTAAAAAGAACCTTTGCTCATTGTTCATTTGTGCCAGTGCCATGTCCCTTGGCAAATGGTCGAGCCCTGGACGGCGAGATGTTTCGCAGCTACGTCGCATGTTCGCACTACCGATGTCGAAGCCAGACCTTTGTTGTGATTCATAGCGTTGATACCGCTCTCTGCGCACGCTGATGATTCCTTCGGTATATCAGATGATGGGGAATATACAACGACCCTTGGGAGAGCGGCTCTCTTGTGGGTCTGCATCCTGCCAGAGCTGACTTGATCACTACCATGTGGGTTGTACACGAACGCGCTCGTGGACTAGACCCCAGTCGTGAAGCGTTAGAAGGAAGCAACAGTCAAGAAGGAGGATTAATTCAGGTGGTTGCTCTAGAAGACAGCTGCTAAGCAGTCTGTGAGGTGATGGTTTGGGTCGGGTCGAAAGGGGAAGGGACCGGGCGCGGTCACACGGGAGGCACCAAAGAACTTTCCACTACCTGCGCAATCAGATACATAAGCCCACGCGCCCGTCTGGTATCTAACGATTATCACCTACCACTGAGCCAGCTTGGCCGAGTGGGTAGGGCGGGTGACTTTCGAGTCACCTTAGCGACGATGAGGTGGTAGCTTGAGCCGCTTGTGCAAACCTGTTCGGTCCCACTGTCACACCCTGGAAGGTCACGCACTGAAGAAGGGATAGTCAAGGATAAACAAGCTCACTGCCTATTTTTTTTTTCTTTTTCACTTTTAGTATTCCCATCTCTCGAGATAGCAGCCACGTCTGCAATGGTCTTGGTGGCAGGGATGCTTGATGTGTGTTTTGATGCGAAGCCTGATGACTGCTCGTCAAGTGACTGAACACAATTGACTTGAACAGGCGGAACATAGTTCGAATCACAAGTGTGGCAGATTTTCAACTGATGTGAGGATATGTTCTGAGCATCTATTCTGCCCCCAACGCAAAGGTTACATTCACATGGCTTGATACACAAGTAGTAGGATTGGTCCAAAGCATAACCTAGCCTGTAGCATCTGTTGAGCATCATCTTGGTCCATGACACAGAGAACAGCAAGTTGAAGATTGCAAATAAGTGATATCTGGAGCTGGTCCATGGCGAGTTTATTTTTAAAAAGAATTCTAATAACACTGCGTTGGGTGATCGAGGCTCTATTGGAGCAACTCCCATCTCCGCCAAGCATGCCACCGTCCTAGCACCTCAGATGATATTTGCAACAATGATTCTCAGTCTTTGCTAAAAGTGAGAACAAGATACCCTCTTTTCGATGTCTCGACTCTGAACTGTGCAAGGACCTGCGCGGTGATGAAGTTGGAAAAGCACACCTCACCGCCGCAATCTGGCCTTGATGTGTGGAAACTAAAACCAGACAGCCCATCAGTGATTGACTGGCAGAGTCAGGGAGGGCGGTGACCATACTCTTCGAACCAGGTCAGCCTGTAGTTGCCAGAAGCTATTCCAATTCCTACCGTGCAGACAGACACTATACCTTCTCGCCAGGAGATTCGAACCCACACCTCTGTGTTGACACACAGAAGGCCGAGAACCGGACGAAAGCCAATCGGACAAGAATCCTAAACAGTCAGGTCCAAAACACATCACTCAGGTCGGACACACCTGTGAGACGAGTATTCGACCGGAGGTAAGCAGCAAGACAGACGAGACGAGATGCCCACAATCAGGACACATGAACAGTGTTGAGATAGGTAGTATTTCGATTCGGTCTTCTTATTCACCCAATCATTCCTCCTCCAGCAGAGCATATATTCATACATACATCTCTTCCTTTCTTCTTTCCTCGGGAATAAACAATTATGCTACTGTAAAGACACACAGAACCGAAAATGTAGTAGTACGGTTGTATGGGGGTATGCGATAGAAACTCGGGTTTCAACAAAAAAGACCAATCCAACCAGGGTAAGCTCTAGGCAGGATGGGTGACAGAAGAAGATTCAAATGTGTTTAGAAGAAGAGGTGGCTGCCCCGAGGCAGGACAAGAATATTAGAAGCTCAGTGCCAGTGCCATTTCCCAAGAAAAGAAGAAAAAGTCCATCAAGGAAACCCGCCCTGAACGCCGTTCATGATAGCCGTTAAAGGACGCCCATTTCCCCGTAACATTTATCGCGCAACGCAGGCATAGTGACGAGGGATTGGGCAAGATTCAGGCATCCCTAGCCACCTATGAATCCAGCCTCTTCCTCCAGTCAGCCAAACTCTGGTTCATGCCCAGGCCATTACCAGACGTTTCTTTCTCTTTGTCGTCCGGTACGGCGCCTGCTCCTGTCGACGAGATGGCAGCTCCAGACGCGGGCATCTCAAAGTCGAACGTGTTGCTCAAACGATAATTTTTGTTCGTCGCCTCCCAGTGACTGCGCAACGTCTCGAGCTCGTTGGCTAGGTTATCCAGCGCAGCACTGTTTCGGGCGTCGCCCATGGTCTCGTAAACTGATGCCGAGTCGGAACTTCCTGCCCGTGCATGTCCTCCGTTTGTTGTCGAGCTTGCGGTGGAAGGTTCTTTCTGTAGGGCTGGCGTGATCTGTTCCGCAGAAGCAATACTCGGGACTTGCCGGCTCTGCCGGCGGTAGTTGCCCACAGAGGTCTCGACTTGATCCAGCAACATAGAGACCTTGGTCTCCGCGTCGTGAGCTCGTTGCTCGAGGAGCGCATTCTCCTGCTGCAATTGTTCCAAGTCCTTGCGGCTGGCCAACAAGCGAGCGTTGGCCTCCTCGCTATTCTTGGACGCCGCGTCTTGGGCCTGCCGGGTCTCGGCCAACTGTTGCCGCACGTGTTGCAGCTGCTCCTCGAGCTGCTCCTGTGAAGTCTTTATCTCGTCCTGGAGTGACTCGACCTTCCTGTGCAACTGCCTGCGCTCCGACTCCCAATCTGCCGGCGCATCGCCTGATGATGTACCCTTTTCCTCCATATCGGCTAGTTCTTCCTTCAGCCGAGTGTTCTCTGTCTTGTACCTCGCCAGCTGCTCCTTGAGCTGTTTGAGCATCTTCTCGGTTCCCTTGACATAATGCACGGCAGACTGATAGTCGTTCTCGAGCTGTGTCAGCTTCTCCCGATAGGCGACCTCTGACCCTTGGGCCTGGGACGACATTGTCTGCTTGGTCTCCTCGTGAGCTGCCATAGATGCAGCCAGTTGCTTTTCTAGTTCACGTAGGCGTGACAGCTCTGGAGAACCCTCGCGAGGGCTCGCCATCGAGCGTGTCCGTCCCGCGCTTGTTGGGCTGATCCCCCTCTCAACGAGTATGTCCTTGAGCGTGTTGTGCTGAACGGTGATGGCATTCGCCTCGAGCTGCTGGCCAGCAAGCTGGTGCTTGAGGTCCGAGTTCGTAGCCTGCAGAGACTGTGTCTCGCGAAGAGCAGCCTGAAGCTGTCTCCGGATGGTCACGCCTTCCCTGCTGGCTTGCTCTTGGTATGCCTCCAGGCCGGCGATCCGCTCTTCTGCAGCTCGCAATCTATCCGACGCAGTGTCCGCCTCCTGTTGATACCTCTTGACCAGAGCATTTGCGGCGTCCAGCTGACCTTGGAGCGCTGCCGAGCGGTCGTGGTCTGACTTGCTCGACGACGAGACATCTCTCGTGGAGATCTTGTCGAGGCCGGACAAGAGTGCTTGGCGATGTGTGCGTGCCTCGTTTGCATGGCGCTCGGCGATCTCCTCGGCGTCTCTCAGGCGCTGCGTGGCCGCAACAAGCTCACCAGTCCGGGCCTCATGCTCGGCCTTCAACTTTGTCAGCTTGTTCTCGACCTTCTCCCGCAGCGCCCTTTCTTCGTCTAGCTTCGCTTCCAACACAGCCTTAGTTTCCGCCGAAGCAGCGATGGCATCCCGCAGGGACTCCATTGTCTCACTGTGGTCCCTGGAGCTTCCGACCGCCTCCTGATACTGGCTCTCGAATTTCGACTTTTCGGCTTGCAGCAATTGCAGGGCTGCCTGTGACTCGTGCGCGAGGACGGATTGCTCGCGTGCTTCTCGCTGCACCAAGTGCAACTCAGCCTTAAGTTGCTCGAGCTCGGACGAGCTCTGTTGCTTATATGCTTCGAGAGCGACCATGCGCTTTTCTGCAGCGGTTACAGTATCGTCTGCAATCTTGCGCGCGCGCCTCTCAGACTCGACCTCCGAAGACATTCGATCCAAAGCGTTCTGCAATTCTCTTTGAGCATTGAGCGCAGTAGCAAGCTTTCGGCCCAATTCGTTCGAGCGTTCGTCTTCTTCACGTTCGTTATCGAGGTGAGGCGAATTGGCAGCACTGCCTAGGTGTCCTGCTAACTTGGCCTTGGCATGGACAGCCTCCTGAATAGCAGCGTCTCTTTGTTTCTCTGCTTCCGCGATGTGCTTGGCGGCCAGCACAGCCTGCTTGTCGAGAGATGCCTGTACATTAGCCACCTCTGTTCGCATGGTCAAGAGCGCCTCAATGAGTGGTCTGTCGTCCTCATCAAATGTCTCAGCCGCTCGGCTATCAAGAGTTGGGCTCAAGGAAGCATTCGGCGTGTATCCGGATTTTCGCGCCAACTCAAGCTCCGATGCGTACCAAGCATTCCTGTTGCGCGCTGCGTCAAGCTCTTTGAGGATTGCCACAGTCTGAGAATTTCGCATGGATGATCTTCGAGATATGGGGTTGCTGGCCTGTCGCGTTGGCGGCGGAGGTGACGCTGGGCGTACAGGAGCGGATGCTTGTTCAGGTTTCGTGGCCGGGGCTGCAGCAGGTGCAGCAGACCTAGAAGCGGGCGAAGCTACCATGTTTTTCAGATTCGGCTCGGTTGTACTATCGACAGAGCCTTGTCCCCGCTGGCGTGCACTGCGCGCACCCTTTGGTGTTTCTGCAGGTGCTGTGTCATTTCCAGGACCAGGTTTGGCCGTCTGAGCTGTCGGTGTCCGGCGTCCATTCACAATGGGACTCTCCACGTCCTTCTGCTGCGAGACTGGCGATTGATTCTGTCCATTCGGGCCTGGCGCGCCTCCTGCCATGTCATTTCTCTCCAGAGATGCATTCCTGCCCTGTCTTGGGGCTGACCCGGTGTTTACGGTTGGTCTCGGTGGTTGGCCCTGCGGTGGGGGGCCGCTTGGTGGTAGAGTAACCGGAGGCGGGCCCCTGGGGCCACGAGAGCCTGGGCCAGGCTGGCCGTTGACGGGACCTCCCTCAGGAGTTCCCACGCCTCTGGGACTATTGAGAGCGGCGTTTTCCTTGGTCGCGCCCATCAGTCTCCCCTGGCCTGGCGGCCCTTGTGAGCCGTCACGAGAGGGCAAGCGACCATAAGCCGAGGGAGACTCGGCCATGCTTGGACGCCGTTGTCCAGGAGCCCTCTGCGACTGTGACTGAATTTGTGAGTCGCTAGGGTAGCGAATTTTGGTCGTATCCAATAAGTATATGAGAGAAAGGTCATTGACCGGAGGTGCGGCCTGGCTTGGCTCTCCGCCAACAACAACCACGGTCTTCCCAACTGTTGTCATCGAATGACCCGATCGAGGCGACGGAGACGGGCCCATGTTCTGGAAGGTGTACCATCGGCGAGAGCTGATTCGGAAGGCGGCCAAATCACCCAAGTCGGCTCCTTCTTCAGTACGACCCCCAAAGATGTACATGACGTCGTCGACCAGGGCAGCGGCATGTCCTTCACGAGGAACAGGTATGTATCCTATGCAGTCTAATTGTGACCACGAGTTGGATGCAGGGTCGTATACCCAGACATCGTTAAACCACTGGAACCCGTTTGTACCACCGAAGCTGTTCTGTGTCAGAGAATACTCGCTGAGCACGTTGACGATGAAACTTACAGGTACATCTTATCATTGAACGTCACCATGGTGTGATTCGTCCTCGCAGGCGGGATCTTGCCTGGGGGTGGGCCACCGCTGTCGCTGTTCATAATAAGCAGTTCCCATCGATTGTTGGCCATTTGCAGCTGGTTCAAGTCAAAAGCCGCCAGATCATTCATGAAAATGCCCTCGACTTGACCTCCAAAAATGAATATCTTCGACCCCAGTATGTTGAGAGTGTGTCCGTAACGGCCAGACGGCCGCGGACCGGCGGGGAGAGATCGCGACCACTGTCGTGTGGCTGAACGGGTCATTAGTATTCGGGCATTCCCACTTGCGAAGTCGGGCGACGGGGCAAGGTGTGCAACATACATGTGTTCAAAAGATACAAGGTCTCGTCGAGGGAGTCATTCTCTTCAATCTTGGTATCACCGCCGTAGACGATGAAGGCGTTGCCAACAAGCAGACTCGCGTGTCCAACCCTTGGCCCTGGCCCTTCGGCGGTCGTAGCTAGTGGATAGCATGACAGACTGCCACCAGCCTCTATCATCCAAAGGTCACCTTTAACGGTGGAACTATTGATCAAGCCTCCCATCACGTACATGTCGCCCTCCTTGGACGACATGGCGTTGGCAGCTGCGCCATAACGGGGAAAGGGTCCGGGGTGGGACGAGGTAAAGTTAAGTTTCCGTTGCGACCACGGATACAGCGACGAGTTCGGATTTGGGGGAGAGGGGCCGTTTCGATACTATCGTAGACAGGTTAGCCCAACACCAAATTGACATGCGGTCGTGGTTCTGCTGCCGATCAGCGGGAGCGCATCGATGCTTACTTGTTGGTTGTCCGGCGGCGCCTGGGCAGGCGGATCACCAGTTTGTGCCCGTCGAGGTGGGCCGGGATTGAAGCCCTGGTCTGGACTCGCATTGCTGGCATCGTTGTCGATCGAGTTCAGGCTGCCTGTGGGCGTTGACCGGTGTGTTGGGCCCTTCTCTTCCCTGACGACGCGGGATCGAGCATCGGGGCTCTGCACCGACCCCTGAGAACTGTTTGGACCATCGCGACCTCCTGCCAGTGCCCTGTCCTGGTGTTTCTTTGATTTGAAAAGGAAAGCCATGGCTGTGGTCTACAGCGCGGGCGCAAAATGCTCGATGCGACTTGAGCTGGAATGGCCAGGGCCAGGTCGATGGCAGAGTGCAGCCCGGAGGCTAATCGTGGTTATCGTGAAGGCTCCCGAGGTTCAAGGCAGGAGGCTCAGTGCGACGGGCTGCAGGGCGGAGTTGGGAGCAGGAGCACGATTGGCGGCGGGAGCGAGAGCAATCGCGGGAGCAGTCAAGGCCGCGGCGAGAGGGTGAGGGCGGGATGCAGAGTATGTTCGAGGCTGGCGAAGGCTGGGCCTGGGGGAACATTGGTGTGCACAGATGGAGCCGTTGAAAGTTGGCGGTTGGCGGTTGGCGTGTCTCTGATTGTTCGGGCTCAACCACCCACTTTATTTTTTGGGGGACAAGTTTTGGGCGTGCCCGCCTCGGAGACGAGAAGGCGACACAAAAGATGCAAAAGCGCAGGGCCAGCGACGACTGTTGCGAGCCCGGGTCCAACTTTCCAACTGGGCCGGGCTGGGGGCAACAAGAAGACAGCAAGGGAGGATCAAAGAAAAAGTCGGACGACAGGAGCAACTAAATCATTAGGTTAACGTTCATCATGCTGCGTGCACAGGTCGAGGGACGATGGGAGGAGTCGGTCGGTCGGCCGTGATGGTTGTTGGAAAGGTCAACCGGTGTGAAAGGGGAGCAACAGTAACAATTACGACCAGCAAGAGCAAGAGAGGAGTACCTAGTCCGGTCTGGTCTAATGCGTGCAGCAGCAGCAGCAGCAGCAGCAGCAGCCCCAGCAGTGGAGCGACAGGAGTCGGGACAGGCGAGGTGAGAGCAGAGCAGCGCAGAGGAGAGCAGGGCAGGGCTAGGGGCGGGCGCGGCGGGCGGGCCAAAAGAGAAGAAGGTGCCGAGCTGGGAAGTTGTGTTTGGGCAGACTGGCAGATTGGGCAACTACATGGCAGGTACCTTACCTGGGTCCCTGGGGTCCCGTCCCTGGGTAAGGCAGGCCGGCAGGCCGGCAGGTACGTGATCTGGTCTACGGGCGTGGCAGGCGCATAACAATGATGCAGGGCTGGCCCGCCCGTCCTGGCCTGCAGCATCTGCACGTCCACTCGCCTCCCGTGGTCGTGCTGTTTGTGCATGTGTGCGTGTGTGTGTGTGTGTGTGTATGTGTGCTGTGTGCACTGACCTGACAGCTTGCACCTACACACACTACAGGTACCGTACCGTGGGATGATGCTCACCCACCACGCTACCTACAAGGAGCCGGTCGCACTGAGGAAGATGACAGTACCAAATGCAGGCACCTCCTCCATACCTCCTCCATACTGGACCTATGGTGATCAAAAATCGGGGATGAGGCGGCCTCGCCTGACCAATGAGGAACGGCATCCTCCTCCTGCTCCTTGTTCCTTGCTCCTCGCTCCTTGCGTCCGGCGCGGTGGTGGGTCGTGCCTCTCGAATGTTGCCCTCCCAAAGGCCAAAGGTCTTGTCCCAATGGGGTTTCTATGTGGGGAAGCGCCAGGACCCGTAGCGAGCAAAGTCCAGTCCTGTCTGTCCTTGCAGATAGACACATTGCATGCCCTTTCGTCGAGGCCTGCCGTCGCGCCATCGCATCCTGCTTGCTTCTGACGTGCGGGCTTGCTGTACTCCGTACAGTATATCTAGATGGTCCAATATCTCCCGGCAGCCCAACAAGGGAGTGACATCGTGCCGTCGATGCTACTGCGAGCCGGCAAGACGCTCGCCTTCTTTGATCCCCGTCTTCAGCAGCGCACACCATACCACCCGCACTCGTTGCTAGCGGCCCATCCCCATCGGCTCTTGCAGGCGGGCTGTTTCTATAATAAGCCCAACCTGTCAGACAAGGCTGCTTTGATGAGGAAGGAGGGTCGGCTGCTTCTGGCTCGACCCGCTGGCGTTCTATACACAGTATCTAGCTGCGCTACACTCGATCCTTTGGGTGGGTTTTGGACCCCAAAAGGCGGTGCGGTGCGGTGTAATGCGGTGTAATGAAAACAAGTGGTGGTGATCTTGTTTCACTCAGGCGCACACAGCCGGCTCCTTTTGCGCTCGATTGGGGCCGGTCCAGCACCCACTTCGTGCATAGATTGACGACCAAGGTCTCGTCACCCTGAAAGTCAGCACCCTGGGGTCTCGTATGCTTTTTGGCCACCCACGATCGCCCTCCCGCTCCAAGGGACCTGTTGCGTTATCAGGCTATGTTGTCGCTTGCGTCCGGATGACGCTATTGGGAGGGCCAACAAAAGGGGCTCAAGCGTCTACGGAAAGCGAGCGCAACGTTCAGCCTTGGGAGCCCTTCGGAAATTTTGCTGGTCGGGTATCCTTCAGGGGTGCACTACACATGGCCCAGCCAGGGCAGACGGCAGGCCAGCAGGCTCCTCCCCGACCCACTCTGCCCGCCGTGCCGAAATTCGCTACTCCATCCCATCGACGTGATAGTGTAGATAAAATCCGAAGGCGCCAGAGAGGCCCCGGTAGCTTGGGCGGCCTGTCTCTGGGCCATAGGTTCGCAGTCAACAAGTGCTACTGTATCTACACAACCTCCTCCTCACTCGCTGCCCGCTCACCTTGGGCCTCCACACAGGCCGGCCGCGTTCAGACGGTAATCTCGCGTTCAGGAAAAAGCCCGACCTGAGCTATAGGTCTGTGGTCTTATATGTGAAATGTATCATGGTATCGCCATGACAGCATGGCCATCCCATCTTCGAGCCGCACTCGGAGTCAGGCACCCGCATGATTCCTGTCGATCCCAGGGTGACCGGACCCCATCTCAAGTCCCCTCCACGCCCTCTCAAGCTTGCGATTTGTAGCGCTGCTGCGCGCCGTTCCACTGCCATCGCCGGTGTTTCGCCCGGGTCCGGATCGACCTCGAGTCCTGAGGATGAGCCTCATGGCACTTGTCAAGGCTGACCCTTGCTCCGCGACGCGGGCATTCCTTGACTCCCTCCGACCTGCAGGCCTTCGGATTTTGATACCACCGGCGCGACTGTTGGAAACTGGTACCTGCGTGTCGTGGGCTCTAGCACACCCGCCGCGCGTTTCAGGTGTCCCCGTCCCTCACTGGGCATAGGCGGACAAGCATCCCGAAAACCTTCAGAGATCGCCTAACCCGCCGAAACACTGGCGATCTGGTTCGCCGACCTTTGTCCACGTGGACGGTGGATCGTTGTCTGCCTAGGTATTCGCTGTGATACCAGGTCGCTGTCCTCGTGTAGCGCAGACAAAACCATCGCTTGGAGTTTCGATTCATTGGTGTGGTTCGTCTGGAATCATGCTTCAACTCCATGAGACTACTAACCGAAGTGCACTACAGCCGCAGCGCCCCTTTCAGACGAGCAGACTCGGGGATGTGCAATAGTCTCTGTGACACGCGACCCGTGATGTTTAGATGTAGGCATTACTAATGTGTACAAAGACTCTGTGATTGAAATCAGATATTCGCACCTGCAAAATCAGACGGTACACCGGTACATAACTCGCTCGCCCGAATGCTAATTCGCACATCACCACACACCTATACCGTACAGTGTATACAAGCCGATAGCCGATTCATATACCCAGATCTAACACACCCAGACAGGACACACCTACGTGGGTATGTGAATTCTCGGCGAACAAGTGATATACCAGTGTACCCTCCGATTTTGCAGGTGCGAATATCCAATTTCCTGTGATTTAACTTCACGTACAACACTGGAACGTTGCCCACCCCCAAAACGGACGCCCATGCTAGGGTATCAATGCTGCTGCCGTGGTGAAGGTTGTGTGCCAGAAATGAGCTTCGTATAGATATTGTCCAACACGTCATCCGCTGTGATGCGCCTTGTGAGTCGTAGATCCATGATTGTCATCGTAATGTATTGACTTCCCTGAGGGGCATGAACTACATGGCCGGCACCGAATGCTGTTAAAATGGCACTGTGACGGTTGGAATTTCCAGGAGAGGCTGCCAGAATCTTGAGCTTATCCCACATGGCCCGTAGCAGGATGATGTCACCAGCTGTCTCTGTGCTCGGCGAAAGCACAATGGGGTCGACAGAAGATTCTTGAGACTCTGCAATATGCAACATTACACCCATGGACGAGCCAGGATCAACACCGGCCTGAGCATCGTAGATCACGATGTTAGTGGCGATATGTGTATCAACAGAATGCCGGCCACCATACAGCTTGGTAATCTGCTGAGAAGACAGCTGGATTCTATTGCTTGCGAGATATGCTCCCGCCTCTTGACCAAGGGCAAGGGTTCCGTGGCGGACAAGACGGATCCTGCTCCATCACACAACCAGCTTGGCGGAATGCTTCTCGAAGCAACCGAAGCGCACGAGCTTGCACGAGTTGATGGAAGCAAGCAGCGTTATCGTTATCGATTTATCGATACGGTAGGCCGGGGTCCATTTTGGGACAAGATCCGGGAGTGGGCCCGCGGCTCTGACTCAGCACTACGCGCCTTAGTGACTTTCAAGGTTTGCAGTCGTGGCTGGCTGGCTTCCGAGTTGGGGATGCCGCAGGGCCTCGGAATGCGACCACAGAGAGCACATGCTTTCCCCAGCACCCCAGAAGCATTGGAGATGCAGCTGCTGCTTGGGTGCGCCAATGCTGGTTTGCGCAAGGCCGAGTCTGCCGCCCATTGACTTTGGGCGCTCCACATTGCATTGCTTCGTGCGTGTCCACCTGGCATGACGCCGCCCACGATTTTTTTTTTTTGTTGTTATAGGGATGGATGCGTTTTAATTATTACCGATGACCAGCTGGTCGTTATTACATCCTTTCCATCACTCGTGTCTCCTCTCTTGAAATCCCAGGTTGTACAGTATAATCTTGATCAAGCCGGTCGCTGTCGCCAGTGCTAAGAACATCAGACTAGAAGTTAGTAGCTATTAGTTGATAGCCTGGGGTACTACCAAGCTGGAAGGCCCTGTTGAGCTGTTGCTGCGGAGTGGGCCCGTCTGCGGTTAGTCTGCCGTGCCGTGCCTCGCAGCCTCACACTCGCAGGGTGCAGCAAGTCACCATCGGGCATCCGGTGCGGCGCGGGACAAGCAAGCTGCTGCTCACCCACTCTAGCCAAAACTCGCCGTGTGATTTCCAACCAAGGCCGACACCCCCAACTACCAACCCAGCTTGACTATACCCCCCTCCCCAATCGTCGCGTGCGGTCATCCAGAGCCGAGCCGCACCGCACCGCACCGCACCGCACCGCACCGCACCGCATCTCCACAGGACTCGAGCGTCTGAAGATATTAATTCCCAACCTCGCTGCACTGGCACCGCACTGCACTGCACCTTGCCGCTCGCTGCCGCTGTGGGCGAGAGGAGAGGTCTTTGATACCCCTCCCGAGGATGGTCGACTTGCGATACGGTGCGCCTCTCTTATGACCGCCGTCACGACTCAATTCGGCCAGCGACACCACACCGCTCACCCGCCTGCTCCCCTCTGGCTCTCGCGAAGCCAAACCCCCAAACAGCTTGCTGCTCTCCACCAGTCCTCTCCGTCAAGCACCCCGGCGACCCCCTACAGAGCTTCCGTCATCGACTGTCGAAGCCCGCGCACCATGCCTACCGCCGTGCGTACCTCGTCGGGCGCGGGAGTCATCAACTTGGCCGCCACCCGCTCCGACCCCCAGCCAAAGTCCACCGCGCCGCGCCCGCAAACAGAAAACGGCCACCCCCGCCGCAACTCGACCAGCAGTCACAAGCGACCCTCGAGCGCCCCCGGCGACGACAACAACAAACCCAATGGCGCGCACGCCGCAGACCCTCCGCAAGCCCCAGTCAGGCCGAGGAAGCCGCCGCTCATGAGGTCCAAGAGCGACCACCCGTCCCGAGGCTTACACGTAGATACCAGCACCGACTCTTCCAACGATGAGCAGACGATAGCGGCTGCCGAGGACTTTGGTACCCGGCACGGCTTCGACGGGCACTATCAGAGCGAGGACATAATATCCCAGCTTGCTAATGTGGGTGTCTTTCCTCCTGTGCCGTTTTGCGACTCAGCCTTGGGGCAGGTCGTCTCGTAGCTTCCCTCGCTTCAGTGTCAGCCCCCACACGGCAGGCGCGGACTCTGGCCTGCAAGTCAGCAGAAGTGCCGTGTCCAAGCGGTTCAAGCCCTTTTGCTGGATGCGGTCGACAGCCAGCTTCCGTGTGCCTTGGAAGGAGGAGCACCTATGTGCGATTCCAAACCGCCGTGAATCTCCAGTCGTTGCGTCCCAGATGGAGTCTGCGACCAACTTGCCTTTGCAGTTACCACGAACATTTGCTAATTCATTCAATCATTCTCAGGGCTGGTACATGTATTTCACAGACAAGAGGCACGAGACGACGGGGAAACCAAAGGCAGAGCCGTTCAATATCCAGGATTGGCGGATGAGAGACCGTCTGAAGACAGTCTCTGCCGCCCTTGCCGTGTGCCTGAACATTGGCGTCGAGCCCCCAGACCAGTTGAAGACAAATCCAGGTGCGAAGTTGGAAGCATGGCAAGACCCGACGGTTCCACCCGTCCAAAAGGCACTGGAAAACATCGGTAAGACGCTACAGGGGCAGTACGAGACACTCGCCATCAGGACAAGATATAAGCAATACTTGGATCCGTCGGTCGAGGAGACCAAGAAGTTTTGCATTTCCCTCCGTCGAAACGCGAAGGACGAGCGAGTGTTGCTGCACTACAATGGCCACGGGGTGCCAAAACCGACGGCATCGGGCGAGATATGGGTTTTCAACAAGAATTACACCCAGTATATCCCGGTGTCGTTATACGACCTCCAACAGTGGCTGTCGGCGCCCACGATATTCGTCTGGGACTGCTCTGAGGCTGGGAATATCCTCAGCAACTACCACCGGTTCGTCGAGAAACATGAACAGGAACAGGAAGAGCTCGCCGCGCGCGACTCAAATTACGAAAAGGCAAATTTCAGGCCCTACATCCACCTGGCGGCATGCGCGGTCAAGGAGAACTTGCCGACAAATCCACAGCTTCCCGCGGACCTGTTCACTTCATGTCTGACCACGCCAATCGAAATGGCGCTGTGGTTCTTCGCCCTTCAGAACCCACTCAACAAGGACCTGACACCTGAACGAGCCAAGAAGCTCCCGGGCCGTCTTCAAGAGAGACGCACCCCGCTGGGCGAGCTTAATTGGATCTTCACTGCCATTACAGACACGATCGCCTGGACGGTGCTTCCACGGCATCTCTTCAGGAAATTCTTCAGACAGGACCTCATGGTCGCTGCTCTATTCCGCAACTTCCTCCTGGCCCAGAGAATTATGTCGGTGTACGGATGCCATCCTGAATCATACCCCAAGCTGCCGGACACCCACAACCATCCCCTGTGGGATAGCTGGGACTTGGCAGTTGACATGGCACTCTCTCAACTACCGGCCTTGGAGAGAAAAGAAACAGAGGGTATCGAATACGAGTACCAGAGCTCGACATTTTTCACCGATCAATTGTCAGCCTTCGATGTCTACCTCACGAGAGGAGACGCAATGCTACAAAAGCCTCCGGAGCAACTTCCTGTCGTCCTTCAAGTGCTGTTGAGCCAGCAACACAGAGTTAGGGCGCTGATTTTGCTCGGAAGGTTTTTGGACCTCGGGCCATGGGCAGTTCAACTTTCACTCAGCATCGGCATCTTTCCTTATGTGCTAAAGTTGCTTCAATCGACCCACGCGGAGTTGAAACCGGTCATGGTCTACATCTGGACTCGCGTGCTCGCTGTTGACATCACATGCCAACAAGACCTGATCAAGGACAGTGGCTACAACTACTTCGCACAGATACTGAAGCCTTCAGAAGTGCTTGTAGTCACCAACAGCGATGAACACAAGGCCATGTGCGCATTCATTCTCGCTATGCTCTGCAAAGACTACAAGCCTGGGCAGGTCGTCTGCAACCAAACCGACATTATGTCGTACTGCCTGCACTATTTACAGAATGAGGACAACCCACTGCTGCGACAATGGTCATGTTTGTGCCTAAGCCAGCTTTGGTTGAAAATGCCGGAGGCGAAGTGGAGGGGCATCAGAGAGGGCGCGCCCACGAAGCTTTCTGCTTTGACCAAGGATCAGTGCTGCGAAGTTCGGGCGGCTATGCTTGTGGCGATGACGACCTTCATCGGCATCCCAGACTTGACTGCCGAAGTGCAAAGGATAGAAGAAGCGATTACATGGACATTGCTAGACATGACCAACGACGGGAGTCCGATGGTCCGGCGGGAGCTACTAGTGTTCTTGTCTCACTTCGTCCTTCGGTACGAGAGCAAGTTCGTTGTCACGGCATACGAACATCTACTGGAGGAGAGGGAATACCTCCTCTACCCACCCAGAGATGACATTTTTGATCGGCAGAATATGCTGCTGCATTACGCACGGCCAGCAAATCGTGATAAGGATGGCTCCATCAAGCCTCAGGCGGAGGGCTTTTCGAACAACACCGTCATCGCAGCCGCCTGGAAACACATCATGATCATGAGTGTGGACCCCCATCCTGAAGTGCAAAAGGATGCGACCGTTGTCACGGACTATGTGCACAATACACTGCTTCACTCCGCTGTCGGTGCGCAAGCGCAGAATCTAATGGAGGAGATACAACGCCGGACGAAGCGCACCTTCATGAAGAACCAGCCTTCTCACCAGCGAACCAATACGAACATGTCAATAGCATCTGATACGTCAGTTCCCGCTTCACCGGGCCTACTGAAGAGAACCTTCAGCACGATCTTTGGGCTGGGATCGGTTGCGGACAATCTTAACACATTGGCAACACCGTCACCTTCACAGTCGGCTTCTAGAACAGGCTCATTGAGGAACAGGACGGGTCTACCTGATGCTCCCCCGGAACAGAATGAGCAGTTCCAGGCGCCTGCCAATTACCACGTAGCAGAAGAACCTGTATCCGCTGGCTTCGAGGAGCGCGACATGAAGGAAGTTCCAGCGCTCCCATTGCCCAGTGGTTTCCTGGACTGGTCAATCGAGTATTTCAGGGAGCCGCAAATGAAGCCAAACGAGGCCGAGGAACCTGGCAGCGTGGAGTATAACGCGCGGTTGTGGAGACGGTCAAGAAATGAGAGCATCCTTCGAGAGACACAGCCTCAGAAGTCTCATGCCGGGTCGCACAAATGGAACCAACAGCTGGCACTGATCAACAATGGCGCTCAGCCCTCAAGGATGACGTTCCATCAGTTTGAGGATCACCTGGCCGTCGCAGACGACGCGAATACCGTCTATGTCTGGGACTGGAAGCTGCAGAAGCGAAAGAGTAGGTTCTCAAACGGCAACCCGGAGGGCTCCAAGATCAGCGATATCAAGTTCATCAATGAGGATGACCAGGCATTCCTCATGACGGGATCTTCAGATGGCGTCATCAGGATGTACCGCAACTACGCTCCGTCCGAGGACGAGGCTCACCTCAAGAGCAAGAAACCAGAGCTCGCCTCTTCGTGGCGAGCATTGACGCACATGGTCGCGAGCAACGTCAACTCGGGCATGGTCTTTGACTGGCTTCAGGTCAATGGCACGGTTCTGGTGGCGGGTGACGTGCGGGTGATACGCGTGTGGAACGCCAGCTCGGAGACGTGCATCATGGACATACCCGCGCGGTCCGGCAGCTGCGTCACGTCATTGACCTCGGACCAGATGACAGGGAATATATTTGTTGCCGGCTTTGGTGACGGCGCAGTACGCGTGTTTGACCCACGGTTGAAGCCGCAAGACGCAATGGTGCGGAAGTGGAAGGACGAGCCCGACAGGCAATGGATACGCAGCGTGCACATGCAACGAGGCGGGCAGAGAGAACTCGTCTCAGCTTCTAGAAATGGAAAGGTCCGGCTGTGGGATATTCGCAAGGATCAGCCGCTGAAAGTGTTCCAAACGACAAAGGATGTTCTGAGGACGGCGAGTGTCCACGAGCATTTGCCAGTCTTCTCTGTGTAAGTCACTGATCATACCCTGGTCGCCTTGTACCCCACCCCTGGGACGTGACGCACGCGCATGTGTATTTGCAATACTGATATCTCTACTTGCAGCGGTACGTCGGCCCACATCGTCAAGGTGTTCAACTTCCACGGCAAGGAGCTCTCACGCTCGGAACCATACTCGAGCTTCCTGGGGCAGAACCGCGGCTCGCCCATCTCTGCAACTGCGTTCCACCCACATCGCATGGTCATGGGTGCCGCAGCCAGGGGTGACCACCACATCAACGTCTTCAGCTGCACAAACGAGCCGGCATTCGGCACGAATATCTAATTTCTAAACGACACGATGGAACCCGAAGGTGTAAGGATGGCTGTCGCTTTTACACGATGGATTTACGGAGCAATGCAGAGGCCCACTAGGGAGTGTGGTTTACTGGTCATTGCGCTGCTGTGCTTCTGTGCTGCTTGCGAAGGGCTCGGATCTTTGAGAGATGGATTTTCTCTTTGGCATAGCGAAGGAAGGGATCATCATGAGCATTATGATTGCAAAGAGCTGGTTTTGGCTCTGGCTTGTTCGAGACGCTGGAAATGCTCGCAACTGCTGGCTGTTCCCCAGCTTCATCTAGGTGTTGGTTGGTAAAATCCTATCTTTTTCTCGAAGGCATTGAGACGACAAGCGACGGTATCATTGATTAGGGACGGTTTAATGAATTTGTTTAGTCTCATACAGGTCTATCAAATATTCTACCTTGTCGTCAGTCTTGGCCCGAAGTGTGCTGGAGGGTAGCCGGGGAGGGGTGCGCTTTTCTTGAATCCGTCTTCACAGGGGGCTGGTTCATCAAGTCTGTTAAGTCTAGACTCTCGAGAATTGGATCAAACCGAGTTCTAGATCCAAATCGGATGGTCAGTCACTCCACGCAGGGTTCGAGAGGCCAGCGACACGGGACATGGTTTGGGGTGACTCTTATATACGAATCTCATGACTTCGGAGCTGGAGCTTGTTCAACATGGTGCTCACCAACAAGGGTGCATTCCCTCTCCAGACAATGGTCCTGACAGACTTGACATTGTCCCTCATCAGCCTTGAACAGTGTCGAAAATGATATGGAGAATGCCTCCCAAACAGGTGCAGGTCTCTGAACAAGAATTGACTAGGTATTTAACGCCGTCTTTTTCTCGTAGATATTCCCTGAGCAGGAAGTGACGTATCTTGGCTGGCCTAAAGGTCGATGGCAGGGGCAGAGGTGGGCTCACACCCAACCGTGCTCTCTCTCTAGTTCCCGCGGGGGACCCCACCTCGACCTTGACTTTAATCCTGGCCTCAAAATTTACCCCTCTAAAAAGGCACGCGGTTCTGTTACCACCTCATCGCCACGAGCACTTGGAACGATCCTTTCCTCGCCGATTGAGTCAGACCATCTTGGGTTCCGTGACTTTATTGAAGTTGTTTAAAGGTATTATATGCCCCGTTTGCCCTTCCCCCGAACTTGGTCATATCCCTTCTGTCCTGGTCCCGTTCTACATCTGCACTGCCCAAGTACCCATACGCCCAGAGCTATCACTCAAGATCGCAAATACGCCAGAGCACCCCAACAAGCTGTATAAATTGTACCAGCGAGGGGAGAGCAAGGGTGTGGGGCCTCTTAATTATTGACTTATCACAAAATACTGACCCTCTTCTCTGTAGCCGGCCTGTTCTTACTCCGACCCCGCCTGAGTCACACAGTCCACAGCACAAGACAACATCATACCACCACCCAACATGGCCGACAACCCCGAACAGAAGCCCACTCCCGCCGCCGACCCTGCCGCTGAGGGCGGTGCCGAAGGAGAGGCTGGCCCCTCTAAGAAGGCCCTGAAGAAGGCCGAGGCAAAGGCAAAGAAGGAGGCAGAAAAGGCGAAGCGCGCAGCTGAGGCCGAGGCCAAGCGGGCTGCCGACGCTGCCAAGGATGCCGCCGACGACAAGGCCAAGGACAACTACGGCGACCGCGATGTCGTGAAGCTGGGCGGCGAGAAGGTGGCCCTGAGGAACTACGGCGACGAACACCTCGGCAAGACGGTCAAGCTGCGGGCGTGGATCCAGCAGAGCAGGATGCAGGGCGCCAAGATGTGCTTCGTCGAGCTTCGCGAGGTCGAGGACTGGAGCATCCAGGGCATTGTCACCGCGTCGGCCGAAGGTACACCTGTCTCCAAGCAGATGGCAAAGTGGACTGGCTCTGTCAGCCTCGAGAGCTACGTCGCCGTCGAGGCCACCGTCGCGAAGCCCCTGGAGCCCGTCAAGAGCTGCAAGGTCTCCAACTACGAGCTCCACATCACCAAGATCTACTGCATTGCCCGCGGCCCCGAGGTGCTCGGCCTCACCCTCGCTGCGTCCAACGCTGCCATCAGCAGCTTCGACGTCGACGGCAAGATGCAGGAGCTGAACATTGGCGACGCGGCGCCCGGCCTGTCCGCCACTCTGGACACCCACCTCAACAACATCGTCATGCACAAGCGCTCGCCGTTGCAGCAGGCCATCCAGACTGTCCGTGAGAACGTGCGCGACCTGTTCGTCGAGTACCTCAAGCAGAACGGCTTCCACTCATTCGAGCCACCATGCCTGATCGGTGCCGCCTCCGAGGGTGGTGCCAACGTCTTCGGTCTGCCGTACTTTGACAAGAAGGCCTTCTTGGCGCAGTCCCCACAGTTCTACAAGCAGCTGGAGATTGCTGGTGGAAGGAAGAGGGTGTACTGCGTTGGGCCTGTCTTCCGTGCCGAGAACTCTAACACCCCAAGACACATGACTGAGGTAAGAATAGGATACCTCCGTTTTGACCTATTTGCTTTCCGAGATGCTAACGAGACGCCAAGTTCACCGGCCTCGATATGGAAATGGAGATCGAGGAGGACTACCGTGAGGTCATCTTCATGCTCGAGGGTCTCTTCCTCTACATCTTCCGCAACCTCGAGGAGCGCTGCAAGGAGCAGATTGCGATCGTGCGCTCCATCTACCCGTCTGAGCCTTTCGCCCTGCCTGAGGACGGCAAAGAAGTCCGCCTCACCTTCGCCGAGGGCCAGCAGCTACTGCGAGAGGAGGGTCCCGAGGAGTACCGCAACGTCACCGACGACGAGGACATGTCCACGGCGCAGGAGAAGGCGCTCGGCGCCATCATCCGCAAGAAGTACGGCACCGACTTCTACGTGCTGGACAAGTTCCCCGAGACGGCCCGGCCATTCTACGCCAAGGAGGATCCGGAGAACAAGAAGGTGACCAACGCATACGACTTCTTCATGCGCGGCCAGGAGATCATGTCGGGCGGCCAGCGTATCAACGTCCCCGCCGAGCTGGAGGCGCGCATGCGCACCAAGGGCGTCGACCCCAACAGCCCGGGCCTCAAGGAGTACGTCGACTTCTTCAGGCAGGCCGGGTGCCCGCCCCACGGCGGCGGCGGTATCGGTCTGGACCGCGTGGTGGCCTTCTTCCTGAACCTGCCCAACGTGCAGCTCGCCGCGTACTACCCTCGCACGCCGAGCCGGCTGACCCCGTAAGGTGTTGTGAGAGATGGAGTGCAAAAGATGGATTTAGTGGTATAGATCGAATGAGAGTAAGACTGGCAAGAACCAGTCTAGAACAACTTCGCCCAAAGAATAGCTGGCTCTTGTCCTGTGATCATATGTGTTGAATGAATATTTGCTATGCGTTGCCCGACCCTGGTATCAAAGTACATATTGACTTCAGAAGGAGAACTATTGAAGTGAGATTTAGTATCTTGCATTGAGCAACAGTAGCTGTAGTCATCTCCTTGACTAGATTTGCATCTTTATCCAAGTCACAATTATAAGCCGATCTGACTCGTGGGGATTTTCTCAGTAAGTTTCATTGTTATCACAAATCAGTTCACAAATCAGTTCGGTGTCCCATGACGATTTCCTGAGCCTGAGCTTCCTTCGAGGTTGCCCAAAGTTAGGCCGTCTTTCCAACCAAAGGCCTCTGTTGAGCCACGTCGGGAAAGAACCCGGGCAATCACGAATAAGTATCTTTGCTTCAAAGATATGCTTCCGAACTCCCCTCCGACTAAGATCAGTCCTTCATGTAACCTTTTCACAACGAATAAATTTGTCAACATGTCTTCAACTCCAAGGGACGAGATCATCTTCGGCTTCACCGAGAAAGAAGTCAAACTTCTCATAATGAGCCTCAAGTGCCACATGGCTCACGGAAACAGACTCTCCGTAAGTATATTCCTGAGTCGTCCACTGCACCTGCCAGACGCTAACGTTCGCATCACCAGCTAGACTGTACGTGCCTCGCCAAGCTCACAGGATACTCTAGCGCCGAGGTCTACGAGTACTACAACAACCGCCTGTTCCAAAAGATCATAGCGCTTCCTCCTGTCAACCTGAACCGTGTCAGCGACGGCCAGAAGCGCGCCGGTACCGCCACAGCAGCTGTTGCGTCGCAGGCCCCGATATCTGCTGCTGAAGGGCATGGCAAGACTGACTCTGGGACTGTCCAGGACAAGGATAAGGAGAAGGAGAAGGCAGAGAAGAATAACTACAATGGTATCCGTGACGGCGTCGATGGTGCTGGCGGCGACCCAGAGGATGAGAAGGAGCTGGAGGCTCTGGGGAGCGCTTACGCCCGGGACTGTTGAATAGTGGCGGTGGCGGCGAGAGTTGATGCCAATCCGTATCGTGAGCCGAGTCGATATGGACCGGTAGTCTCGTTGTGGTTTCCAGAAATCCTCAACAGGTGTCTAGGTATCGAAGATCACTCTAGGCCTTGATCGGCCTTCTACAGCATGTCAAGAGTCGACCAAGGCGACCTCGAGCCAATTATGGTCTCTCTGCTAAGCATTCACTTTCACGGACTAGACATGTTCCCTGCACTTTTGCACTCAAAATTTTCCAATATGCCGTGATTTATGCGGTGGATGAGCCCTACCCAAGCCAAGTGTGGGTACTAGCAACATATCTGGGTATGCGCCTCAGTTACGGGAGGAGCTGCTTCCTGTGAGTTCCTTCCATGCCACACCCAGCACACGGGCGGTCCTGCCACTGAAGACACTCATGACAGGTTCAACGCTGGAGCCGATATCTGAATATCTGAACATGCCATGCCAGCGACAAGCCTGTCTTACCATACCGGACAGAGCTTTGTTTCTGAAAAATCCATCATGATCCAATTCCCAAAGTACTCGGACATTCAATCCAAAATCTTAGCTTGGCCGAGCAGATTCTCATGCTTGTGTAGTCGATCCTCGGTGGCCAAATGCTGTTTCGCAGGTAAATGCGTGTTGTGCGTATGCTTTCACATCGCAAGTCTATCACCCATCTCATTCCATTTCTCCTCAGTCATACCGTCTCCAATCTCAGCCCAAGCCTGCTCGGTACGGTTCTCATTTGCGGGTGACTCAAGAACTCCGTCATCATCGCTCTTCGATCGGCCCTCGTTCGCGGCTCCGACGTTGTCCTCGCTGTCAACTTCGGCTTCAAGGCTGTCCAGAACGGACGGCTTGGCGACCTGCTTGCCCTTTCTTCTCGCCCTGGTCTTGCGCTTGCTTTCGCGTTCGGACTCCTCGTCGCTCTCCTCTGCTGCATCAGAAGAAGACTCGTCGTTCATCTCGTCTCTCACAATGATGCACTCCTCGATGCTCTCATCGGAGTCGTCGCTCGGCTCCGGAGAGGGGCTCTTGCTTGGAAGGCGCGGCAGCTTCATCAGTCTGCTGCTCAGGTCCTTCCATTGGGCTCGGGCGTCAGGAATGCTGGTGTTGGTGAGATTGGCGAAGTCTTTCATTCCAACCTGCGAGTTGCGAGCGTTATGAAATGGGTTGCGCTCTTCCAGGACAGGAACATCGGCAGCCACTTACCTCCCATCCGACTGTGAATCGCTTGCTACCTTTGATGCACTGGACAGACATGAGGATGAGCTCGACCTCATGCTCCGTGAAGCCGAGGATGCGGATGCCGTCGTTCTCAGCCCCCGACATGTTACTGGCCCGCTGTTTGACCATGATATGATTTTGGTGGATATTGTCTTTGGCATCAGTGTGAGGGTAGGGTAGTTGGGTCATGAGAAGCTCTCTACTTCAAGTCCTTTTACGTTCCTGTAAAAGGCAACTAGATGCCGAGTATCTGCTGCCGTAAGGCATAGCATCCAAACCTCATTCAATAGGAGTTCCAAGAAAGAAAGAGACAAATTCCGGAGACATCTCAAAGCAGTTTCATTTTCAGCCTTAAGAAATCGCGAACTTTGCATTCCCTCCCTGAGTCTTAGGGAAACTCTCAGAAAGACAAAGTTTGTCTTGCAAGTCAATTTCAGCCTGCCTGGTCAGCTCTGGCACAGTGATGGAAGACGAAAAGATGGTCTCTATTCAATATGACTTGACTAGAGCCCTGTTTCTGATTATCATCATAGCTTGATAGATTGAGTTCTATGCAGAGAGTGACTGGCTAACTAGGTAGTCACGAGTAGACCTACCTTGTGAATAATAAGGGGCGACTGAAGAAGTCGTGACTAGTTTTTTGTCCATTCTCATAACTAATTAAGGTTGAATAAGCCAACCTCAATTTGCCTGTATGCCGATTTTCGTTAAGCATGCAAATGGCTTTTAGTACGAAATTTCCACAGGGACTTCTCTTAATTGAATATCTCAACCAGATACCTGTCCTGCGGCAAGTTTGTCAACCAGCCATCAACAGACTTTTCATCCGTCCTCCCGGCTGCCCGATCCTCCTCGAATAATGCCGGATTGAGCACTGAAGAGACTCCGTCCGACATGCGCTTTGCTCCGCATACGTACAGCCTGGCCCCTGTATTCCACAGCTGAATGATTTCCTCGATATGACACTTCAAAGTGTCCGCAACATAGCGACAGCCACCTTCTTCATGTTCCTGGCTAAATGACCTCCGTACACGCACAACACAGTCTCTTTCCATTACATCTAGCTCGTCGCGATAAAGATCATCGAGCTTCGAGCCTCGACAACCAAAGAACAGCAGAGCAGGCGAAATTTTCTCACTCCCCAGCTCGTTGTTCTTCATGAACAAAGCACGCTCCTGGATAAAGCCTCGAAAAGGAGCGAGCCCTGTACCGGCTCCGATCATAATGACTGGTGTCTTGAGCTCTGGCGCAGGCAGGCGAAACAACGAGGGCGCTTTATAAGCCGGTACTGAGACGTATACAATCGATCCAGGTTCGCGAGAGGCCAAGTGATTCGATGCAACTCCCTTGTTGGGGCCTGCGGCGGCCCGATCCACAACACTGTAGGTCAGGGTACCGTGGCCAGGCTTCCACTGCGGCGATGACGAAAAGGAATACACCCGGGGCAGCATGGGAGATAGCATGAGTAGGAAGGAAGAAAGGGGCAGAGGGAGCTCGCTCGGCTCGAATCGATCCAGGAGATCCAAGATACTGGCTGTATTCTTGGTGTTTGCTAGCACTTCTCGCAAGGCCTGCTTGGTCACCTCGTCGGACGCAGTATTGACAAGAAAATCAATTTGACGTGTGCTGGCCGCACGCCGAAGGTCGAAGTAGCTCGAAAACAATTCCAACGCTGTCAGCGGTGTGTTGATGGGGATGTCCCCTGGCGGAGAGCAGCTTGCCGAGCCTGGATTGATAGTGACCACAGTGTCTTCTTTCAGAGCAAAGCAAGACAGAGCTCGCTTGACAATTGAAAAGTCATTTGTTGGGAGGATTTGAAGGTGATCACCAGCCTCATAAGAGATCTCAGCCGGCAGTCGGAGCTCGATGTGTCTTTTGGGAGGGACACCGGGGCTGGAAAGGAGTCTCGTTTGGGTGACAACTGCAGCATGATAGCCTTTCCGAGCGGTGTTGTGAGGTGGTGGCTGTTCGCCGACGATTACATTTAGCCTTGTGTCATTTTGACTTGTGTCGGGTTGCAGCTCTTGTTGGGCATTGAGAGCTGGCCACAGCTGTCCGGCCAGCCATGCATCGAGCGAGTCGAAGACATCGTCTCTGGCGGTGTTGACCCTCCCCATTGGTGATAGCCTCTTAGCTCCTAGCTTCTCCAAATGGGCGTCGAGAGATTCAGGGACCTTGTAAAAGGTCTGTGTCCAGTCACTGTGGCCTGCGTTCACTGTCAGAGATTGGCACTCGCCCCTGGCCAGGGCCTAGTTGATGTCTGACTCACCAACACCATAGACGGCGAACTCGACATCTTTGAGCTGCTTGGTTTCGTCACTTTGAATCCACTCTAGAAATTGTGTTGCGTTGCTAGCCGGCTTCCCATGATATGTGCCAAGAATGAATACCACAGGCTCTACTACATGTCAGTAGTCTGTTACGGACCCTAAAGATACTCCAAAGGCCTCTCTCTGGCACTTGAGGTAAGACAAGAATGAATAGTAGCAGTAAATGGGTGTAACGTACGGCCATGTGGTAACTTCTCTACTGCCATATTCATGGTAGAGACATTTGGAGAGAATCCTCTGGCTGAAGCCTCCACCTTGAGGTGATTGGCGAGAGCCTCGCAAGTGCCTGTGTCGGATCCGTACAGAATTGTCATCGGGCGACCTTCGTGGTGCAAGACTGCGGTGTCGGGCGCTGCTGACTCTTTTGAACTTTTCATGCTCTCGCTTCTAAGACTGCGGTGGAATGAGGTGGCATTCCTCCCGTGCCTCAGTTCTGCCCGGATCTTGAAGCCTTCGGGCTTGATTGTTAGGAGGTGCTTGATTTTCAAAGTGTAACTGGGGTCATCTTTGCTGAGGTTGAAGTTTTGGAGTATGATCGCGAGAGCCTGGTTGAGTCAGTCTATTGGCAACGTTCAATATTCAATGTTCAACGAATTATAGCATGAGTTACCACTTACAAGTTTTGCTTCCTGCCAGCTGAAAGCCATGCCCAGGCAAATGCGTGCCCCATTTCCAAACGGCTTCCATGAATTTGGCGGCAACGCATCGAATTTATCTTGCATCATTCTCTCGGGTTTCCATTCATCAGCATCATTACCCCAGACTGACTTGTCTCGGTGGATGGGATCAAGGAGGAGGCAGATTGCTTCTCCTGGATGGACCTATTCCTTGTCAGTAACCCTTTGCTTCATTTTCCAAACAGAGCAGGTGGTGATCAATCCTCCACATATGACTCTTGAACGTGAATCACACAACGACAGTGACTTTCGAGAGTGTAATAAGAGTCAAAAGTTGAGTGAGAACGTTCCAAAAACCACTTACGAGATACTTTCCTCCGATGACCTCGTCCTTATATGGTGTTACATAGAAGGCAACTGCTGTAGGCATGAGTCGTAAAGCTTCCCGGAGGACCGCGTCCAAGTACGGCATTTTCTGAATGTGTTGTAACGTTATCGAGTCCTCGCCAACGACCATATCAACTTCATCCTGTAGCTTTTGGAGCGTCTCGGGATTCTCGAGAAGATAGAATGTGGCAAAAGACAGCATCCCGGATGTCGTTTCATGGCCTGCCACTAGGAATGTGATGAGGTTTCGCACAACCTCCTCATCGTTGAGTTTCTCGCCTGTCTCTGGGTCCGGTGTGTTCAGCATTGCATTGAGGAAATCATCCCTGTCCACGGGATTCTGTCGTCGAAACTCCACCATCCCACGACAAAGTTCGTGCATGAGCTTGATATCCTTCTTGAACTTCAGCATGGCTCGAAGCCGAAACCTGCCTGCCCAGTCAGGTAACATGGACTGAATGTCAGCCTCAGCCAAAATGTCTACCATGTGCTTGACGAAAGGGTGGTGCTTGCCACCTAGATAGAAACTGTTGAATCGATAGTCCATTAGACATATCGCAATGGTGTCCAAAGTAAGTCGAGTGTAGTCAAATGCTATATCAATGGAAGTATTTGGTCCATCTCGGGCCCTGCTCACGTTTATATACATGCTCAGCAATCTGTTCCATGATAGTGTTTAACCACAATAGAGTGTTGGCAACTTACCACTTGAGACAAAGTTGCTCTGCGACATCCTTCATGTCATCAAACATACCCCGAATCTTCAACGGCCCGAAGATTGGTTTAAGGATGCGATGTGTGATGCCCCACTGTCTGCTCCCATGGTGTGCAGTGAATAGGGCGTCCTCGACGACTTGTCGCAACGTCAAAACGCCACTGGCTACAAGCTTGTGGAAGCGAGTCTCATCGCAGACCTCGTCGGCCAGCTCTCGAGTACACACGTTGATCTCCCTTTGGCCGGCATAGATCATTTGGAATATCGGGTCTAGCAGTGACGAGGCAGTCAGAGAGAGTGCAAGATTTCTGTTTACTGGAGAGGATGGCCCAAGTCTCCTTCTTCTTACTGTACTTCTTTGCAATCTCTAGAGCTGATGCATAAGGTGCTTTGAGATCGAGATCGAAAATGTTGCCCACGACTGGCAGCGCTGTTTCAATTGTTGTCCGTCTTGGTCAGTCAATAATTCTACCGTCTAAATCTGTGGCAGTGACGATACTCACGCTTTGGGCCGGGTGCTTTGTCAAGAGGGCACAATGTGCCGCTCTCCATGGAGCAAGGCATCCTGGGTCTACTCGAAGAATTATCGAAATTGACAGTCAGAAGAATTGCACTCGCTGTTGACATTTCATTGCGAGCTGAATGTAGAAGGGGACATTCAGCCTCTTATGGATGGCCACTGATACATCATCATCATTCTTCGGCACTCCGTCTGCCCTTGGGTCGTACAAACCGCGGCAACTCTCACAGGATCCGTTGACCTATCTGGACCTCAGTCCAACACACATCGAACAATCCAAAGAAAATGCCTCATGTTGCGGTATTTTGGACAGTGGTAAGTCCGGAGGCCTCAAGACAGGGTGCCTTGACCGCTTCGTGCGCTACGAGGCGCGAAAGGGAGCCCCGTGGTGATTTCCGCAATCCTAAATTATGGGACAGGTTGCTTCCAAGATGGCACACTTGAGTTCTGGGGCAACAATTTAGGTTCGACGTATGTTTTATCAGGCGCATTGGTGCCGGACAGGGGTGTCACGTGTCTGGTCATCATAGTTTTGGATCTACTTACTGGCTTGTGATCACCAAATTTTGTAAGTCGTATTGCGGAGGAGGGTCATCGAATGAAGCCCTGGTCCCTTCTCCGTAGCACCGCCTCCCTCGGCCCCTACTTTCCTCCATTCGATTAGTTCTTCCGCTGGGATACATTTTACTGAGTCCCGTTCATCTGATGCGGCATTTTTCTGAACGCTTGAGTGCCGAGTCAGTCAAGCCATACAGCCAGCTCCGAAATGATGGAGTCATGCCGTCTTGAAGACTCGGGAGGCTCTGACACGATGATGACTGGGAAACACCCAGAGCCTTCTGGCCTGGAATAATCCGAGAGACGACGGCTATCTCGCGTTGAGATCCTCCGCAATGGCTGCGAGCTCACTCACCGCTTCAGAGGTTATTTTGCAGAGGATCTAATTCCCGCACGAACCAGAATTTCTAAGCTGCCGAGTTTGACGTAGTAATTGACTGCGCCCCGTTGTAAATTTGGAGGAATGTTCATCGGCCTCCGGGGCTGCTCCTGTTGCCGTTTTAGCCTGGCCAATGGCAGTTGCCGTCGTGCGAGGCTTCGATGTAAACGGATACGGGTATGTCACGGTAGGGAACTGTACTCCCCGAGGATATCGAAACGCGGCCTCGGGTCGTTAATTCAGGACTGGCCTAACATGAGATAACTCAAGACGGCACGGTGATGACTTCTTGATTTGACCAACGGCTGCGGGAATTTCTGAGGCATCTGAGACCCATCAGGAGAAGGAACGCAGTTGGAGACTGTAGGCCTCGCGAAGACTCTTCCTAGGGATTCTCCAGAGCAAGAAAGTATGGATATCCAATGCTGAGTTGCCACAGGCGTCTATTTAATTCTTGCCACCCCCAAGAGTCAGAGGAACATCAAAGCCAGTTATCAAGCCCATACTTTGAAATCAACCCCAGATATAACGCTTATCCCCTTGGCTATCGGTCACATAACTTTCTTCAGGACATGTCACTTCAAAAGGGGGCTGTCGTGTCCGTAACGACAAGCGAGATCCCAGACGAGCACTCACCACTATTAGAAGTCATCCTAGACATCCGCCACAAGCCATCATGCGCTCTGCCGCCGCGTGTCAGCACGGCTGGCAAGGTTTTGGAAGTGGTATACATGTTCACCACTCGCCTCCGCGTGCTCTGCTGCAAGTCACAGCACCACAGCTCGATGTCAGCATCCTTTGAGCCGCTCTCAGAGACGGGCCGCTTCGTCAAGCTTTACGTGGAACCTATGTTCCACTGGTGGGGCGAAAACTTCCGCCTTCTGGCAACGCCCTGTCTTGGGACAGTCGACGTGGTCAACGCAGCTGGCGAGCGGCGGTCTGTTGTCAATGGAGCCTCACACAACTACGCTGGATTCTACGAACTAACAGCCGAGTCTGAAGAGCTCCAGCGGCTTTGCTTGGGCAACCTGCCCGTTTCGGATAGTGACGCAGTCCCTATTTTGCGAGATTCTGTCCATGCTGCTATCGCAAGATTCTTCAACTTTGGCTTCTGCTTCACGACGAGCACTGGATACGGAGCCAATTACGTGGCACTACCGGCTCTAATTGAGCCGACTCGGACCGTTGTTCTCATGGACAAGGCTTGCCACAACTCCATATTCACGGGAGTCTTTCTCGGACGTTGCCCAGATGTACACAAATTCAAACACAACGACATGATCGACCTCGAGTCCATGTTGCAAAATTTTCCTCGAAAAGCAGATCGGGATATCATTGTGGTCGTTGAAGGGTTGTACAGGTTTGTAACATCCACTCTTTCTCCTTCTCCTTTCCCTTTCCCCTTTCCATTTTGCTTATCCGAATTCACCCCTATCGAGGTCTCAGAGGGAACTAATGGGTCAAGAACAGCATGGACGGTGATATCCCTCCTCTAGGCGATCTGTGGCGTCTCAAGAACGACTACGGTTTCACCCTGTACTGTGACGAGGCACACTCATTCCTCTCCATAGGAAGCATCGGCCTCGGTTGCTTACAATATTGGAATGAAAACCATCCAACGACTCCTGTTCCATGGGATCTAATCGACATAAGGACTGGCACTTTATCAAAAGCAATTGGCGGTATCGGTGGATTCATCACCGGCAAGTCCGTATTCAAAGAGCGCATTCAAAAGCACATCGACCAAATTCAAGACAAAGATCATATTTCCGTCCCGACCTCCACGATGGTACAGACTCTTCTGGTAATGGGGCAGCCGCGCCGAATTTCGCGCAATCTGCATCTACTCTCAGAGATATCGAGGTTCTGTCGCGCCGAGCTGGACCGCCTGGGCGTCTACGTGTACGGAGACGAGGCTGGCACCCCTATTCTTCCCATCTGGGCAGGGAGGCCCAGTGCATCGGCCAAGCTTTCCTTCGCATTGCGACAAGCCGGTCTTCTCGCAAGTCCTGTTACCACACCAGCAGTACCCTTCTGGGAGAGCCGGGTCCGAGTGAACCTCTCGGCCGACTACAGCCCATCCGATGTTGAAAGGCTCATCAACTCGATTGTATCTGCAGTGGATTCCATGGGACTGTCCAAGAGGAGAAATGGTCCATTTTGTGTCAATGAATTCAAATGTCCCCCAAAGACAGAGCTTGGAGAGTCTGATGAGGCAAATACTGCCTTTGCAAGGGTCAAGAGTCTTATCGACCGCAGCTCGGTCCATCTGAAAGACGTCAGCCACTCGCAAAGGGCACCTCCACATCTTCACCATTATCTCGGTGCCAGCTCGGTGGACAGCGGTCACTCGGCTAGATCGATGTATGGTATCGGCGCCGGTTCGGCACGCTGGATCTCAGGGACATTCCCACCTCATTTGGCTGTCGAACAGCTTCTTTCCCGTATCCATGACGCCGAGGCAGCGATGACATACTCCGACGCGACCATCGGCCTCGCATCGACTATTGCCGCATTGGCACGTCCTTTTCTTGGCCGCAGAAAGCATTACATGCTGTGCCCACAAACAGCGACCGGAGCTGTTTGCGATGGTTTATTACTCATTTCCCCTGGTCGCAAGAAAGGAATCGACCAGAAGATCTTGCGATATCGAAGCGGACAGCACCTTCTTGAGATAGTCGACCAGCTTGCCCAGCATGATGCTTGTTTCACCAGTATCGTTGATGCCCGAGAAGTTCATGTGCTCAAAGGGTTGTCACAGGCGGTTGGGCAATGTCCAACAACCATACTTCTCCATGGCTCAAAGGAGTTTTTGAATGCTCAACTGGTGCACAAAGAAATCGCAGTCTCTCGCAGTAATGCTGCAAAATTGCAAGTGTTGGTATATGGCTCGTTCTACAAGTTATTGAACGGTCTTCCAGGAGGGTATCTAGTAGGCTCTGAAGCACTTATTCGGGAACTGAGGTACACGAGCCGAGGATACATGTACACTACGTCGACACCTCCATTTGTGATGGACATGATACGTGAGACTTTAGAAGCCGCTCTTGAATTAGCATAACAGACTAACTTAGATGAATGCTGACAGCTGAGTTCTCTGGTGAGCGAGTAGCCTCAAACTCGGATATGGTCATCCACCTCTTCAGGTCTTGAATCGCATGCATGCAATCCAAAGCACCACTCTCATCTACTAGTATTTATAAATGAAGAGGATGGTACATGTACGGGTTCAGGCGGAGCAACAGTGTCTCTCGTCAGCATGAAGTATTTTGCCTTTTTTTCCCCAAGCAGATTGAGTCAAATAATTCCCACAATCAGCGGTTTTAATGCCCACGCAGAACGTACAATGAGAAGATCGATCTTCTAAATATTTGTTATATGTTTCTGAAACATTGAATGATGAGAACATAACTACTCAACCTGACATTTCCATGTCACTGACAATATAGTCAGATGAGGTTCACTTGGCAACTATCATGTGATCTGTAACCCTGCTGAAGTGTTGAGGCTATTGTGGGAGGCAATCAGAGACTCGGATTGCATTTCTTGATGAGAATCACAAGCAACACACGCGTGCCGCCACGATGGCAACAGGCTGAAAAATATGTATCGTGAATCCAAATCCCATTCCTCATTACATTTCCAGATCATGTACATAAAACTACTTATCTATCCAGATTGACATCAGAGGAGTATGAGACACTCATTGGTGTTCCAACCCGGTACCAGCATTATTTCCAGATTCCCGTCCTATCTCGACCAGATGTGCTTTTCATTTTGACTGTGCGCATCACTGATTCATTCTAAAACCATCCTTCGTAAACCGTCATTACCTCATGACCAGCCTAGAGCTGAAAAGCTACCGGGCGAGAGACCAGACACCAATGCTCAAGAATCACCATGAGAAGATGAAGCGAGCTCTGGTGGATCACCAAGCCAAGCGACCTTCATGTCGTGGCTTGGTCTGCCCTTTACAGAGAGGAGCCGTGCAGTGTCTTGGTGTCGACAACCATCTCGCGACCGCTGTCGTTGACAACCAGCACCCGGACGGATCCGCGGCCAGAGTCGAAGGCCTGCTGGAGGCGGTCATAGAGGTTGGACTGGTCAAGCACTGGCAGGGACTGCTTGACGTCACCAGTCTCGGTCATGGCAACAACTTCAGGCACATAATCAGCCTCCAACTCAAAAAATCACTAATTGGGACACGGAGAACTCACCACTTCCGTCCTGGAGGTCGAGGACGCGGTATTGCTTCAGGATGGGTCCGCGCATGGTCTGGACGACAACGCTCGGGGCGGGGTTGTGGATGGACGAGGACTCCTCATGGAGCTGCTTGGTGAACAGGTCGACTCCGAGGTAGCGGTGCTGGCCGGTGGCGGAGGAGGTGGAGATCCGGATGACCTGGGAAATCCGGCCCTGGAGGATCAGGATGTCGCCGATCCGGATGTGGTGGCAGGGAATGGTAACTGAATTTGGGGCTTCATCTCCGTAAGCGACCTTGCTTACACGGCGAGAAGACGGACGGCTCTCCCGGACCTCAGTCACCTCGATGGTCTCACGACCTTCGGGGTGATGGTGATGGTGGTGGTGGTGGGGGTGAATGATGCGGTCAGCGACCTTATGGAGGCCGTGCCGGAAAGAGTGATAGTGGCCTACATGGGGGGGCATTCTCAGAATATGACAAAGGAAAACATGTTGAAAATAAAATAGGCAACTCACCATCTTCGTCGAAGTAACCCATCTTGGCTTTGTGGTGGTGCTTGTGACGCGGGGTGCGATCGATCTCGACTGTCTCGTCTACACGGACAGTCTGGTGGACAGCAGGGCGGATCTTGGGCGCCTCGATGATGTGCTCGTCGTGGTGAACAGTCTCCTTGACGACGGGACGGTGCCGAGGGGCTTCGACGGTGGTCTCGGTTACACGGACGTCCTCACGGTAACCAGGCTGGGATCGAGCACGGTACCCACGCTCGATATTGTCGATGGGAGACAAGGGGATGGCCGGGCGAGACTCGGGCCGGTGGTGATGGTGGTGGTGTCGGTGAGTATCGATCTCAATGCGGGTATCAGAGTATGAGGAACGCGGAGGTCTCTCAGAGTAGGAAGAACGGGGAGGCCTGGAGGAGTGGAAACGGTCAAAGGTTAGCGGTCAAGCTCAAATGCTGGTTCTTGGTATTGTTGATTTTGTTTCCAAGGTCAATTAATGCGACGAGGCTCCACATCCGATGTCATGAAGCTCGAGGCAATTGGTGCCCAAGTCGCCCCTGGCCATGTGGGTCCAGATCTCAGCTCCATGCTGCCGTGGATCCACACGCAGCCTGGACAGACTGGGCCGAGTTCATGTGCAGTGATGACAGGGCACGCTCGGCCGAGTGAGTTGGCGGTTTGGTCAGGGCACACACATGAGGGCAGAAAGCGTGGGACATGGCTGGGCGGTGACAGAGGCAGGGTATGACGGAGGCAGGGAAGGGCAGAAGAAACAGATGGGTATTGGGAATACCTGGGCTGCTGCTCCTTGAGCTCTTCGCGGTAGTACTCTTCACGGTGGACACCGGGACGGCGGTAATGGTCCTCTTCACGGGTGACGAAGACCTCTTCCTCGCTGTAGCGGTTCTGCTCCCTGCGGGGAGGAAGGTCGGCCGCGGCGGCGGAGTAAGAAGAGACCTGACTACCTTCCCGCCCGGGCTTGTGGTGGGGGAGGTGGAGGTTGAGCTCCTCGTGGGTAGTGGTGCTTGTGCTGGTCTTGCCCGACTCCTTCTTGTCGTCGTCGCGGTACGACGAGGGGAAGATGCTGAAGGGGACGGGGACTCTCGCTTCAAAATCCAGGTTGACTGCCTTGTATGGGCGCACAGAGTCGTCCTCCTCTCAACCTCTTGACAAGGAAGAAAAGAAGAGTCCTCTGGCTTCTTCCTGGGGAAAGAAGTCGAAAGAAAGGAGAATAAGAGAAGGACCCTACCAATTGATACGGACTCCTTCTGTACTCTGGGGATTCGATCGAGCTCCTTTTGGCTGGGGGGAAGAGGGTGGGTAGAGAGGGGGGGAAGTTGGCTGACAACTACCGTATGTTGAGGATGGAAAGGATGAAGCTGTTGTCTGGAGATTGTGAGTGGAGGACAGCAGTAAGAAAAAGAGGAGGAGGGAAAACGTGGGCGAGAGGCAGAGGAGCAAGAGAACGACGGGCATTGAAATACTCTACTGCTGGGGGGGCCTCTGCGGAGGGGGAGACGGTCCGTATCCTGGCCCATCAACCGTTGCTACTGGCTGCAACAGGGCCCTCCAAGGGTGTCTGAGCATGAGATGATTGATCTCTTCCTGGGCCTTGTGTTTACTCGTGGTGGAGCCAGCTGCAGCTCTTGTTTACCCCCCGTTCCCCCCTCTCCGATCTTTCCCTTCACAGCTGCTGAGGGTCGAGCTTAGCGGGCAGGGATCATAGCTCGGGATAACCTTTAGACCCCTGTCCATTGGAGCCAGCCCCATTTTTCTCCCAGCCCGGCTCGGCGCGTGTGCTCAATGCCCATCACGTCCAGACTGCCAGCTCAGCTTTGCCGCTGTAGATAAAATCACACCCACGCGAGATGAGCTGCCATTGCCTCCCGTCCCATTACGACCCGGGACATGTTGCAGGTCGGTAAGGAGAATCCGTCGACATGGCACTATCCAGCATAAAAGAGCCCCTAGAAGCTGTCAAGCACCGCAGAAAGGGCCGGGCCCTGACACCATCTCGGGCTATGACATGTTAGACTGCGCCTCGTGTCAGGTCGAGCAAGCCCAACCACCACCTTTCTAAACCTTCCAAGGTTCCGTCCAATGCCTGGGCCCCCTGGGTCGGAACTGGGCTGGACCGCACAAATTGAGCCTCGATCTGTGTGTGAATCTCTGGACCTGCCTGGGAGAGTGGGACGCTGCAACCTGCTGCACTGCAAAGCACATCAGCGAGGTACAAATGTTGATGGCTGGGGAAGTGGGCCGCCCGCGTCCTTGCGTACCACACACAAGTGGGCATCCGCGCCCGGGAATACGATCGCCACGCAGTTAATTCAGCAGGCTGGGATGGGGAGGTCTTCAACGGCTCTCACCAGCCGGCCCCTTCTCTTGCTGTATGCATGTCTGAGAGATTGGGGCAAGCGTGGACCAAACCCATTGGGCCTCCACAAGCATGGTCGAGCTGACCATCCACGACTTATGCATGTGCCTCGCGCCCAATTCGTCAGAGCATGAGCAGAGACTGGAGCAACGCGTCACAGAGCCCAGACTGCATGTGACTGTTTCTTCTTCTGCCCCAGGATTCTGCCACAATCGCGAACATTCACACAACTTCAATCATCGCGAGCCCTCAAGCTGCTCCCCTTCACGCCCCAGAGGCTCTCCACAGCCAAAGATCTGCGACCGACCACGAAGACCTTGACAGCTCCGATCATGCAGGGGGCCATTGTTGCCATAGAAACGCACGGCGCTAACGGCTGTCCAATGCAACCCTGCCGTCCAGGACGGGCAGGACGGTAGCTCCCAGCGGTTGGCAATTACCAGGGGTCTTTCACGTGCCGTTGGCCACTCTGCTTTTATGAGAATGAGTGCTATGACTTTGACTCTATGCCATCGTGAGCAGATTTATCAGAGCTATGGTCGGTCAATTGATCAACTTGGGCAACTAGCACGGTTTTACTTACCCTTACCCTGTTCTTGGCTCGGACAAAACTCTGTGAGCCGTCGGGGCAATAATCTCTTGTCAAGCACCTATGCAGCACATTCCTAGAGGCTGAGCATAATCGCGTTGTGATAGAGTAGGAATCACTGTGATTATTGAAGTTCGCTACCATGATAGGGAATATCAGGACAACGCATACAGCATAAGCTGTTTATGAACTTCATGGATTGTGATACCACATTGGTGTGGCACTCCGAACCCTGGAATGTCCAGCTGCGGACATAGTACGAAGCGTCCAGATTACATAGAATACACCACGACGGATGTCAGACCAACTTTTCAGTCTTGAAAACTAGGCAAGAATCGCCAATTGGTGCATCCAAACATCGTGTCCTATATTGCTTCAAGTCCAGTAGTGATCAGGCATTTAAGCGATCACTCAGCAATGTCACTCGAGGTCTGGGGGGAGGGGTGGTCTTGACATGAGGGTCCGGGTCGCTATCGGATGACGTACCGATTTAAGTGATGTAAGACGGCGACGGCGCCCCACCATGCCACCCACCCATTCACTGCCGCATCGAGCTCGCCGACCGCAAATTTCGAGCCGTATCATCACGCGCGCCACCCTCTTGCGCAGTCGTCACTCGCTACAATCCTAGAAACTGTATCAAGTCGCCCAAAATGAAGCAACGGTTTTCGTCTCTGGACGTCAAGGTATGTCCCAGTTCTGTCACGCGGTACTTATGTGAGAGCAAGCGAAGTCGCTGACGCGCATTTGTCTTTCTCCTAGGCCATTACCAATGAGCTGTCGCAAGCTCTTGTCGGCCTGCGACTCGCCAATATATACGACATCTCGTCCAAGAAGTTCCTTCTCAAGTTCGCATCATCCGGAAAGAAGGAACAGCTGATCGTCGACTCTGGTTTCCGACTTCATACCACCGAGTTCACGCGCCCCACCGCCGCCGCCCCCTCGGCCTTTACCTCTCGCCTCAGGAAGTTCCTCAAGACTCGGAGATGCACCTCTTTGTTGCAAATCGGCACGGACAGAATAATAGAGTTGCAGTTCAGCGATGGCGGCTACCGGCTGTTCCTCGAGTTTTTTGCATCTGGAAACGTCATCCTCACTGACGCCGACCTCAAGATACTTGCGATACTGCGGACCGTTCACGAGGGAGAAGGACAAGAACCGCAGAGGGTGGGATTGACGTACAGCCTCGAGAATCGCCAGAATTATGGAGGTGTTCCACCTCTAACCAAAGAGCGAGTGCGAGAAGCGCTGCAAAAGTCGGTGGCGAAGGTGGAGGCCGCAGAAGCTTCCAAGAAGAAGCCCAAGAGAAAGGCGGGAGATGAGCTCCGGAGGGGCTTGGCAACAACGATAGAGGAGCTGCCACCCATAGTGGTCGACCACGCCTTTGAGGTCACTGGATTCGAACCGACCACCAAGCCAGCCGATGTACTTGAGAACGAGACCTTATTTGACGCACTATTCAAGTCGCTGGAGGAGGCCAGGAGAATAGTGGACGATATCACGGGCTCAACGAACTGCAAAGGATACATCGTTGCGAAGAGGCGTGAACCCAAGGCAGCCGAGCCGACGCAGTCACAAGACGACAAGCCACCTGGTCTGCTATACGAGGATTTCCAACCCTTCGTGCCCCGAAAGTTCGAAAAGGATGACGTATACACCATTTTGACATTCGACAACTACAACAAGACAGTTGACGAATTCTTTTCTTCCATTGAGGGACAAAAACTTGAGTCAAGACTCAACGACAAGGAAGCTGCGGCCAAACGCAAGCTGGAAGCTGTCCGAGAAATCCAAGAGCAGAAGGTGGAAGGCCTCAAGCAGGCGCAGATGCTGAATATGCGCAAGGCTGGCGCTCTCGAGGCCAACGTCGACCGAGTGCAAGAAGCCATGGACGCTGTGAATGGTCTGATAGCGCAGGGCATGGACTGGGTCACCGTTGGAAAGTTGATCGAGAGGGAGCAGAAGCGACGGAATCCCGTGGCCCAGATCATCAAATTGCCACTCAACCTGGAACAGAACCTGATGACGCTGCTTCTCGCCGAGGAGGAGGAAGAAGAAGACGTCGACGAAGACTCGGAGCATACTTCTGAAGACGAGAGCGATGACGACGGAGACAGGCGCAAGAAGGTCGACTCTAAGCTTTCCATTGAGATCAACCTCGGACTATCTCCCTATGCCAACGCCCGCGAATATTATGACCAGAAGAAGACAGCTGCGGAAAAGGAACAGAAGACCGTTGGTCACTCGGTGCTGGCTCTGAAGAGTGCTGAAAAGAAGATTGCCGAAGACCTCAAAAAGGGCCTCAAGCAGGAGAAGCCAATTCTGCACCAGCTGCGCCGCCAGAGCTGGTTCGAAAAGTTTATATGGTTCATTTCCTCGGATGGCTACCTTGTTCTGGGTGGCAGAGATGCCATGCAGAACGAGATGCTGTATAAGAAGTACCTTCGTAAGGGAGACGTATATGTTCATGCCGACATGCACGGTGCTGCATCCGTCATCGTCAAGAACAATCCCAAGACACCGGATGCGCCTATTCCCCCTTCGACGTTGTCGCAAGCCGGCAGCCTGTCGGTTTGCTCATCAAACGCTTGGGACTCGAAAGCTGGCATGGGAGCTTGGTGGGTCAACGCCGAACAGGTCTCCAAGTCCGCCCCTGCAGGAGAGTTCTTGCCCTCCGGAAGCTTTATGGTGCGAGGCAACAAGAATTTCCTGCCTCCGCAGCCGCTGATACTAGGATTTGGCTTCCTGTTCAAGATCAGTGAGGAGAGCAAGGGGAACCACGTCAAGCACAGGCTTATGGCTGCAGAGAGTTTGCCAGCCGAAAAGATCAAAGAGGCTCAAAATCACGAGGCTGAGCTTGCCGAAGAAGTAGCCGACCTTGAGCGTGAGGTAGCACAGCACGAGCAAGGCGACAAGAACGACTCGGATGGTGGCTTTGACGACGACGAAAGCTCTCGGAGACAGAATCCGCTGCAAATGTACGATGACACCGAGTCCAACAGTGGCGACGACATCGACGCACGGACCGACAACGATGATACTATCGACCATGATATAGACCATGTGAAGGACAATGTGGATGAGCTCAGCCTGGAGGAGCCTGCTGAATTGATGATGTCGGGGGCACTAGCTGCTGACGGTGGCGAGCACGAGGATCCGTTTACAACTGGGGCCAACGGCGACAAAACCGCCGCTGCAGATGCTGGCTCGGAAGCTGAGGACACAGAATCAGAGACGGCCACCAAAGCTCCTACTGAGGCATCGAAGGCTTCCACTGGCGCAACTTCACAACAGACGAAAGACCTGAAGCAAAAGAATGCCCCGGCGAAACGAGGCAAGAAGAACAAACAGAAGAAGATCGCTGCCAAGTACAAGGATCAAGATGATGAAGACCGTGCCATGCATGAGGAGCTCATTGGCGCCACCAAAGGCCGCGAGAAGGCCGAGGCAGAAGCCAGAGCCAAGGCGGAGCGCCTTGCAGAGGAGGAAGCCCGGCGCGAGCGCCGCAAGATAGCCCAGCAGAAACAGCAAAAGAAGGTCGCCGAGCACGAGGAAATCCGCAAGCTGATGCTCGAGGAAGGCATCGAGATGTTGGATGACAACGAGGAGCAGTTATCCACGCCCCTCGACTCCCTGGTTGGTACGCCACTGTCCGGCGACGAGATCGTCGAGGTTGTGCCCGTGTGTGCCCCGTGGGCGGCGATGGCGAAGTGCAAGTACAAGGTGAAGATCCAGCCCGGCTCGACCAAGAAGGGCAAGGCGCTGAAGGACATCCTGGAGAGATGGAAGATCGAGGCGGGCAAGAGGGGGAACGTCGACGAGCACTCCCGCGACTCGGAGAGGATGTGGCCACGCGAAGTGGAGCTGATCAAGACGGTCAAACCTGAGGATGTGAACAATGTGGTTCCGGTCGGCAAATTGACGGTGATGATGAGCGGCGGAGCGAGTGGGAAAGCCGGTGGTGGAGGAGGCGGGAAAGGGTCTAAGGGAGGTGGTAATCAGAGCAAGGGAAATAAAGGGGGCAAGGGTGGAAAGAAGAAGTAGATATCGCATTCATCAGCATATCTTGCATATAGAGGGCGTTTTAAGCATGAAAAGAGGACTATTGTCACCACTTATTTATTCATTGCGCAATGAGCTGGTCAAAGAAAACGGCAACATCGGATGGATTTTGTTTTGATACCTTCGCCCTGCCTGGGTAATCCTAAGCTCGACTTTTAGCAACTTGGTCTACCGGCATAGGAAGAACAGCAACACGAGCCATGTTCCATATGGACATTTTCAAGGATGGCGCTTCCCACGCCGGCGTCACGATACTCACTGAGAAGCAGCATCTGCTGGATTGACTGACGACGGGAGCAGCCACAGCTCAAATCAAAAGATTGAACCAATTCTTGCAAAAATAGTGTGAGCAAGGCGAATGAATGCATTCACTGACCCTGCGGTCCCAGACCACTCTGAAAAGTGTTTCCATCGTAGACCGGGGGCCATCTCGCCTCTTCCTTTCCTCTCCCCTCCTTTTCCTCAGTCAGATGCAGCCACTGTTTGCCTGACTGCCCGTCTCACCACACCTTCTCGTCTTCAGACGCAATTACAGGCAGCCCAGCCCACACTCCATCGCCGTCAGTCTTCTCAAGTCTTTCCTGTTCCGTGCGACACCATGAAGCCGACTCTCATTTCCCTTCTTCTGATGTGCGCCGTCTTGGCTGCCAGCCCCGTTTTGGCCGACTTCTACGTCTACAACATGTGGCAGTCGACTGTGGACCAGCATGACGGCGTCAGTTACTCCTGGATAGAGTGTGCGTTCAACCATTCCCCTCTCAGGCATCTCTGCCCTAAAGCATCATGCTCTGTGTGATGTTTTGCTGACTTCATCAAGACGCTTTCTTCCCCGGACCGCCTTCCTGCAACGACGTGATAGACCGCTGGCACGCACAGAAAGGCAGGGACGACGTCAGTGGTAACAAGCACGGCGTGCGCTGTGAAGGATACTGTGTGCGTTGGAGCCTCGTCCTTGTTCTGACCGGAGCCTACCGAGCATCTTCGTGTTGGGTACTGTTGTGACTACTGACCGCGTGCCACAGGGTCCTGAAGATCGCGACCCAGAAGTCATCGAGATCAACAACTCCATGGGCCACTACAGTAAGTGGACCGCCCGCTCTCACATTGGAATTCACTCGCGGAACTACCAATTTCAACCACACCCTCTGCGACTGGAACCAACGCTAACCAGAGCGACCTCGTGCGTCAAGCCTACTACAGGGACCAGAGAGGCGAACTGAGAGACACCAAGGACAACGTCATTGGACACTGCCATACAGATGCCTCGGACAAAGTCGACAACTGTTTCTCGACACGCGGAGACATCAACATCATCGGATTGTGGCATGGTGGCTCTCTGGTTTACTGCGACACAGATCTGACGGCCTGCAAGGTGTTTTACGACCCGCGATTCGATAAGCAGTGCTGAAGGCGGTGATGATACGCACGTTTTGGTGGCAGCCGATGCCCAAACTTCAGCGGAAGTAGGAGGATTACGAGGGTCTTGAAGTAGGGACAGATTCATTTGTTCAGATGAGGTGGATGATCGCTTTCCTTTGGCGCTCTGCTTACAGTGATTCTTCTGCGTCGAAAGGCGGGCAAGCAGGACGATCTCTAGACACACGAGCAATAGCTGCACTCATCCTGAGCCGTGAATGAACATTTAAGGGAAACTCCACGCATGGACGTAATTCAGGCTGCATGGTCGCAACAGAAATGCCAATTGATGAAATCGGATATTCGCACCCGCAAAAACGGAGGGTCCACCAATACATACGCTAATATCAATCTGCACACTCACCACACACCCGTAGCCAGTTCGTTTACCCATGTGGCTATATTAGGCCTGGTTGTGTTAGGCCTGGGTGTGTGTAGATGTGTGGTGGATGTGTGAATTGGCTGTGGGCAACCCCAATTTATTGACCATCTCATGCCTGTCTGTACATGATTCCCACCCTGAGTAAACTATGTTGCCCCCAGGCACCTAGACAAGGCAAGCTCACAGAGTTTTTGGCGATAGTGAGTTGCATCTATGAGGGTTCAGTCTTGCTGTCAGGGAGTTGCTTACCTATGAGCCACCGGGGGAAACAAGAAGGAGATAAGCAACTGTCACAAGGGAGCTGAAGCTTCTAATTGGTCTTGCGTCATTCAAGGTACAGCTTACCTGTGCATCCCCTGATATTTTATGTTTGACTCACTCCGATCCTCTTCCTTCCTTTGACTCACATTTGTATTCTATATACATACATATGCGGTGCAGATTCCTGGCCTTCAAAACCTCGATTGATCCAAGCAATTTCCAACGGATTGCGTTTTGAACGTACCTGTATTTAATCGTGTCCGCTAGCATCCCCCACATCAGAGGCTGAAGTGTGCTGTCGAACATCAGCAGAACTCTTAATAACGGGCAAGCTTACAGACCGGCAATGGACACCAGGAGCGAAATTGACAAGCCAGTTGGGGCCAAATCTGACAAGAAAGGTGCATCCTTTCTCACCAAAACCACACCGACCTTTTGAGTGAAATTGACTAACAACATCATTTTTTCTTTGCAGCGGAGAAGGAGAGACAGAGAGCTGAGAAGGCGAAGAAGTTGGCAGACAAGCAAGCCAAACAGCAAGCGGCTGCCGCAAAAGCCTCATCAAAAGGACCGAAAGCAACCAGCGCGGCAACAGATCTGCCAACATACGTCAATTCGACTCCAGCAGGTTCAAAGAAAGGTGTGTGCCAATAAGTCTCTACATATTTACGTGACGGCTGTGCGCAAGCATTTGCTAAAGACCGACACGGCACCTCGCCACGTAGTCCTCGGGCCGCTCGATTCCCCATACCACAAAGCGTACATTCCCGCCGTCATCGAGTCGGGCTGGGACGCCTGGTGGACGAAGCAGGGGTTCTTTGAACCACAATTCACGCAGCATGGCGACAATATGCCCGCTGGCTCCTTCGCCATCGCAATCCCTCCACCGAACGTCACAGGAGCTCTGCACGTTGGTCATGCTCTGGGGACCGCCCTTCAAGATCTCCTCGTCCGCTGGCACAGGATGAGAGGTTTCACGACTCTATATCTCCCGGGATGTGATCATGCGAGTATAAGCACGCAAACTGTCGTCGAGAAAATGCTGTGGAAAAAAGAACAACGCACCCGACACGATTTAGGCAGGGAAAAGTTTCTTCAGAAAGCTCTCGAATGGAAGACTGAGTAAAAGCCCATCTGATTACCCCTTGAGGTCATTGCATAATGCTTACACAGTCTTCAATTTGCCCCAGATATCACACAAAGATCAACACTGTTCTTCATCGACTCGGAGGGTCATTTGACTGGACGAGAGAGGCGTTCACTATGGATCCCAACATGAGCGAGGCCGTAATAGAAGCATTCGTCCGTCTATACGATGACGGACTGATCTATCGATCCAATCGGTTGGTTAATTGGTGTGTCCAACTCAACACGACCATCTCAAATCTGGAGGTCGAGAGTAAAGACCTACCTGGTCGGACGCTTCTCGAGGTGCCAGGATACGATCGCAAGGTCGAGTTTGGCGTCATGACATATTTCAGGTATCAGGTTCACCAATCCGAGAAGACTCTGGAAATCGGAACAACTCGACTAGAAACAATGCTGGGTGATACTGCCGTTGCTGTCCATCCGGATGACCTGCGATACAAGGATCTTGTTGGTAAACTCATTCAGCACCCATTCTTGGATCGCCTCATCCCAATCATTGCGGATCCCGCAGCTGATCCAGAATTTGGATCCGGCGCGGTGAAAATAACGCCCGCACACGACGCCAACGACTTCGCTGTGGGTACACGCCACAAACTGCCGTTCATCAACATCTTGAATGACAACGGCACTATGAATCACAATGCTGGTCGATTCCAGGGGTTAAAGCGATATGATGTCCGCTATATCCTTCAGGAAGAACTCACAAAGCTTGGGCTGTTTGTCAAGAAAGAGCCCAATCCGATGTCCATACGTCTTTGCAAAAAGTCCAAAGACATCATCGAGCCCGTTATGAAGCCACAGTGGTGGATGAAGATGAAAGACCTGGCAACACCCGCGATAGAAGCGGTGCGCAGCGGAGAAATCAACATCAAACCCGAGTCGTCCAAAAAGAACTACTTCACATGGCTCGAAAATATCAATGACTGGTGTCTGTCTCGTCAGCTTTGGTGGGGCCATCAGATCCCGGCATACTACTTGTCAGTCGCTGGTGAGGCTCAGGGAATTGGTGAATCCAACGAGCGCTGGATTATAGTCAGGACAGAGGCTGAGGCGAAGGAGAAGGCACAGAAGATGTTCCCTGGCCAAGATATCTCTCTGACAAGGGACCCCGATGTTCTTGACACGTGGTTCTCCGCAGGTCTTTGGCCCTTTGCAACGCTTGGGTGGCCAAAGAAGACCCACGATATGCAGAGGTTGTTCCCTACTAGTGTTGTAGAGACCGGCTGGGACATTCTCTTTTTCTGGAGTAAGTACCTCTCGTTTCTGTCTCACCGAGGGCTAGACTGACCAACTCCTAGTTGCACGGATGATCATGCTGAGCTTGAGCTTGACTGGCCAGGTCCCTTTCAGAGAAGTGTACTGCCACTCTCTCATTCGTGATGCTCAAGGCCGTAAAATGTCCAAGTCAACTGGCAATGTCATCGACCCGGTTGCTGTCATGGAGGGGACTTCCCTCGAAGCCTTGCAGCAAAGTCTTCAGATGGGAAATCTCGACGATAATGAGCTGGAAGTCGCAACAAAGAATCAGAGAGACATGTTCCCGAACGGTATCCCCGAGTGTGGTGCAGATGCCTTGCGCTTTTCACTGATCAACTATACGACAGGAGGTAATGCAACCCCACCCCCACCCCCGAAGCATCAGTTCTTTCTCCACAACTTTGAAGTCATCCTAACGTCAGACTATAGGCGGCGACATTAACTTCGACGTGAAGGTTATGGCTGGCTATCGGCGATTCTGCAACAAGATCTACCAGGCCACAAAATACGTGCTTGGGAAAATCCCGAACGACTACTGTCCTCCTGCGAAACTCGCAAGAACGGGTGCCGAGACTCTACCGGAACGTTGGATAATCCACAGGCTCAACTCCAGTGCTCGGGCAGTTTACGGGGCTCTCGAGGATAGAGAATTCTCCCGTTCATCGCAGATTATCTATCAGTATTGGTACGATGATCTATGCGATGTTTTTGTTGTAAGCATGCACAACTCGGTCCGTTTGCATATCAAACACTCATAGCGATTCATTTCTAGGAGAACTCCAAGTCTATCTTCCAAGACGGAACAGAAGTGGCCAAGAAGAGTGCCATCGACACCCTGTACGCAGCTTTGGAAGGTGGCCTAACCATGTTACATCCGTTCATGCCGTTCCTCAGCGAGGAGTTGTGGCAAAGACTCCCGCGGAGACGAGGGGACACCACACCGTCGATCGTCGTGGCGCAGTACCCAGAGTATGAAGAGGACCTGAACGATCCGCGGGCAGCGAGCCAATACGAGCTACTCATCGCGTGTTCGAAGGGAATACGGTCGCTGATGGCGGAGTATGCGATCAAGCAAGATGGTACAGGTTCGTGCAGAAACACTAAAAAAGCAATCTAGCGCCGGGGCGAACCCAGAATTAATCAATCATGTCCAGCATATGTCACCGGCAACACCGCAGCGGACCTAGCATTGCTCAAAGCCGAAGCCAAACATATTGAGGCCCTTTCCGGGAAGGGATTGCGATCCTTAAGCATTCTTGAAGATACAGATGACTTACCTGCAGGATGCGCCGTCTTTCCTGTCTCTCCTGTGGCTACCGTCTACCTCGGCGTTGGAACAAACGCGGATGTCTCGGACCTGATCGAGAAGACACAAGCCAGGTTGACCAAGCTCGCCGACGGGGTGAATCGGCAGCGCAAATTGATGGCAGCTGAAGGGTGGGCAGACAAGGTCAGCACAGCGGTGAAACACTCTGAAGAGGAGAAGCTATCTCAAGCCGATGCTCAAATGAGAAGTTTGGTCTCGAGTATTGAGCAATTCCGCCGGCTTGAGATATCCTAGGCCTGTCTCACAGATAAGTCCGTCGGTCACAGGAGGCTGGAGTGGAGTATCGGAGCAGACGGAACACATTGAGTGTTTCGTGGATGATGATCTGCCATTGCTATTTCACGATTCACCGCGACGCGGTCGGTGACGGTGCCGGCGAGCCAAACGTTGACTAGAGCCTGAAGTTTTTTTTCTCTCACTTATTGACATAGAGGTGTTTCTTTCATTGAACGTTTTCATAGAATCGTTGATAAATTGTATTTTTCATTCCACACGAATTTGGAGAATGCAACAGGTTTAACTCCAGTTCTTACGTGAGTTGGTTCAATCGCCGGCTGATTTGTTCTGTCACTGCTGCCTAGCATGGTGCTGACACGACCAACAAACGCCTCGGCACGATTGACTCAACCTCATTTCAATTTTCAATCAGGAATAAGTTAGTTGTGAGTGGATTTGTCAACATAGGTCTTTTAAAACTTGGGGAGCGATCGTCTTTGAAACCAGCAAAGTCATTCACTTAATACGTGATGGCTGGCAGTGAAGACCCAATCATTCCGAGCTTGGATGAGTCCAAGACAACTTTCAGGCGCGGGTTCATTGAATGGTCATCGCTCATTCAAACAGCCGGCAAAACATCTAATCAGGTGTTCCTCGACCATTTGCGCCTTATTGAGACAGCATTTCCGGACCATCCTCGGTTCCCAAGCTGCTTGGACTTGAGAAAGTCTCCTGGCTCTCTTTCAGCAACCGGCTCATCTTTATGGGCTGCCACAATCGCCTCATCCGGTCATGGTGACTTGGCACAATTTCGGCAGCCCCACGAGATTCTCGTTACTAGATCCAAGCCTACATATATCTCTCTGACCAAAGTACCAGACATTGACTTCTCTGAGTGGTTTGGAGGCCAAGGCTGCCACGTCACCATCTTGATACTCGCTTGGGCATACATACTGTCTGCTAGATGGACCGAGATCATTCCAGGAGCCGAACCCATCCGATACACGAATATTCGACCAGACCGGAGCCGGGAGTATGATAAGTTGAAGGTCGACCTTGGGAATGTGAGTGGGGACGCGGAGCGATGGTGGGAAGCTGTTCTGGCCCCGAGGCAAGGAGGTTGGCTGGCCACTATTAACTCTGAGAGCAAAGTGCTGCGCTCTCCCTGGTCCGTTCGGCTGCCACCAAGAACCTATATCGAAGTGTCAAACACTGAGTCCACACCTGCCACAGGAGCCGTGGCGTCGTCCAGCACAGCCCTACGTTATCTCGCAGAATACTGTGCCACGTACGACCTAGACGACCAAAGCCGCGCAGCCCTGTCCGCGGTCTTGTTCCTACCCCTGGCCGCCTTCTTAGGGAAACGTGTTAAACTACCCATCCCAGAGGAGCTGAACGCTGCGCGACAATGTGCTAAAGAACCCCCGGGACAAGAACAACGTCCGCACATCTGCTCTACATCTCAATTGGACAAGCTCCTCGCCCTCAGCTGCAACACAAGGGGCCTGCCACCTATACTTTTGAGTATTTTCTTCGACCGCGAAGTGCCCTGCAATCTCGCAAGTCCTTGGCTGCAAGGCACATTCTCTGCTTTGCACAGGGTCTCTGGCGATCACCATGTCCTGGCGCAGACCTTGACCAGCAGAGACCCAAGGCTGGGGTTTCTTTGGGTCGGGGCTATCATCTTGGGATGCCACACGCAACTGCTGGAAAGAGCCCGACGTGATTGTATGGAAGTGGATATGCTTTCCGCAATGTGGACAAATACTTTGCAGACCTTCATGCAAGTGCCTGTCACAGGCCCTGTTCAGTCTGGGCGGATTGAGCGTGAGGATGAGTGTCGGCTCATGTATCTTGCATCAAAAAGCCAACAATCCAATCCTCCTATGTCTCCGTGGAAACCTTTTGGAAGCACTGCTTTGGAGGATACAGAGCTGGATGTCAGGATTCATGCGCATTGCCAAGATCACGGTATTCGATATATTGGCTGGGATTGGGACGGCTGTATTGACGGCCGCCCAGCACAGATGGCCGTCCCGACATTTGGAGGTTCCCCGGGTACACATCCAAAGCTGAAGCCGGATCTGATCACGAATGAGGCCGGCCACGAGATACCATACGATGATATGGACCTGGAAGACAATGGTCCTTCTTGGAAGGCTACGCTCAACATTTTTATGTGGCTCCGTCGAGACGGTTTTCCATCATCTGAGCAGTGCATCCGAAGGCACGAATGGATAAGAGAAGTGCTCGATGAGGAAGAAGCGGATGCTTACGAGTCCTGGGAAGACGAAGAAATAGGCACTTCGGGAAGACGGAGAGTCCAGTCGAGTGCTCCGCGGCCCAGGCTGGGCGGGTGGCTCGCTTCGACTCAGGCAATAAGACGCCGCTCAACCTAGACAGTGCTGGTTTTCAACCACATATGTAGCGACTCTGGAGAAATGTTATCCCATTACACCTTTTTTTCAACCATGTGGTGATTTAGTAGACGCCTACTTGGTATGGTCGAAGGTGAAGGTCACGTGCCGAGCGACTACTACCTAGGACGAGGGTCATTACAGTTGCCGACACATCTCGCTTAGCATCTTCCCCTCAAACATTCGCCGTGATCAACCAAATCAAGGTGCCAAATCAAGGTGCATTGCAGAGGATCGAAGGAGATTGGACTCTGAACAAGTGTCATCATGATTGGAGTTGGTCCCTTGCTAGTCTCACCGCTCATCGAGCTGGGAGTACTCGCACTCCACCTCATACTGCCCGCCCAGGAAATCGACGGATATGTCCGCGACTCCAAGGGGAAGCCTCTTCGGTACCGACTGTAAGTGCACAACTCCGCTTCAGATCGAGCGATCGCGATCAAAAGACTTACTGTCTCGCCTCCAGGAATGGTATACCGGTCATCATCACGTCCGTCCTGGCGTGGTCCGCCCTCTGCTGGGCCGGCGTGCTTCCATGGGGGTACCTCTACGAGCACAGCGTCACCACTTGCCTGTGTGCTTTCATCATTGGCCTAGCATTCAGCGCCTGGATCGTCGCCAAGGGCCCAAGGCAATCCCCGAGCCTCGCAGCCGACTTCTTCCTCGGCACTATCGACAACCCGCGCACAGTAGTCGCGGGGCGCATCCTCGATGCCAAGATGTACCTGTACCTAGTCGGCGCCGTGCACCTGGAGCTGAACCTCCTCAGCTACGCCGCTGCGCACCACCACCTGTCCCGGGACCCGAACCCGGGCGTCGCACTGTCAGCAGCTTTTCTCACCTGGTTCGTCGCCGAGTACCTGTGGTGGGAGAACGTGCACCTCTACACGTACGACTTCTTCGCCGAGCGCGTGGGCGTCAAGCTCGGCTTCGGCTGCCTCTGCTTCTATCCTTTCTTCTACCCCATCGCGCTCCTGGTAGCCGCCCGCCTGCCGAACCCGCACCGCGGCACCGCTTATCATGTCTTCGCCGCCGCCGTCTACTTCTCCGGCTGGTCCCTCAGCCGCGGGCCCAACCTGCAGAAGTTCTGGTTCAAGCGCAGCGTCGCGCCGCCGGCCGCCCTGGCCCCACTGGGCTTGTCGCCGGTGAAGACGGTACGGTCTGCTAACGGGAAGCAAGAGCTGCTCTGTGGGGGTTTCTGGGGCGTGTCACGCCACATCAATTACCTGGGCGAGACGCTTGAGGCGGTCGGCATCGTGCTGGCCCTTGGGCATCCGGGGGATGCTCTGCTGCCGTGGCTCTACCCCCTGTACTATGTGTTTCTGTTCATCACCCGCGAGAGAGATGATGAGAAGCGCTGCCGGGAGAAGTACGGGGCTCTGTGGGAGGAATACTGCCGACAGGTGCCCTATAGGATCATTCCCTACGTCTACTAATTTGTCGAGAACCCTAGTGGATTGACATGGCTCTGCTGGTGGTTGTGCATTTCCCCAACCTGGTGCCCTTGCTCACAGACACTATGACTGAAGCTCAATCTTGTCATAAATTTAGATGAATACGGAGAGCGAAAGAAAGACTAGATGAGGAAAACACGAGGCCACTGAAGAAAAGTTTGGTCAGTATGATAGTATATAAAGATCACGTTTTCTGCTCAGGAATACTTAGCAATGGGCCAAGCAATAAGCGCATCTCATGGAATTGCTCGAAGTTGAATCATGTTATAGACTAGACACTTGTTACACAAGTTACCGGGGACTAGGTCGGAACTCTGGCGTAGTGACAGCTTTGGTGCCTTGAGATGTGGGAAGCACCTTGTTTGATATGTTCTCGCTGGGATGGAATCAACAAATATATTCATAACCGGGCTTGTGTGGTCTTCTTAAAATGGCCTCTTGGACCTACGACTTCTCATGTCGCCGGAGACACGACAGATCTCAGAAGAAGGGCGTGACCGAAACGTTGACTGCAGTTATTAATAGCTGCCTCGCCTATTTACATCATCTATTACTCCAGGGTATCAACAAAATTGTCCAATGCAGACAGGACAAAGAGTACACCAATTATGCATCAAGCAACGCTCTCAATGCTACCCGAATCCTCCTCAATTTTGGCACAGTCGCACGTGTGGGCCTGCCTTTCACAACTCCAAACGTTTCCGGACCTGCCTCTTTCTCGAGCAGGACCCTCCCAATCTCCATGTAGCTCTCGACGGCGACAATCATCGGTCGTCTCGATTCATCAGGCAGCCAATCCATGGCCGGCTTCGACTCGGAATATATCACGAACGCCCTCTCCAACAGCTTTGCACGCAGACGCCCAAGGCTCTGCAGCCTGCTGATGCTGCCTTTGGTCCGTGGCTCGCCTTTTGCCGTAGGAGACTTTGTGATAGTCTCTATGACGATCTCCGGTGTCAGACCTTCTTCTGCTAGCCAAGTCGTTGGTAGGTAGACCCTCCCCAGTGCGGCGTCGACCGCGACGTCTCGAGCGATATTAACAAACTGGAGAGCGACGCCCATCCGTCGGGCGGCGGTGGCTACCGCCTCACGCCGAGCTGGGTCGATGTGTTCACGGCTGTGGTGCGCTATGAGGGAGAGGCATAGCTCTCCTACTGTCCCGGCTACCTGGCGCCCGTATTGGTGAAGATCATCCTCGGTAGCGACTGGGAATTGGTCGTCCTTTTCGGTTGGCTGAAATTTGGCATCGGTTCTGAAGCCGTCAAGTAGCAAGTATAGGGGCTCAGAAGGCATCAGTGAAGCTGGAAGTAGCGTGAGAGCAGATCTCGCTGAGGGTGGGAACTCGTTGGCGATATATGCAGTCACCAATGCCGTCTTTGCTGATGGGAGACCGTCCTTCTTCGGCTTATATACGAGGTCCAAGTGCTCGCTTAGCTTTCTGATCCAGGTCGACGTATCCAAACCCTCAGGGGGCTCATCAACGAGATCATCTGCCATGCGGCAGTATGAGTACCTAGCATAGGGTGTCAGAGGCTGATATTTCCATCCTAGGGTTCGTCAATAACTTACAGCAAGACTAAATCGATCCTCAAGCGGCCAGCGAAGGTCGAACTTGCCAGGTAGAAGCTCCTGCTCTTCCGGCAAAGTCTTTCCACGGCCTCCTGGATCCCACGTATGCGATCCTTGCGCTCTGCAGGCCAGGAAATGAACAAGGCTTTGATGAGCACAGTAGGTGTTGGGCACTCGGGTGCACATCTAAACGCATCCGGGAAAGCGTCGATGACCGCCAGAGCGTTATCAAAGGCGCCCAGCCCAAAGACAATCAGGACGTTGGTGGCGGCGAAAAAGATTGCCTCTTCCACCTCCAGGCTGCCCCAGACCGTCAAGCCAAGCTTTGTTCCAGACTCAATGGCCCATGTTCCCCGGCGGAGCGCGAGCTCATCCACGATCCAGAGGTACAAGGTCGGCAGGGCGACTGGCAGGGCGACGCTGGTCCAGGGCAGACAGGCCATAAAACGTCCGCCCAGCGTCCATGTGAGCAGGGCGAATGGGCATGCCCAAATCAAAATGAGGCCTAGATACGTGCCAGGCCCGCCATTTGGGACTAGCCAGAATCCCAACAACGTGAGGCTCGATATCACAACCTGGACTGCTCTGTGCACGACCCTCGCGACCTGTGACCTGGAAACGAGGTACTCCGCGTGAAGCAAGGGTTTATTCAACACGTGGTACAGCAGGGACGTTATATACGTCTGGATAACGAAGAAGAACAGCTCCTCGGCGGGGATGGACAGCAACGTTGGCCCGATGACCACATCTGGCGGGTAGGTCCAGACATTGTGCCGGATGAGATAGCTGTCCCAGGGGATGGTGGCCACCACTGCTATGAGAACGAGGATGGAAGTCTGGTACCAGTGCCGCCGGGTGAGAATCGGGTACGATATGATAGTGAGCGCCGTGGCCACGGGGATGGTGAATTTGAGATGGCTGCTCATTGTCAGCGCACGGGATTCATCGTTAGAACGTGGAGTTTTGGCCGAGACTTACACCAGGGCATAGTCGTAGGCCATCGTGGATGGTGAGGTATCCTCAGGTAATCACGGGAGCATGTTTATTCGGCGTCGTCGGGTATCAAATTATTATACACGACGGTTCGGACTTCGGCCAGATGTTTGCTGCGGCGGAGCGGACAGATCCAACCGGCCCAAGGCTCACTCAGCTGGTTTGCGTTGGCACTTTCCTCGCCGGCAGACTGGGGGCCAACGCAAGGATGTAAGCTCATCCGCGTCTTAGTCGATGGTGAGTTGGGAAGGTGAATTGGTCGATGGTCAGCAACTGAGTGGTTCTTACTGAGTTCGAGGCAAGACGTTCTCATCCGGGAAGGGAGCTGCTGCTTTGCCCCGAGGTCATGCGTGAGCCAAGCCCAGAGCACACCGAAGAAAGGTGAGAGGAGCCAACAAATTGGAACACACAGAACAGAGGAGGGCCTAACGAGAGGCTGGTTAGCTCGAGTGGTATCGTGTTGGGCGTCCCGTCTAGATCAATGCGCGTGTGGAGGAGCGGGACGGGGGGTTGTTCTCACGTTTCCCCTTCCGGACAGCTCCTGAGCTTCAACGTTTCAGTCGGTGGTCACCGTCCCAACGTCCGTAACTGAAGCTCGATCGCAGCCAAGAACAGCAGATTGACGATGTGATAGAGCTGCTGATCTGGAAATTGGACCGAATCTACTGCATAGTTCGTGCACAATAACATTGACAGGGAAAAACAGACTTTCGGCTGGCGGAGTGGATTCCGCCCCTCGCTCGTGTGTTTTCGCCCTCGTAGTGGTGATGTCATGACTATGGGAGGATTCGTCGTCTTGTTGCATTCCGAGGCCGAGACAACAAGCCATCACACCACGCCGCTTTCTTCCGGCGCTCTCAACGGATCTCCTCCAAGTCTCCAGCGCATCTCGAAAAGCAAGACAGCTGGCAAGGCCCTTGCTAGCCGGATTATGCCCGAAGCCACCAAAGCCACCAAGCCCTTATATTCCCAACACGGTAACTGAGCTCAGCTTATAGACCCACACTTCACAGATGTGCCTGTCATTGCCATGTGACATGCCGTTTGTCTTGCTGTGAGATTCGAAACCTGGCGGGCAGCGTACTATCATCACCAGATCCAAAGGCTTCGGGAGGTCCGGATCTCATCTAAGTCCCAAGAATCAGAGGCGTGGTGGATAGGACTGCTCTGAGGCTGCCCCAGTTCTGACATCCACAAAAAGCAATTGGCACCTGGAAACCCGTTCAATATCACTTCTCAAATGCCAGGCTAGTTTCTCTGGGGCCATTGGGATTTTTCTTTTCTCTCTGTGGTGGGCTCGTGGACCTCACCAGGTCCAAAATCGCCGTTTCGCCATGTCAACCAAGCAGGGCACTCCCAGGACGGCCATAGTTATCGGCGCTGGTGCTGGAGGCATCGCCACCGCTGCCCGCCTTGCCAAAGCTGGCTACCAGGTGACGGTTGTGGAGAAGAACGACTTCACCGGCGGCCGATGCAGTTTCCTCTACTCCTCACCCTCACACGGGTCCGATCAAGGGGGAAAGTCAGGCCGATACCGCTTCGACCAGGGGCCCTCATTGCTCCTCCTCCCAAACCTCTTCCGCGAGACCTTTCATGACCTGGACACTAGTCTGGAGGATGAAGGTGTGGACCTTCTGCGGTGCCCGGTGAACTACCAGATCTTCTTCCACGATGGACACGTCTTCAGACCCACCACGGACCTGGCCCAGATGAAGCGCCAGATCGAGCACTACGAGGGAAAAGACGGGTTCGAGCGGTACCTGGGTTGGATGGCCGAGTCACACCAGCACTACGAACTGAGCGTGGAGCACGTCCTGCACGAGAACTACGACAGCATCACGACGGTGCTGACGCCCTTCTTCGCCAGGATGGCCCTCAAGCTGCACCCATTCGAGAGCATTTACAGCAGAGCGAGCAGGTATTTCAAAACCGACAGGCTCAGACGGGTCTTCACCTTTGCGACGATGTATATGGGAATGAGTCCATATGACGCGCCCAGCACATACTCCCTGCTGCAGTATACCGAGGCAGCGGAGGGTATATGGTACCCGCGTGGTGGGTTCCAGAGCGTGCTGGCCAGGCTGGTCGACGTCGGTGAGCGGCTGGGCGTTACATACCGGATGTCCACGCCAGTGAGGAGGATCTTGATGACGCCTGACGGCAGTGCTGCGGCAGGTGTGGTGCTTGAGAGCGGTGAGACGTTGCAGGCTGACACGGTGGTCATCAACGCGGATCTGGTGTATGCTTACAGCAACCTCTTCCCGTCCCCCAGCAATACAGAGAGCAGCCTTTTCAAGAGCGCCACCAGCAAGATCATCGAGAACTACGCCAGATCCCTCCGGAAGCGAGATGCGTCCTGCTCCTCGATATCCTTCTACTGGAGCTTGTCCCGCAGGATACCCGAGCTGGGCGTGCACAATATATTCCTCGCGGACGAGTACAAGGACTCGTTCGATGCCATCTTCAAGCGGCAGACCCTCCCGGACGACCCGAGCTTCTACGTGAACGTGCCCAGTCGCATCGACCCGAGCGCCGCGCCAGAAGGATGTGACGCTGTGATCGTGCTAGTGCCGGTCGGCCATCTGCTGCGCTCGCGGGGCAACGAGGGCGAGACGACGGCCGAGGAACACGACTGGCCGGAGGTTGTGGCCCGGGCGCGTAAGGCCGTGCTGCGCACCATCTCGGCGCGGGCGGGGTGCGAGCCGCTCGAGAAGTACATAGTCGACGAGATGTACAACACGCCGTACACCTGGGAGGACAAGTTCAACCTGGACAAGGGCGCCATCCTCGGCCTCAGCCACAACTTCTTCAACGTCCTGTGCTTCAGGCCCACCATCAGGGCCAAGGGGCTGAGGAATGCCTACTTTGTCGGCGCGAGCACGTATCCTGGCACGGGCGTGCCTATCGTGCTGGCTGGGGCCAAGATCACGACCGAGGAGATTCTGAAGGATGCGGGAGTAGAGCCTCCATGGGCGCGGAAGGCGCCCGTGGTGCAGGATCATGGTGCGCCCCAGAATAGGAACACCGCGGTGTTAGATCGGGTGAGGTGGAGGGGACTAATGGAAGAGAAGTTTTGGGAGGTGATTGTCTCCATAGGACTAATGATGTTCAGCCTGCTGGTCTGGCTGTTTAGGAATCAACGAGGCGAGGCGCCTAAGATTTTGTAATCCATATTCCAGCCTTTAGATATTTCCGACACAATCGAGTTCACAATTAAAATGTACAAACCCTGCGACTAGCCGGCAAAACCCTGCCAGGAGGCACTATGCGACGAAACACCAGGCCGCTCTATATATCTATCCCATCGATTGTCGAAATTGCAGTGTTCCCGTGGTATCGTCACCTCTATTCCTCCCAAGAACGCCCACACCACTTTACAGCTTTGGCTTCGCGGCTCCTTTGTCGCTGGTAGAAGCCTCTGGCTCCTTGAGTCTGACAACGCCCTACATCCAGATGTCAGTATTAGAGAAGATACAGTTTCGCATGTAGTGGGCCATAGGAAAGGAGAATCCAAGCACAGTAACTCACCTCCTGGAAACAGGTCGCCAGCAGCGTGCCATCAGCAGCGAATATCCGCTGCGTGACCACGCCCCTCCCGTCGCCGGCCCACGGGCTCTCCATCTCGCTCATCATCCACTCGTCCGCCTTGACCCTCCTGGGCTCGTGGAAGTAGATGGAGTGGTCGAGGGAGACCATCATGCCGATCTCGGGCCTGTCCTTCCAGAACTCGGCAAACTCCTCGAGGGTCCGCTGGCGGCCGTCGGGCGCCTGACTGCTGCTGCCGCCATAGCCCTCGAAGTCGTTGAGCTTGCGGATGTGGTCCTTGAGGTCGGCGGGGAGGTCCTTGAAGTCCCTGGCGGCGAAGGGGAAGCGCCACAGCTTGTGGATCCGCGACACGGTCCCGATGAAGTACGAGTCCGACACGTACGCCAGCGCGTTGATGTGCGCCTGGTGGCCGCCCGCCTCGGAGATCTTGCCCCGCGCGCGGTACCACTGCCGCAGCTTCTTGGTGTGCGGCGGCGCCGGGTCCTCGTCGCTCGTGTTGACCACCTCGGCGCGGTAGCTCTGGAAGGGCCCGCCGCCGGACCGGGTCAGCTCGGGCTCGTCGTCAAAGTCCACCGGCGGCGACTGCACCGGCTTCCCCGTCGCGGGGTCGGTGGGCATGGGGACGGCGTGGCGCACGACGTTGTCCTTGAACTCGTGGTTCGGCGACGCGTTGGTGCTGGGCTGGGTCTCCTTGGTGAAGGACATGGTGGTCGTGAAGATGCACTTGCCCTTCTGCCTGGCCTGCACAGTCCGGGTGGCGAAGCTGCGGCCGTCGCGGACCCGTTCGACGTGGAACAGGACGGGGATCTCTGATGAGCCGGCGAGGATGAAGTAGCAGTGACATGAATGAACGGTGAAGTCATCTGGGACAGTCTTCTGGCCTGCTGCTAGACACATTGCAATCATTGCTCCTCCAAAGACGCCCCTGGCCCCCGGGGGGTGCCATAGTGGCCTCTTGTTGGTAAATATGTCCTGGATATAAAGGTCAGTATCGATGTATCTAGCAGCAGACACCTATCTGAGAGCACTGACCGGGCCAAAGACACCAAGCTCTAAGACGTCGAGGACATTCTCAATGGGCGCCTTGTCGGGGTCCTCAGGTGCTGGCCGGACTAGGGTGGGACGGTTCGTGCCTCCTTCCTGCGACATCCTGTGAAGCTCCTTGGATATTTGACACGCAGTATAGAGAGACGTTCAGTCGCCGAACTCGAGGATGGAGCCCCCTGGTTATGCGTATGCTAGTCCCGGCCGGGGATGTTGTAGCAGGGCCGTGTAGGCGCGTCACGACCTAATGACTGCGGATTAGTTGGGCGTTGACTTCGCTGGCCTGGTCGCACACGATTCTAAAATGTTGGAACAGAATTGAAGAATGGGAAAAGAAGGGCCAAAGCCAACCTTGGACTAAGCAGATGAAGCCAAGTAAGTGATCGATTGTCCCGAAATACATACAGATTGCGATACGGCCATGGCTGTAACGGACCGAGACTTTTAGTGAGTATTTGCCGAGGTTCGGCTCCCAGGGGTGGATTTTGGCACTTGAGAGTGGCCGAAGACTGCAGCTGAATCATATGTCGAGTCCCCGTCGGCGTGACCGATGTCCGATCAGGGGCTCGATTGCAGTCGCTCAGTTCACAACTTTGTATTCTCATGGTTAGTATTCAAGATGATGGACTGTATCGTTATGATCCACTTGGACATGAGCCAAATTACACGTGGGAATCAACTATATCCCTCAGGGACCGTTACATCTCGTAAGACGGGGCGTGAGAAAACAGGGTTAAACCCTCACCCCGGGTCGAAGCCGTTCCTGCAAGGTTTTCCAGGACTGCCAATGCCAACAACTAAAGTGATGCAACTATTTATAAATGAGTTCTCGAATCTGCTTAGGACCTATGTGCTGCCATGGGGTAAAATGCCCAGAAAATGACAGAGGATTGAAAACAGCACCGTCGTGATTCGGTACCGCTGCCTCGGGACGCCCCGGCTTAAAAGCGGGTACCGACGGAGCTTACGTGACGTGCTGCCGGCCGGCTCTTTCAGATTTCCATTCCCAATTTCGCAGGCCGATCCGGAGGCGATTTTCGGAGTATCAACCCACCACTTCTCTCCTCCCTCAACAACTCTCGACACCACCCACTTGAGAGGCTGTCAGAGTGGTCAAAGGGCGGTTGCGTACACATATACACGCACGCAGTATGGCATCACCACTACCATCACTGCAGAAGGCCCAGGTGCCCCTGCGACGCTCTCTCGCGAGGGCAATCGCAGCGAGCAGCCGCCATTACGCCACCCAGTCCGACCACCCGACAGCAGCAACACCACAGCCCAACACGCCCGCATCAGCCACTCCCACCCCCTCAAAAGCACCCTCAGGGACCCGTGTCCGCCCGACATACTTCAAGAACACGACCCTCTCCTCCCTCGACTCCTTCATCGCCAGCAAGTCCACCGACAGCCCGCTCTCCGACGGCGAGGCCTACGAGCTCCGCACCGTCGAGGTCGGCCCGGCCGGGCGCAAGAAGACAATCACCCGCCTGCCCGAGTGGCTCAAGACCCCGATCCCCTCGCCGGGCGCCAACACCAACTTCGGCAAGATCAAGGCGGACCTGCGGGGGCTGGGCCTGCACACCGTCTGCGAGGAGGCCCGGTGCCCCAACATCGGCGAGTGCTGGGGCGGCGACAACAAGAACGCCGCCACCGCCACCATCATGCTCATGGGCGACACCTGCACGCGGGGCTGCCGCTTCTGCAGCGTCAAGACGAACCGCCGGCCCGCCGCCCTCGACCCCCACGAGCCCGAGAACACCGCCGAGGCCCTGGCCCGCTGGGGGCTGGGCTACGTCGTCCTCACCAGCGTCGACCGCGACGACCTGGCCGACGGCGGCGCCCACCACTTCGCCGAGACCATCCGCCGCATCAAGGCTAAGAAGCCCACCCTGCTGGTCGAGGCCCTGACCGGTGACTTCCGCGGCGACCTGGACATGGTCAAGGTCGTGGCCGAGAGCGGGCTGGATGTGTACGCGCACAACGTCGAGACGGTCGAGGGCCTGACGCCCTACGTGAGGGACAGGAGGGCCACCTTCCGGCAGAGCTTGAGTGTGCTTTCGGAGGTCAAGAGGCTGAAGGGTGATGATATCATCACCAAGACGAGTATCATGCTCGGGCTGGGCGAGACGGAGTCGGAGCTATGGGACACGCTGAAGGGTAAGTCGCTTCTACCGAGATAGTTGTCTCATCTCTTGAGACGTTAAGACGCTGACAACTTTGGTGCACGCAGAACTTAGGAAAGCCAACGTGGACGTCGTCACCTTTGGCCAGTACATGAGGCCCACCAAGCGGCACCTCAAGGTTGAGAAGTACGTCACCCCGGAGGAGTTCGAGCTGTGGGGCAAGCGCGCCCTGGACATGGGCTTCCTCTACTGCGCGAGCGGGCCCCTCGTGCGGTCTTCGTACAAGGCCGGCGAGGCCTTCATCGAGAACGTTATCCGCAAGAGGGCGGGTGAGAAGGCTGCGGCAGCAACCACTAGTGGCATCGATGCCGCGGTTGCGCTTGAGCATGACAAGAACAGCTCGCTGTGAACAGCGTATCTGAGTCACATTCATTTGCATGCATTGTCTTTTCTTGTTTGCTTCAGGTGTTGGATATTAGAAACACGGTTTGGAACGGGTGCATTGGACTGGCGCACTAGAGATATATGGCAGTTCTCGGTATTCGGCGGTACTCGGCATTCTCAGCAGCAGTTGCTGCCGCATGGCTGGCCAAGGCCGCAGTTGACATGTGCCTACAATCCAAACTATATCAAGGGGGCGGCATCTCAACAAGCTGCTTATTATTAGACACAATGGGGCGGAGGGGCCATGAGAGCATATCACGAGGACGAAATTCAACAAATAATGGAGGCTTGGTAAGCAGAAGAAACTGTCATTGATCTGCTATTTCTCCTCAGGTCTTATTGACCTAGTCTTGTAGTCTGTTCTGTGTGTGGCGTCTCACAGATGTGCAAAGCAAATTCTCCATTTGGACGAGCCTTTCAAGAGCAGGCGTTCCGACCGATAGGATCAATCCATAACTCAAGTCAGCCTATTCATGCGCATGATGCAAGCGTACCTGGCACAAGACTGTAAAGTCCCCTGCACGCCCGGCTAAGCGTTGCCCAAGTTGCTCCAGTCCCACTCCGATAACTCGAGGTCATCCCAGTCCTTGCGTCTGCAGACGACCGGGTAGAGTGGCATAATTCCTGTAGTGGCACAACTGCCTCTCTGGATACCCTTGGCGATACATTCGTGATTATTGTCCGATTCGTCCCAAGGCTTGCGAAGACTAAAGATCACTTTGTGTACAGAATCAAGTGTCAGCGTACTGTCACTTTTCAAGACAAAGCATGTGGTATGCAAACTCACACTCAGTACCTGACACATGGTTGATGAACTCTCCTCGGATTGACGTATCCATGAAGAAGGTCGCAAGTGTGGCGTTGGCCGTGTTGCATGAGACGTCCCCCACGAGGTTGAACTTCCTTCCGCAGTAACGGTAAATGTTATCGATAATCCCTTTACACCAGCCATTTGCGTGATAGCCTTGACCGCCCGTTCCGGTAACTCCAATGTAATAGTCCAGGTATCCATTGTCAGGGTTCTGGTTTGACTCGCATGACACCTGGTATGTCTTGTTCACGGCGATGAGGGCGTTTCGGCAGTTCATGGGATTGATCTTTTCAGCGGCAGGATCTGTGGTGTTTTCACTGGGCGGATTCCATTCAAAAGTGAAGAACCCTTGATCGTCAACTTCGTGGTCATTCTCATCCTCGCCAGGCATGAGTAAGAGACCATCATCCTGCGGCGGCGGAAGTGCGAGAGATGGATCAGCCATGTCTTGTCGGGGCCTTGGAGGTGGCCTGCTGCCGTGGTGTGCCACCCAATCCCATCGGGTCAACATCGCAGCTGCAAGCGCCACATTGAGCGGTGGCAGGAAATTCTCGGGTACTTGTGAAACCCAGATAGGAACACCGGGATAGTTCCAACGGCCTTCCGCATCCTGTGCCGCAAGGGGCTGTAGATTGAAGTCGACAGGGGCCAACCATCTGAATGCCAGGTGACGTTAGTACGCGTGGGGAAACACATTAACAGATCGTTGTCGTCTTACCCTGCGCGAAGATAGTTCCTGGGCGTTGTCCGAAGCATAACGCTATATGAATTTGGCATGCCAGGCCGGTACCTCACAACGCCGAGATAAGTTCCAGAATCGGTGAAAATGACCCGATATTCGCCGGGCGCAATCACTGGTTCTGCGCTGCCTTCGGGAGCTGAACCGGCACCATCAAAATGGCCTTGAATGGTGAGAGGATACACTGGAGCAAAATGAATTAGCTATTAAAGCACCGAGGAAGAAATCTCACTCAAGGATTCGGTGGATCAGACCACAGTTAGGCTATGGCTTATATCCAAACCTCAGTTTGATGATGCCTTTGAGAAACGGGCCCCAGATGGGAACCTCTTTTGTTCCCAAGAGGGTTAAAATTGTGTCCGGAAGCTGCTTACTGAAGATTCGAGTACTCTCCCAGGTAGGCTCATCTGGCCAGCCAGCCCAGTCAAACACCTGGCCCCAAATGTCCCTCTGGATTTCACAGGGGAACCGCTGCCCAGCTTGCCACCTTGGCCAATGTTCTGTGACGTACTCGAAGAATTCTTCGTTGGCGGTGCTGAAAGGAGGGATTTGGTTAGGACCGTAGCCGCCAGCGCGGCCAGCGTCCATGAGATGCTGCCAGCCTTGCTAAGAGTGCGTTAGCTGTTATGTATGCCTCTGCTATGAATATTGGCTTGGTGATGGGGAAGAGTGCTTACGTCGAAAGCAGCCCAGACCTCGTTTGCGGAAAAAATGGGTTCCAAAGCTCGGCCTCCATATCGAGGATTCTGTCTCCCGCCAGGCCAGCCAAATTGAGGGTCTTGCACGATGTTTGCATCGCGAGGGCAGAGAACAAATGGAGGGATGCGAAAACTGGGGTTCCGTAAGTTGTAGTCCACTACATTCATACCTGGTCCAGGCGCCGGGGTATTAGTGGGAGCGGGAGGTTCGGGATCATCGCGTCGCGCAATGGGCTCAGAAAGCTGCTTCTTGCTGACAGGAAGGAAAAGTTGGTGGTCGTCGACAGGAATGAGAGTGGTATCATTCAGAGTGGCAGAGGCGTCAAGGGAAGTAGGGTGAAGAGGGGTGGGGGAAGCCAGCATCATCATGCTTAGCAGGCCGAGAATGGCCGTCATGAATGCCAAAGACTTCATTGTGGAAGTTCCAGCAGGCACTTCTCACTCTGAGTAACGATTTCGAGATGGGGTTTCTGAAGGAGATCTTGGCCAATGGTTGTCGTTGTTGAAGGTGCGGTAGAACGATGGGTTGACAGATTGGTGCCAAGTGGGTGAGTAATTGAGGGAAGGTGATGAAATCTAAAGGTCCAGACAATGGGAAGGTGCGGGCACGAGAAGGTGTTGTTCCCGCTCAGATGGGAAGATGGTGGGAGCGGAAAGGTGCAGTTGCAGGTCAGCTTCCAAGTGACCACCTGGGCAGTCAGTGGAATCATCCACGGGACGAGCTTGAGAAGCAATGAAGGGAAACTGTTTAAGCTACTCCCTGAGAACCTAGGTGCCCAGTCGGTGTGCTGCCACTGTTGCTTGAGAAGTCCAAATTACCCAGGTAGCTACAAGCTTGCACAATCTTTACCGCTGCCAATACACTGAGACACACAAACCTGAACCATCACTTTCCAACTGATTGTGATGCACTGAAGACAAAGTATCATGAACATAGGAACCTTTGCTCTAACCTTGTGAGGGCTGACATCCCAAAGCAGGAACCAAGGTGCGCAGGCACTGCGATCAACATATGGTAGTGACTTCAGCATTTGGGTACACTACCTAAACTCCCTGTCCCAGCAGAGTCTCAGGATCTAGACACGATCATGAAGTCGAAACCGTTGGTATCCGAGATCTCTGGTCTACTCAGGACCATCTCGAACATGACCATGGCACAAGACTGCTCCCGCCCCTGCCCACTCATTTGTTTGCCTTGTGACCACTGTACGAGCTGAAGCCTGTATCAACGGTAACCATCCTGCTTGTTCAGCCTCTGGCGGCACAGCTCATCAGCAACCTGGTTGTCCTCCCTTCTGATCCAGACGTAGTCAACAGACCCGAGCTCTGCAACGAGGTCGTCAAGGTGCGAGGCCCATTCGATGACATCTCGGTTCGCAATTTCGCCACCCCGAGAGTTCATCCATTCGTTCCTGCTCCACTTGTAGATCCACTCATTCATACACCTGACTGCATACTGGGAGTCCGAGTAGATAGTGACCCGAAGCTCTGGACGACGGCGCAGCGTCTCGTATTTCTTGAGGGCCCACTCCAGTGCCATGATGATAGCTGTGATCTCAGCTCGTTGATTGGTGGGACGCGGTTCGCCACGCTGTCGAGGTAGGCTAAGGGTATGGGAGTATGGTCGCCTTCCATAAGGACGCTCGAGGAGGCATGCAGCTGCTCCAATTGCACTCGGTCTGCCGTTTCTCCGGCACCCGCCGTCCACATGGAAAATCATTTGGTAGACCATGGCGTACAAATCGACAGTGATGAGGAGGCCCTGGTATTGCCACCTGTAGGTATTCTGATTAGACTCGAGTTAAAATAAGGGCCAATCTCATTTTTACTGACCTTTCATATTCCACTCCGACAGTATGTGGATAGCAGACCTCAGTGGATTCAAATTTGGCTCAGTGGTGGAGATTTTGTTTTGAAATTAACGGATCTCTGGAGGGGTATAGCTTGACGTGGGCATAAAAGTCAGATGTGACCTTGAATGAAAGCAAAGCGAACGGAAGGGGATATCATGAGTTCGTTATACAGTCCTGTGTTATGGTGAATCAGATGTGGTTTGCTACAACAGCATCAAAACCCCGCTATGAGTTGAGCCATGCCAGGAAATTCAACGTAGTGGCAAAGGACAAAGAAGTTGGTGTCAGGATGCTCTCAGCTTGAAACACTATCTGCAGAGCCCTACAGAGATACGCCACAGACAAAATGTCATTGGAGAGGTTCTCAGTGGCAAAGTAAAGGAAGAAACTAGGTAAGAAGATGGTAAAGCATGTGAAAGCTTCCTAGACAAGCACAAATATTTTGGGAGCCTGGATTTCATGCATAGAAGACCCAAACTTATTGTGTGGAGCTTGCTTCGAAACAAGTGAGGTTCATTATATTTTCTTGTCTGCGACAAAAAGTTGCTAGCCTAAAAGCCTCTTCGCGTAGTGTTTTCAAAGTGTATCCTTCAAACTCATACTTCTTAGGACTTCCTCGCTTGGCGGATAAATGCCAAACCAAAATTTGGCAACAGCCCGATTAATCCCTTGTGCCTGCTGTTACTATCCGAATCTGGCCTTGAGGAGGGCTGACCTCAAGTGGAACAAATCCATATCAATGTCCCGCGGATGATACACTAAGTGAGATATCCGTTAGGTAGTAACCTTCTTCTCGTCATTTGACTCCCTTGCCTTTTCCGTATCAACTTGCATCTGATCGTATGTGCTCTCCAGCCGCCCAGCAGACCAAGCCCGGATCCTTTTCCCGTAAATGTACATGATAGGCCCGCACAAAGCAAAGGCGGCCATGATGCCACTGTAAATGGCGAAGTTGGCCAAGAAGCCAAGTTGTTGGACCCAGTTTGACATGTCGAAAGATAGAGAAAAGCCTACGATGAGACGTAGTGACGAGACGTTGACAAGAACAGGTCTAGTAAGCAGTCAGAAGAGATAGCCGAGGGAGACAGTCAGACAGTTTACTAACCCGGCAAAACGAGGATAACTCTCGACCAAGTAGACCGAGACCACAGTGCTTGTCGTCAGGTAGCCGAATGCAATAAAGAAGACCCCAATAAGTATCACAATCGTTGGCACGTCACCGATATGTTCTCCAGCATACCCGACCACAAGGGGACCAATGATTCCCGCTATGAGCGGTACGATAAGACTCAGTAGATGCGCCTCGGGCTCCCTTCGCCCACCGTTTCGCCTGGCATGCCAGTTCGATACCTTGTCGGCCAGGAACCCTCCGAACAGCCACACGAAAGGGCTTGCGACAACAAACGGTAGGAAGATCAGGCCTGTCGTCTCGAACGACCATCCGGCGGCGATCTGGACCGAGGAGAGGACCTGGGAATTGGCGTTTTGTATGCCCGAGAACATGGAATTGATCAGAATCACCCACAGCACGTTGGGGAAGAAGGTCGTCTTGACCATTTCCCACATCGAGCGGGCTGCGAGTCCCCACTCTGTGTGGACATTGAACATCCCGAAGTTGCTGTTCTTATCTCGTGGTCCATAATGGAGCTCATCCAGTCTCGGTCGAGTCTCGCCCGGTAAGAGGGCATAGACTTGCTTACCAGCTAATTACAGATCGGCCGTTTCAGTAATGTGTGCAAGTAATATGTCACGGCTGTTGCTCAAATCAAGGTTGGGGATAGGAGACATACCCAGCTCATCATCAGACCGGATCCAGCGGGTTTCGGGCACGAACGCGATTAGAAGGAGCCAGACAAATACACCAATCGCGGAGGTGATGTAGTAAAGATGTCTCCAGTCGAGGCGGAGAACGACGTAGGGACTAGCAACGACAGTCTGTCAGCCCTTGTGAATCTCGTACGTCGCTTTCTAAGGTGAGTGCTCACGCGGAGATACCCAAGCTTAACACAAATAGTCCCTGGGTTGTGCCAACGAGAGAGATCGCTCTGTTTCTCTCATGGATAAACATGAAATCCTGGATTATCAATGGCACCTATTGTTTCGTCAGAAGACTACTCTCTCTCTCTCATCTGCGTTGACACACGAGGTGGCAAAATGATATGCTTTCCAAGAGACTGATCCTGAAGATGGGAAACGCATATTTGAATGTACTTACCAAAGCCTCAACTGCACCGGCGCCGAGACCCTGGAACGCTCTCGCTGCAAGGTGACTATTCAGAGAAGTCGAGTAACCCGCCCATAGTCCTCCAACCCAAGTCATCAAGGCGGTCCCAATAAGCACAGGCCGCCTCCCAATTGCGATTGTAAGTGGGACAAGGAAGTACCTGTGCTCATTTAATGTCAGCCGTTCTCTCGAGTGCTATAAGGCTCCCGGAGCCAAATTCAAAATGGAAATTCAACGTGCTGCAGGCTTGCTTGAATTCCGTAGAAATCTCTGCTCCATGGGGTAGCTGTGTCTTGATCGATGCCGTAGCCACGGTGGAAGGAGGGTGTCTCCCAGTGAATTACTTACGACGCGATACCATTAACAAGCAGCGGCAAAGTCGCCAGCAGCGACACCTTCCACAGAGGCGGCCCACCCATCCCCGTCATAAGCGGGCTCCCGCCCGAGGGGCCCCCTTCCTGATTCTGACCGAGGACCTTGGGGTCGATCCCTGCGTACTCGAGGACGAACACGGGAACCATGGCGCCGATGACGTTCTCTCCCGCAAGGGCCAGCGCGCCGAAGAGCGACAGCGAGGCGACGGCGGCCCACTTGCGCCAGGGCGGCAGGTTCAGCGGGTCCTTTGGGCTCGGCGTCGGCATCGGCACGTAGCGGATGCTGTCGTTGTCAAACAGCTGCGTCGTGCCGACCACGAGGGCCTCGGGCGAGACCTCCTTCTTCAGCGGGGACATGGGCGCGTCGTAGAACGAGGCCGCCGACGCGGGGGACGGTCCCCGCGATGATTCTTCTTCTACCGTGTCGAGGGCCATCGTGTGTCTTGTCTCTCTCTGTCACCTGTGTGGTTGAGGTGCTGTGGTTCCTCGAATATCGATCTGCTTTTGGTACTACACCTCGGGTAATCCATCCCATTTCTGGACTTCTGAGAGACGGCAGCACAGCCATAATATAAGAGAGTGTGGGGCAAATCGATCCCAACACTTGAGAGGATCGGGCACGGAGTATATGGGACGACGGGGTGGTCATAAGTCCGGAAGATGGTTTTGTCTGGAGAAGAGGGTGGTCTGCAGATGGTAACTCTCGCTGAAAGAGGCCAGTGAGATACATCGAGTCACCAGGGGTTGTATAGTATGTGGATAACATGGTGCCTATAATGCTAGATGTCCTGAGCCATGGTCTAACCTCTACGCTTAATCTAATCCTGTCACCGGCCGCCACAGTACGTTGTCGTTCGCCTTCAAGCTGTGCTCAAGCTGCGTCCAAGTCGTATCCAAGCCAAGAATGGCTAGTCTGCCCGGTGTTCAATGTCGAAGTGGAGCGTGAAGTTGAAGTATGTAACCGTATACTCGGGCAGCGGACGGACATTAGCTGACGGAGTATATAGCTACACAATAAATCATAGCAATTCAATTATAACCATGTTAATGGCCAGGGTCGGCATCAGAGTGCCCAGCAAGCATCGCTGTGTAAGAATCCATTGGGATGCTAACCAGCAAACCACAATACATCATGTCCTTCGCCAAAACTTGCCACTCTGTATCATCTTACGGTTGTAACTAAGGAATGTCCAATTACATACTCAACTGACAGCTTCCTTTGCCTCCATGCAGGAAGGAGAAACTCCTTTTCCGGGCGAAACAACCGTACCACTTACAAAGGCAAGTATGACTCGAGGACTCGATTTGGCACTGGAATATACTCACAAAGAATTCTGGAGGGAGAAAGAAGGTTGCAAGAAGGAGAGAGTATCGATCGTCCAAATATGATTAACGAGGACCCCTGAATTGTAAGTCAGCCCGGATGTTTTGATTTTATTTTTTTGGGAATACATTGCAAATACGCGAATGAGCCAAACTTTGTGTCGCTGTGTGTAATCCAAGAAGCCTGGGCAGATCATCCAAAAAACCGCAACTCTGGATGATCATTTAATAACAGTATCCATCGATTTGGGCCAGAACCATCGAAGACTAAGAGAGAAGGGTACAGAGTATCATGCAACAGCCCGGACCACAAGCCAGACCACAGGGCAATCCTGGACCTTATTTCGAGGGACGAGATCCGCCAAGGTTGGGGTCAGTGTTTGCGGCTTCTAGAACCCGGGAAGAACGCTGCGGACGCGAGCTCGTCAACTTCATCCCAGAGCCCCGTCTGCAGTCTGATCTTTTTTCAACTGAAGCTGAGGGACACCAATTTCTCTATAAGAACGAGGCGGCAAGAGAGTGAAATCGGTAACATTCTGGCCAAAGTAGCCAGCCATACCAAGGTCCGAAGTCGTGCACCCGGTTGTCAACGTCTCGCGCTGAACTCAGGCCCCGGCTGGGTCTCTGAATAGCACCAGGGAACCGTCAGGTACGGGCCTGTTCAGTGCTCGTGCCGGCCACTAGAATAGTTGACAAAGTTGCACGCTTCTCCTGATTAAGGACTGTACGCGCATTCGGGACCGGACAAACGCGATACAAGCAGCGACTCTCGGACCCTGCACTAAATCGATGGAACGGACGAATTCAAGTTCTGTTCACCAGTGATGCATCTCGGTCTCCTGAGCTCGCTTATCGAGCACCCTCGGACTTCGAGGAGACCTCGGCGGTTATAATTATTCATGGTGATGCTGATGGCTTCAGTAGCCACCCACCATCGCACAGACAGGCTTTGTTGTTTTCAATCTCATGTTATTAGACTGCCCTCGCCACCCACTCGAAACCGTGCCACAAGAAGGACGCCGTTGAAAAAAGACCGCCCAATATCCGATGCAACCATCCGCCACCGTTCCCAAGAGATCCTTCCCATCCAAGAAAAGAGGTGGAAGCGAGACAGTGGTATATCGCAAATCGCTAGACAAAGTAGAGATGAGACAAGCAAATGCTAAGATGCCACTTCCAACTGTCCCCAGAGATGACCGAGTAGATGATAATGTAAATTGTAACAGATCCAAGGAAAAATAAATAAACGACTCGATGCGTGCGAGACATCTCTCGACAGTCCGGTCAGCACTTGAACGCGGCCTGTGCCCTTTCTTTCTCTATCAGCTGAATCGATGTTTGGCGGCAAACGGGTTATGACCACGTTGTGATCTGTTCGATGAACCATGCCTGGCAGGTGCCAGTTCCCAGTCGAATCGATGGCGTAAGTTGTGGTTGTAATTAATTTCGCTCGTCAGTCTCGTGGTATCGGGTCATGCGTCGATTTCATCGTCGTGGGCTCTGATGCGGTAGTCGTCTCGTCAGTCCGCTCTCGCTTCTGTTCCTCTTCTTTGTCCGCAGCTAAGCCATCCTCCTCCAGGCCTGGACCGTCTATGCAGGGCGGTGCCTCGGCCGGCCAAGCTGGGAGGGGTATCGGGGCAAATTTGACACCTTTCTCCTTCTCTTTCGTGACCCGTAGTATTTCGATGGCGAGTTCCCACCGTCTGACCATCCGCTCCTTGCGGTCTTTGAACTTCTTCGCCAACGCGTCCTCTTCATTGGCGAGCTCCGCGACGAGGTCCTCCATCTCCTGGTCACGCTTCTCCCGCTGTTTCTGAAGCTCGGATTCCTGACGCTCGAGCAGTTCCTCCATGCGCTTGGCCTGACGATCCCGGAGCACATTGATCTTCGCCTGATGCAACCTGGCCATGCCCTCGAGCGCGTTGTGTTGCTGCCCTAGCTCCCGCAGGTGCCTCTCGGTGATGACGCGCGGGGGCATGTCGCTGCCAGTTCCGCCCATCGACGACCTGCCCAGGGCCTTGCAGTACGCCTCCATGTGTTTGACGCGGATGCGCACGCTCTTCTCTGCCTGTTCCAGCGACGCTCGGAGTTCAATCTCAGCGGCGATTTGGCGCTCCTCGAGGTGCTGCTCGGTCTTTGCGTGACGCTCCTTCATCTTGTCGATTTGATCCGAGTATTTCTCGTTGAGCTTGTGTTTTCGCTCCTCATGCCGCGTCCACATGATCCCCTTGGCCTTCCTCTCATATGTCCGGAACCGCCATTTCTCCTCCTCTTGCTCCTCTTTCAGTTTTTTGAACTCCTCACAGGCCTGTGTCCTCGTCTCTGCCTGCTGGCGCTCTACCTCTGCCGCAGCAGCAGCAGCTTCCTGGGCGGCCTTCTCAGCCTCGAGCTCCGCCTCCCGCGCGGCCTCTTCCATCCTTCGCCGCTCAAGCTCTTCCTCGCCGTTGCAGAAGTTTGGGCACCCTACGGCTGGATCCCAAACAGCACCGCATATGTAGCAAAATTGAGCCTTGCACCGGCATGTCATGTGCGTGCACCCCTGCGTGAGTTCCACCAGTGTGCGGCACTTATAACACCTTCTCCAGCCAGACTTTTCACCCATTCGCAGCACTTGATCCAGCTCATGATCATTAGGGCAGTCCTGACCCACGGGGTGTGCAATCTTCTTGCACCAAATACACACTCTGGTGCGGCATTCCCGGCAGACCACGTCGAAGGGGTGCTTAGGGTCGATCCGGCTCCGTGGTGGAATGAACTCATTACAACAGGGGTTGGGACAAAAGATTCGGGCCTCCCAGGGCGTGCTGTACTGCTGGACAGCCTTCAGGAATAACTGCTGTTCATCGCGGGTGAGGAGAGTCCTTATCGTTATGGCTGGGATGGGTTGTGTGCAGCATCGAGGGGGCATCTTGGACTCGTCGGTCGTGGACTGTTCGATCATTATCCGCAGACAGTTTCCGCAGTAGGTATGGCCGCACGGCAGGGTCTGGAGATCGTTTTGCTTGTTGAAGTCGTCACGACAGCAAATGCAAGATCTTGTTGGGAAATGTCAGTGTTTTCATACAGACAATGTGAATCCGGCTTCGCTGCAAGGGACGATCGATGGCGGCACCTACAGAATTGTACTTGGTGTAGGAGACTGTCTCTTCCACCGCACTTTCGCCTTCAAGCCGTTTTTTATACTGATATAACTCTTCCTTGTGCTCACGCTGAATATGCTCGGAGCATTGTCGGTAGGCGTAGGCGGTCGTTTGAGTATTTTGGGTTGGCACAAGTTGGGTTCCAACTGCGCCAAGTACTTGTCGTAGGTCGAGAAGTTGAGGCTTCGCGACCTTGCTCTTGAACTCGGGGCAGGAGGCGCACTGTCGCGCTGTCCTGCACCAGTATCCGGTCGCGATGGTGGATTTGACGTCATGGCGGTACCGGCAGTGTCCTCTGAGCCGGAGGAGGTATTACGAGCATGGGTGGAAGAAAGGGTGGCGTCGGACTCGGGGCCAGGGCTGTTGGTGTCTTCGGATGGCGAGGGCGGTGCCGGAATGGAGATACCCAGGGCGGCTGCCCTTGTGGTCAAGTCTTGCTCGATGTGCTGCTCGGTCTCGACGGAGCGCAGGACCTCGACGAGGTACGAGAGATCGTTGAGCTCGTCTGGGCGGTGATCTCTGACAGGGGCGGCCGGACTTGCATTGTGGGCAGTAGGCAGCAGTGTTGCAAGCGAACCCATTGTCCTGAGGTGCCGGTGACGGGTTCGCCTGCGGGTTGTCTCTGCTGGACGACCTTGTTGCAGGAGGGCGGAAGCGAGAATATGTGCGGCGGCGAGGCTCGGTGGGATGGCCGACAGGAAGTCAAGCCCCTAGTATAGTGTGCCGAGATGGTCAAGACGGGATGAAGGAAAGCGTGGCGGTCAGACGCGCCCCCTTCATCGACGGTCCATGATCCAGTGACAGTTCAGGATGGCGTCGGCCGTTGCCCCTTTGCGGGAGAAGGATGCGGCCAGTGCAAGCGCGGGTGGTGTTCGGGGGGTGGGGGAAGGGGGTCGGTGCGGTTGACGATCGGGCGGGCAACGGGCGTGAACTATGGGAGAGTTAGGAATCCAGGTCCAAGTGGAATGACGCGAAACATATAGCAAGAGCAGATAGATAGATAGATAGGCGGGCTAGACGCAGCAAACACACGCACGTACTCTCTCGCTCTCACACCCACTCACACCCACACACACGCACTAATATATGTACAGATGAGTGGCCAGCGGGGTCGGAGCTGTCCCTGTGTGAATTGTGTGTTTCTGCCTCCTCTGTGCTTGTGCTTGTGCTCCTGCTAGTGCTCCTTGCTTCTGACTATGTCTCGCGAACTCGTACAGGGTTGGGGTCGTTGTGTGACTCTGACTGATGGTATGACACCCTATGACATGGGGAGACGTTGGGAGGATAGAGCTGGTGGTTGTGCACGCAAGAGGGGGGAGAAGGGGAAACTAAAGAAGGGCAAAGTAAAAGAAAAAAAAGTACCAAGCAGAAAAAAGAGGCGGACTGCAAACTGCTGAGCCCAGTCTCCGAGCCGGCCCCGTATTTCGATAGATAGCCAGTCTGGCAAGTGGAAATCAAGTATCATGCACTACACACGGTGGGAGGCCGGAGGAAAAGAAAGACTGGGAGTGGACCGAAGTGGACTGGCTGACCGGAGTGGGCGGGCGGCTTGCTCTGGTGGAGACGGAAATCGTCAGGTCAGTCAAGGTTGACGCGCGAGGCAGGCTCGTCTGCTGCTGCGGGTGGGCCTGTGCCAGCGGATGGTTGATGGGTGATCGGATCGGATGGGGAGGGGGACAGAGATGTGGTGGCAGACTATGGGGTAAATGTGGGCAGGTCAAGCGCCTCATTTCGATTTGTGTAGGCGACAAGGCAGTGGTCGAGTCGGCGCGAGAGAGTGTGGGTTGTTAGGCAGGGTCATGTGTATTGTGGACGTCCCAGACTCCTCCCAGCATCTAGTCTACTCTGCTCTACAAAGTACCTAGGTAGACCTGGTTGTAGATGCATGACACCGTATCTAGGTACCGTGTAGTAGATAATAAAAGTGACCCTTTGCTCGGACGTTGCTGTCCATCTCTTGTCCCTCCACCTCCTCCTCCTTCTTCTTCTGCTCATCTGTCTGTCCCTGCATCGCATCGTCTCGTCTCGTCTCTGTCGTGACTGCAGTTTGGAATGGGAGTGTGCACCTGCTTCGGGGTGCGGGTGCAAAGAGGAAGTGCGACTACAACTGCAACGGCAACTGCCACTGCAAGCGCCTGATGACGGGCTGCAACTTCAGCCTGCACTTGAGCGGAACCGGCCAGTGTGAGCCGGCGAGAGCTTGAGCTTGAGCCGTGCTGGGCTTGCGGGTGGTATTGTGTGGTGTGTGGCAGGTGCAGGGCAGGCTGGCTGGCTGGCAGGGTGCCTAGGGTGGGCGCGGGTGGTGCAGGGCGGCAACTGAGTGGGTGCAGGGCAGTGTGGGTATTTCCCTTTCCGACCCTGCAGTCGACTCTGCCTACCCGGGTACTGTGTAGGTGGTGTACTGAGCCACTTACAAGAGAATGCATCATCTTGCGTGCTGTGTGTTCTGTATCTCTGCAGGTCGGTCGACTGACTGACTGCGTTTGCCTTCCCTGCCTCTCCCCCTCGTTACTCAACTTGTTACCTGCCCAGCAAGATCTACTGTGTGCTCGATCTCAACGGTCGACCCTCCACCAGCCCACAGGACCGTGAGGCTGTGGCTTGTCGTCTGATGTGACGGGATGCGATGAACGAGCACAGCAGCGTCGCCCGTGCCCGTGCCCGGCAATTCCAGCAGACGAGGCCCTCACTTGCAGGCTGCCGATGCAGTGCCACCGCACACCTGGTTGACCTGTCGTATTGGTCCTGGCCCAGCCCGTACATTAATAATAATAAATGTTCATGTAGTAGTGGTGGTAGCAGTAGTCTCCAAGTGCCGCGTTATGATCATGACTTGACACTCTGCACAGACTGCGCCTCCTGTCATTGAGTTCTCTCGAGCGACCTCGAGGCTGTGTGTGGGCTTTCGGACATGACTGCCAACGAAATCTCCGCGAGCCGTGGCCGACCACCATGATACCCTCCCTCCAGGTGCCAGCCCGCGCGCTGCCATTTGCATGCCCGTGGCCACGCCTCGCCTGTCCGGCATGCCTGCATTAGCACCGCCAAGCCGACGCCTTTGGTTCTGTCATGCCAGTCCCATCGCATCCCATCATCTCACATGGACAAGGACATCCCGTCTCGCGAGCCTCCCAGAAAATCTGCAGTGGGCTGTTTCTCGTTTCACCCTGCACCACACCGCCCTGCAACCGATGACTGATGACTGATGCCTGCTTACTGTACCGTGTGCACCTTTTCATATCCACATCCTCCCATCTTTCTGCTGTTCAAGGCATGAACAACTTGCCGCCATCCGCCCAGAAAACGGGAAAGACCCCGAATCTAGTCCCCAGTCTCCCCTGTCTCTCCCAGCCCTATCTGCTCCCCAGGCCGGTGGGGACGAAAGCTGCGGTGAATTGAGCCTGCCAGGATGCTGTTCATGCATCTCTCCGCGAAAAGGACCCCCAGCCGCTGCAGCCGAAGATGAAATCCATGGTGACCCATATCCAGAGAGTCCACCACAGGGCAGCCCTTCCTCAACCAAACACGCGAGGCTCTCTTTCGGCGATAAGTGAATCAACTACTGGGCAATCTTTCTCCCGGCAGGGCTACAAGGACCAGAAAGAAAAAAGAAAAGAAAAGAAAATCCAAAACATCGATTTCATCCAAACACTTCTCGAGACAAAACGGCGGCCTCGCCGAAAACCTTTAACCCCAGAAGCCAAGCCGACTTCTTGAGGTGCCATCCGGGTGTGTCTCAAGAGACTTTCCATCGTCACGTCAAGAGAGATAGGGTCTCATGGCGCCGAGCACATTTTCGAAGCTGCACCCAGCCCGTCCCAACTTTTGAGACAAGGATTTGCCCATTTCAGGTCGATCCTGTACCTGACCATTCTAGAAGAGTTCCAGAAGGGGACGCGAAGACTGTCCGCCGGCTGACGCCCAACTACACATTGTGCTTGGCGAATCGGGACTCGCTAATCCTCGAGCAGGGGATGCTTTGCCCGCCTTTCTGCTGTACCACTCGAAACACGCCTCGTGTGCTGAAGCCATTTTGCCTTGCTAATGATCAACGAGAAGGATCTTCAGCTGGCATTGGCGTCATTTATCAGTTTCTATTGAGGTTGTTAAAGCCCCGAGCATTGAACCGAACAAGTCTCCTCCCTAGCCATGCATTCCTGCGAATAATGTAGAAACGAACCGGCACGCCTAGATGTTGAATACACATTATACCCCATCACCTCCTTCGCCCTCAATCAGCACGCTAAGTTGTGTACCACGCCGGCAATGTTGTTAAAACAAGGAACGCCCGCATCGTGTATCTATACTGTAGTAGTAGCCCGCCATGCCCAGATCTTTGGGGGTATCGATGTGATTTTGTTGAAATGTTCAGACCGTGACACGACCTTCGAGTTGAAGTCGAATGGAACGCCGAGTCCAATGCTCTAACCCCTTCCTTTTCCCATGGCCACCTTTGTTCCGGCCGTCCCGGACGTATATGTTCCCTCTCCTATAGGCGTTGAAGCATCCGTACTTGCCCCTTTCCCGCTTCCCTGCCGCGTTTGCTCTACTGCACGGACCCACCGGTGGTGTCCTCAACTGGAGGACACGTGCAGAACAGGTTCATGTCTCCGTACGCTGTTGTTCAAGTCGCGTCAGCAAAACGTCCAACCCTTCCAGAGCCGTGGCTAATCCTTGAATGAGGCAGAACTTACTATCATCAACCCTCCCGACGCTAGGCCAGAACTTCTTCTCCCGCAGCCATGGGAGCGGGTACACGGCCTGCTCCCGGGTGTAGGGTCTGTCCCACTCGCCACCGACAATGTCCTGGACCGGGTGCGGCGCCATCTTGAGCACGTTGCCCTCGCGGGGCATGCGGCCCTCCTCGACGGCGCGGATCTCCTCCCTGATGCTGACGAGGGCGTCGACGAAGCGGTCGAGCTCCTCCTTGCTCTCGCTCTCGGTCGGCTCGATCATGAGCGTGTTGGCGACGGGCCAGCTCATGGTCGGCGCGTGGAAGCCGTAGTCCTGCAGGCGCTTGGCGATGTCGATGGCCTCGACGCCCGACGACGCCGCGAACGGCCGCGTGTCCAGGATGAACTCGTGCGCGCACCGCCCGTGCTCGTTGGTGTACAGGATCTCGTAGTGTGGCCGCAGCCGGCTCAGCAGGTAGTTGGCGTTGAGGAGCGTCACCTGCGTCGCCTTCTTGAGGCCCTCGGACCCCATCAGCATGTTGTACGCCCAGCTGATGGGCAGGATCGACGCGCTGCCGTACGGGGCGCTGCTGATCAGGCCCTTGGACTGCGCGGTGATCACGCTCGTCGGCGCCAGGTGCGGAATCAGGTGCTCCTTGACGCAGATGGGGCCGACGCCGGGCCCGCCGCCGCCGTGCGGGATGCAGAACGTCTTGTGCAGGTTCAGGTGGCACACGTCGGCGCCGATCTCGCCAGGTGAGCAGAGCCCAATCTGTGCGTTCATGTTGGCGCCATCCATGTACACCTGCCCGCCGTACGAGTGCACCGTCTCGCACACCTTGCGGATCGCCGGCTCGAACACGCCGAACGTCGACGGGTACGTGACCATGATGGCGCCCAGCTGGTCCTTGTACTGCTCGCACTTGGCCTGTAGGTCTGCCACGTCCAGGTTGCCGGTCTTGGTGTCGCACTTGATCGGCACCACGCGCATACCCGCCATCGCCGCCGACGCGGGGTTGGTACCGTGCGCAGACACGGGGATCAGGCAAATGTCGCGCTTCTTGTCGCCGTTGGACTCATGGTACTTGCGGATGGCGCGGAGTCCGGCGAACTCACCCTGTGCGCCCGAGTTGGGCTGCAGGGAGACGCCGTCCATGGCGGTGATGCTGGTGAGCTGGTCCTCGAGGGATGCGATCATCTTCAGGTAGCCCTTGACCGTGTCTCTCGGCGCGAAGGGGTGCACGTTGGAGAATCCGGGCTTCGTGATAAGGGCCATCTCCGTGGAGCCGTTCAACTTCATGGTGCATGAGCCCAGGGGGATCATGGAGTGAACAAGAGAAAGGTCCTTGGATTGCAGCTGGTAAATGTATCGCAGAATCTCGGTCTCAGAGTGATGCGTGTTGAAGATGGGATGGGTCAGGTACTCTGACTGGCGCTTGAAAGCCTCTGGAATCTCAACCGTGTTGTACTGCTGCTCGGCGAGAGATGATGCGTCCTTGGTCCCGTTGAGAAGGGAGAGCAAGGTAGCAAGCTCGTCGTACGTGGTGGACTCATCAATGCTGATACCGATCTTGGTTGCATCAAGACTACGAAGATGGAGACCGCGCTCCTCAGCCTCACGCAGCAGGTCTGCAGCTGCGGACTCTGCACCCTGACCTGGCTTGTGAACCACAAATGTGTCGAAAATGGGGCCCTGCGTGAGCACCTCCCAGCCGGAGGCGGAGGCGACGTCCTTGGCCAGTTGAGCATCCTTCGTTATCTTCTGGGCGATTGCCCTCAGACCCTCAGGCCCGTGGTAAATCGCGTACAGCGCACTCATGTTGGCGAGCAGTGCCTGAGCAGTGCAGACGTTGCTGGTGGCCTTGTCTCTCCGGATGTGCTGCTCACGAGTCTGCAGGGCGAGCCTGAGTGCCTTTCCACCCAACCGGTCCTTGGACACTCCAATGAGACGACCTGGCATCTTCCTCTTGTGCTTCTCAGTCACCGCAAAGAATGCCGCATGTGGACCGCCGAAGCCCATGGGCACACCCAGCCTCTGGGCGCTGCCGAAGGCGATATCAGCGCCCCATTCTCCTGGCGGCGTGAGCAAGGTCAGTGCAAGGAGATCAGTAGCCGCAGCAAGGAGAGCTCCCTTCTTGTGGACAGAGTCGGCCAATTGTCGGAAATCCTTGATCTGGCCCAGAGTGTCAGGGTACTGGACCATCACACCCACAAGGTCGTCGCCGAGCTCCTCCAATCGCGCGGCGAATTCCTTGGACAAGACATCGGCCTGTTCAATCTTGACACCGAAGCCACCAGCACGGCCCTCCATGACAGCCAAAGTCTGAGGATGCAGCTGATCAGACACGATGTAGGTCTTGCCTGGCCTTTTCGCCCTTGACGACGACATGCTGTTGATGGACAGGGTCAGAGCCTCTGCAGCCGCAGTTCCCTCGTCCAACAGACTGGCATTTGAGATTGGCAGGGCTGTGAGATCGGACACCAAAGTCTGGTAATTCAGCAGAGACTCCAGTCGCCCCTGGCTGATTTCAGGCTGGTAGGGAGTGTAGCTCGTATACCAGGCCGGGTTCTCCAGCACGTTGCGCTTGATGACCTCGGGGACAAGGGTACCGTAGTAGCCTGCGCCGATGAAGCTCTTGCCGACCTTGATCTCGTCCCTCTGCAGGGCGTCAACCATGCTCAGAACCTCGGACTCGGGAAGCGCCTCCGTGACCGCCGCCTCGGTGGGCTTCACATCCTGCTCATACCTCGACTTTGGGAAAAGCTTCCGAGTTGACAGGATATCAGGGGGAATGACCTGGGCGACGAAGTCATCAATAGACTTCACTGGAGGATCCAAGACCTTGAGCATCTCCTCGGCCGAGGCGTCATCGGGGCCGATGTGCCGGCGAGGAAAGGTGTCAAGCATAGCATACTCGGATCTACTGAAGGTTGACTTGTTCCTGGTGAGCGTCTTGCTCGCGGCTAGGCCACCGACCGAGCAAGATCGGCAGACCCATGGCCGTTGAGCATTGGCGGCAATGCGGAGGCTGAGAGAGGATGCTGCTGCCCTTGGCCCGGTGGCCCGAGTCAAACGGCCGAGTTGCCGAGAGACGGCGAAGCCATTGGCGGCCATGATTCCTGGCAGAAATGAATTCGACCGTGAAAAGGCTCTTCCTGAAGTTGAGAGTGGGAGTGAGATCAGGAATTGACCTGAGGATTGAATCCCATGCAAATCGAATTGCTTTCGGCGGCCGACGGAGGTCCCCTGGTAAGCGAGACAGATAGTACCGGCGGATGTGATTGATGGCGGTTACCCTAGTATGCCATGGATTTCGCCACTAAGTAGGACCAGCCAGCAACTAGAGAGATACTCGGGTGTGAGAGACTAGGGAGCCGTGTCTAAGCGTCAGGAAACGTAATAAGTAGGGCAAGGGGGGAGGGGAGCGGAATAGGACTGGCCGGGGGTGACAAATTGGGAGATGAACGAACATACGGGAGTCGTGTTTGCCTATGTTTGTTTTATGTAGGCCGACCACACCATGCAAGAGAAGGTACGTGGTACGGTGCGGTGAGGATGAGGGCAAGGGAGGGAAGTGGGAGGATTTATCTTTCTAGTCGGGTCTAGATACATTATTCTTCTCCCTTGTCATTCATCGACACCGGGCCTTGTCATCCATCATCTATCATCCCGTATCCATGGTTGTGCCGGGGTGCTGCAGAGGGAGAAAAAGGCTGCAAGCTGTGCCTGTGCCTGTGCCATGGCTCCGGGATCAGTGCTTCTGCCCTGATAACGGGTCGAGATTGTGGTTGCTTCTAGGGTAATAGGAATAACAAGCCGGTGCTGATTGTCAGTCGGCACGGCTGGGGCATGAGTCGCCAATCCGTTCTCGCAGTCCCATCCTGTTGCCGTGTTACACAATTGTCCAATGTGATACTTTACGGGCAGACACGCCCGTGCTGGGTGACCGTGATCGGCTTGCTACCCGTGCCTCGCCGCTGCCCCAGGAGCCCAGGTTCAACCTCATTGCATGCTACGACGTCTCCTGCTCCGGCTACGGTCGGGAGGGACGCCCGAGCGTGGAGCTCTGGAGCCACACCTGGTCATCAGACACCCAGGCCTACCTACTGGTACCTCGGCCTTGTACCCGTAGCCCAGGGACCAAGGCCCCAAGACCCCAGTCCGTTGGGCCCAGCCTTATCGACGCTCCTCTCCCGCCTTATCAAAGCTCTCTACTAAAAGTTTGTCGGCCATCCAACAAAACCGTTCATCACATGCGTCATTGCTTCTGCATCCACTCTAGCAGCACCTTCTACAAGATCCAGACCAAAACACCTCCCGCCAGCCCTCCATACGGTCACCTGCAGTCAGAAACAACATACAGTCAAGATGTTCGGAGGAAGTATGTTCACCTGCGATTGCCCTCTCTTCCGATAGCGCAGCATGCTAATCACCTTCTGTCGCAGTGGGAATGCCGCAGCTGTCGGCCGAGGAGCTCAGGGCTGCCGAGGCTGAGGCTTCTTACACTGTCCAGCAGGTTGTCGCAACGGCTGTTGCTCTGTATCTCTGTATGTTCTTGATATCTCCTGCACCTGTGGCGCCGCATTCGTCAGCGGCCCTCTCCAATGTTCGTTGGACAATCGCTGATATCTCGTCTGCTAGCCCCCTTCGCCGTCGACGCCATCTGGAAGATCTTCTAAGCATAGGCGACCGGGACGAATCTTCATACAACTCTCTCCTGCATCAATGAGCATACGTGTACAATACTGGATCGGCGATATCATGGATCTTCGGCGTGCATAGCGGCGCACTCTCCTCTAAGGCATGCATTCGGAATCGGCACGTGGACGGTGGCCTGGAATATTCGGTTTGGGGAATGCGTGGCATCCAGGTGTATCATACGAACAAGCTCCTCACGAAATGAAAGAATTAGAATAACATCAGTCGCGCTTCATCCGCTGACGGCCGAACCTGACCATGGTGCTGCAATTGGGTTATACGTTGATAGCGGACATGTCAGCGACTCAATCGCATGCACTGCCGGGGGCTAAGGTGTCCGAGGCTGGAGGGGAACGTCTGGAATACTCTCTCAATGAAGGAGCCTTGATCCGACATATCCCGGACCTCCTTGGAACAGAGCACATCGGTAAGGTAACGGAAGTCTACCTGGGTACCAAGAATGTGGCGCAGAAGTCCCGATACGAGAGACAATCCCGCAGGGCCATGTCTCATTGGATCTACTCGGATCGCGTTGCACATTCGACCAGGCGTAACAAGATGTACGCTTGACTACCAGCAGGTATTGTGCCGGAAGTGGTCGCTGGTCAAAGCTGTCATGTGTGTCAATAAGTCGATTGGCCCATGTTTGGCTTCCTCCACCCGGACCGCCGCCGTATGAGATTCAGCTCGCGAAGTACCGAGGAAGATGGGACGATGCTTCAGCTAAGCTAAGTCCAAAGATACCCGTGTGAAAATTCCACGCACGTTAGGAAACCGACGACTGTCCTCACTGTCCTCACAAAGAAATGCCAACTTATGAAATGTGACCCAGTCGTGATCTTGGCGTTGTTCGGGTTTGGGCAGCGGCCCGTATTAATGCAAATTGGTCTGGTGTAAAATCGGGTCTTCCAACTGGGAATGTTTCAAAGCGCACTGGCGACCGAGAGGCGTGCAGGCTGCCTGCTGCGCCACTAAGCAGCCAAGCTGGAACTACATCCCATCAGTCCAGCGCTCCTTCCCGTCTCGCTTCGCCTGACTTCCATCTTCCATTTCCATTTCCTCCACGACCAACTGTTTTTAACGATTCCACCTTCAATAACCAACCCACCTAAGGGCAAACATATCCTAATCCCATATCGACAAACCCGCTATCATGGCTGCACGCCAAAAGATCATCGAGACCAACCGGTCCCTCCGCACCATCAAGAATGTAAGCAAGCCATCGTTGTCGTCGTCCCCCCCTCCCCTCACACCTGCCGCGTGTGCAATCAGCCGATGCTAACATCCCACTCCAGGAACTGGAGGCTCTCCTCGAGAAGGGCGCCATCAGCGATGAAGCCTACGAGTCCATCCACGCCGCCCTCCCCTCCGAGTCCCCTCTCTCCAGCGCACCCGCCCCAGCCGCGCCCGTGCCCCGTGTCGCCTCACCACCAACCAACGGCATGGCCGCCATGAACATCCACCACCAGCCAACACCTCCACCACAGCAGCAGCCCCCGTCCTACAACCAGACCACAGCCGCGGCGCCCCCGGCCCTGCCCACCCGCAACCAGCCTCCCCCGGCGGCGCCCTCCAAGCCGGTCATCGCCCACGCTCGAGCCCTGTACAGGTACCAGGCCTCGGACGCCCGCGACTGCTCCTTCGAGAAGGAGGACCGCATCGCCGTGTACGAGTACATGAACGCCGACTGGTGGATGGGCCGCAACGAGCGCACCGGCCAGGAGGGCATCTTCCCCAAGAGCTACGTCGAGCCCACCGGTCCCGCGGGCCCGCCCCCCTCGCACTCGCCCTACCCCAACGAGAAGGCCGGCTTCAACGGCTACGCAGCGCCCGCCCAGCCCACCTATGGAGGGTACCCTCCCCCGGCCCCGGCACAGCAGAACCCTTACAACAACAACGTGCCCCCCATGGCTGTGGCTGAGCAGAGCCAGCCTGCACAGGAGGGTGACGGCAAGGGCAAGGAGATGGGCAAGAAGTTCGGCAAGAAGCTGGGTAACGCGGCTATCTTTGGTGCGGGTGCTACCATCGGTAGCAACCTGGTGAACTCGATCTTTTAAGCAGGATCAGTTTGTGATCAGGGAAGAAGAATATCACTACTGCAGGGGTTTTCTTATTGGGTTTTGCATTGAGCCAGATGTTCATCGTGCTCAAGTCGGCGCTATGGAGTTTCTCGACGGCAGGAGGCCACATACCATGGTCCCACATCGTGTCTCAGTGTAAAGGGGATTTCGTACCCGGACACGGGCAGCATAGAACTCATAATGACAATTACTTTTTCTTGGTTGGTCCTACGAACAGTCTTAATTCACACTGCTACCATGCCTGGTGATGTGATTTACAACATCTCTATCAAAGCAACACATCCTGTCCATTTAAGACACCACGTATTTGCTCTTGTCGACAACGTACAGATCAACGTACTCGTCGACGGGCGTGCTCTCAAGCTTCTTGCCGTCCAGGCCGAGGTCGAGCAGCTGCTTGACCTTGTCGGCGCCGTAGTGCGGCTCGAGGTGGCGCTTGTACTTGGCCAGGATCTCGGGCTTGGCCTCGTCGCGGCGCAGGCGGTGGCCGAGGGGCGCCTCGACGGCGACCTCCTCGAGCACGGTGCCATCGTTGAGCTCGACCGTCAGCGCGTTGGAGATGGTCCGCAGCTCCGGGTTGTGGTAGTCGCGCGTGTACTGCGGGTCCTCGACGCACTTGATCTTCTGCCGCAGCGACTCGACCACGGGCGACGTGGCTGCCTCGGAACCGTCCGTGTAGTCAGTCGCCTCGAGGCGCCCGAAGGTCAGCATCACCGCGCACATGTACTGCACGCAGTGGTCGCGGTCCGCGAAGTTGTCCATGGGCTTGAACTGCTTGTCGATGATGCGCACGCACGCCTCGTGCGTGCGGTTCGTCACCGCCTTGATGTCCGCCGCCGACTTGCCGGCGGCCTTGAGCTGGTTGTAGATTTTTTGCGACGCCTCAATGGCTGTCTGGGAGTGGAACTCGGCTAGGGAAGCGGTGGATATAAGTCTTGAGATTCTCGTCACAGGTTTGAGTTCCCAGAGGTGTGGTGTAGCTTACCTGGGTATGACACCTTGAACAGCACGTTCTCCATGACATAGCTACCATATGGGCGCTGGAACTCAAACTTCTTGCCCTTGAACAGCACGTCGTAGAAGCCCCAGACCGGGGCGGACAGAACGGTGGGGACGCCGGCCTCGCCCTTCTGGACCTTGAGGACGAGGTTGACGGCCCTCTGGCAGGCGTCACCGGCAGCCCATGACTTGCGGGACATGGTGTTGGGCGTGTGACGGTAGGTACGCAAGCTTTGGCCGTCGACCCAGGCCTGGGTGATGGCATCGGCGGTCTGCTTCTCGCTGAGGCCCAGCATGCCGGAGACGACGGCGGTGCTGGCGACCTTGACCAGTACGACGTGATCCAAACCGACCTTGTTGAAGGAGTTCTCCAGTGCCAGACAGCCCTGGATCTCGTGGGCCTTGATCATGCCCTCGAGGACGTCCTTGATGGTGAAGATCTTGCCGCCAGCCAGGTTCCCGCCGGCCTTGTTGGTCCGGTTGACCCAGTCGGCGACGGCCAAGATGGCACCCAGGTTGTCGGAGGGGTGGCCCCACTCGGCAGCGAGCCAGCAGTCGTTGTAGTCGAGCCAGCGGATCATGGCGCCGATGTTGAAGGCGCCATTGACAGGGTCGAGCTGGAAGGGCGTGCCGAAGACCTTGGTGCCGTTGGGCACGACGGTGCCCGGCACAATTGGGCCCAGGAGCTTGTTGCACTCCTTGAAGCGCAGGCCCTCCAGGCCACAGCCGATGGTATCGAGGAAGACATACCTAGCCGTGTCGAACTGTTGGTGAAGGGAGAAGAGCGCGGTTAGTCTCGGGTTGCGGGGTAATGAACAAGGGCGGAGGGAATTGGGGAGAAATTTACAGCAAGCTCCGAGTCGACCTTGTAGCTGTGGATGTAATTGGCGATGTCCTTGATCTCTGGGTCGTAGCCCACGCCCTCGGAGGGCTTGGGGGGTGCGGCGGCGGCTGACTTGAGCGAGGCCATTGTGTGGAAGCTTGAGGCGGTTGAAGCTTTGGAGAGGAATCGAGGGGCGCTTGTCAGGGCCGAGGTTCGCGATGCTCCACCGAGTACTGACTTGGCCGACGCTGACCGGACAGCCTGCGACGGTGTGAAGGTCTTCTGGAGCCGCAACGACTTGGAAAGGGCACGATTGACGGCGGACATGATGCTGTCGCCTCTCAGAACAGACCAATTAGTGGAGAAGGAGCAGTCAGAATCGTGAAGGGGTTTGGGGAAGAGAAGCAATTGGGGTCGGGGAAAAAGAAAACAACACAGAGCTTCGTCGGCTTAACGGTGACCAGCTCCTGGTCGATCCCTGCCCGCCAACCTGCCTGTCCCGAGGTCTACCGTCGGCCACGAGCAACCAGACCAGAACAACGGAGCAAGCAGATGTCATCGGGATCCAGCTTGGCGGGGCACCATCCCCCCTGCGTGCCGCTTCTCCGTCTGGCCATGAGCCTCTAGGCCTCTAAGCCGACAGCATTTTGATGGACCCTACCTGCAGCTCGTCTTGATAGCGATGCTGGTATACGGAGTACCTAGCTAGGAAGTACCGACAGTCGGCATCTCATTCGTGATGGAGAACTTATTCTATCCGCCTGGACAGCATCTGGACGAATTGTCCCCCCCCCCCCTGACAGCTGCAATTCAACGGCATGGCACGATAGTTTTAACTCAAGCCATCCAAAATTGGCTGTCCGCCGCAATTCATCCTCCAAAAGCTTCTCAGCCGGGCCGCGGTTGATCTGGGGGTGGGCCGGCCTCTGCCATCATGACTCCGCCGCTTCCGGGGCCCCGGACTCCACAGCTGGGGTATGATTTTGTGTGTTTTCGCTCATCACGATGTGCCCTTCACATGAGCCAGCAACCGCGTCCGCAATTTATCACCGCCAAATTGAACATCATATAGACGCGAGAAATGTTTCCATTTTCCTTATTGTTCATTGTAGGATCAACATCTACAGATGCTGCGCCTTTTGACACATCTCTGCCACCCGCAGTCCTCGATGTGGTGGTACTGGCAAATCGACTCGACCACCGAGACCTGAGCCATGTCCATCACCCTCACGGGCACAGGCTGCTGCTTTCTAGGTGACGCATGGACATACAGAAATGACCTGCATATCCTCATCACTTTGTGCAACATTCGTATCCTCTTTGCATTTAGGCTAGCGTATGCGAGAGCCTGACGTTGTTCAGAACATCGACGGGCGCTCCTCAACTCTCCCTTGACGCTCTTGCCAAAAGCAGTCGCTACACTCAGATCCAATGTTGACCTTGCATTTACAATCCGCGGATGCACCCTATCTAGGGTCTGGGTCTGATTCTCCCTTGTCTTCTGGGTGTCCGCCAGCTGACAATCTGTCTGGGCAGGCTCTGCACTGCACAAGATGACCGCAGATAAAGGCTTACCTCACGAGAAAGCTTCCCGGCTGCTGTTTTACAGCTGTGTGGCCGCCACAGTCCAATTTCATGCGGAGTCGCCTTCCAGCCCCCAGTGGGGGCATGATGCAGCTCGTACATCTCCCAGTAGAAGAAGCAACGCGGATAGTGATCTTATCCATTACACGAACCCATGTCACCCTCTGATTATACCGGATCACTTCATGACTGGGCGGCAGCTCTGTCGCAGGACGTCGTGGAACCCAATATAATCCTTCCATCAAGTGAAAGGCACTGCAGTAGATGAGCTGCCAAGAGCCAGCGGTAGAAAGGACATAAAATGCCTCCGACGCCATGGTCAAGATCATCTAGCGAGCCTACTTCCCATACTTCCTTCAGAACTTGCCTTCCTCGCAAACTTCGCAGACCCAGATATGCATCAATATTGTGCCTTTGCAATTAGCGCCCTTCTAGGGTCCGCCGCAGGCATAGGCGTCCGGAGAATGGATGGAATGGATGCTGATTTTTTTGGGGCTCAGCATATCCAACCTCTCTTTTCTCCCTTTCAACCTTTCGCTCGGGACTTGATGAGGAGGGACGGCGAGTGCCAGGAAGGATCCCATCCATGTACGTGTATTCCTCAGCGGCGTGTGAGACTTTGGCATCCATTCGCCCCGGAAAACTTACAAGTCTACGAGAGCAAGGCTCCGATGTCAACTCGACGGTGTGCTGTCCCAATTCGGCATACTGTGTCGTCAACGAAACAACATTTGAGACCCAGTGCTGTGATCTGGGCTCAAGTTGTGGGCTTACGTGCCCCCAGGACTCGTACTATTCTCTCCTCACATCTACGATCACGGATACAGCCGCCAGGACTGTGACCACGGAAACAGCAGCTGCCTGCGTCGGCCGACTATGTACGAGTACGTGGTACGTATGCCCTCGGTCCGTCGGCGGAGGCTGCTGTCCGTTCGGTAGCGACTGCGTCGGTGGAGGCTCTTGCTTATTTTCGGAGACGGCGCCGACCATGTCTGTGTGCACCAGCGGACTGTTCAGTTGTGGCCAAAGTACCCAGGAAAGTAGATGCTGCCCCTCGGGCGCGGTCTGCACATCTGCGTCCCCGTCAGGATACTATTGCGCAAGTTCCGCCACGGCGCCGTCAGCTTTACCGACAACTGTCAGTGTTATTATGTTGCCTACGGCGACAGCGACGGAAGCATCCAGTGGGTCTGACGATGTTGCACTCAAAGTCGGCCTTGGAGTTGGGATCCCTGTTGGAGTTATCGGCCTCGCTGTTCTCGTCTTCGCTTGGCGTATTCGCAGGGCGAGAAAGCAGCGGGCTGTGAGCCCTGAGGTCCATCAGAAGGCAGATTATGAGAAACCCGAACTAGCTGCGATCCCGGTTGTCATTCCTGCTGAGCTTGACACCGGCACCCCAGAGCTACCGGCCCAGATCCTTGAGGCCGAGTTGTCGGAAGAGGGCATTATGGCTGAACTCCCTGGAGAAGCAACTTCGCAAATGTCAGCACATGAGCCTACAAGTCTCGATGAACATTTGAGTGAGACAACCACAGCGAACAGACCGTCTTGAGTTACTTCAGCTGGCAAATTTCCAGGCCCATCCCTATCGCCTCTCATCCAGGATTCAGAACCCGTGATAATCGATGCTACCTTGGCCGTATGGATTATTGGCCTGGAATTTGGCTTTCAAATCACCATCTGGCCCAGAAGAAAATGCGTGGGTTGCGAAGAGATCTGTCCTTATACGTCTCTACTCGAATTCGACTTTTCGGAGACTCGGCAACTCGCGGGCACTTGGCAAGGATTCACAATTCTATTTATTGTTCAGAGGCAATCAACCTCTGAGGACTATGCAGTACCGCCTGCGGCTGAATAGCGTGTTTGTGGTCATGAACCATCCGCGGCGAGGGTCTAGTGAATCCTCGCATATCCCTCATGGGCGAAGCCATAAGCGCTCCTTGCTGTATGGTGGAAACGAGACAAGTAGTACACGCGGAGGTGTCATTTTCTCTCTTTCTGTTGACCTCTACCTTCTCCCGTATTCGCGTCGAGGGCCGACTTTCCGTTTAGTTGCCCCAATGTGGGTTGGAGGTGTTGCATCATTCCCGCGCCATTTTCTATACGGAGAATTGTGTTGGTCCTGAATTTCTGAATGACTCAATTTGCTTTCCAACATCCACATACTCACTTGAGCTTTATGTAATATCTCACAATCAAAATCTGTCAACTACTTACTTTTGTATTTGTACTGGTATCCGAATCGCAGGCCGAGTCGGGCCGGCCCGGGACCGTCACTCTGATCAGCCGATTGCTCTGTTCGCGGGGGCCCCAACTTGAATACTACCCTCTCACTATCTTCTTTTGCGCTCTAGTCTATCTCAAATGCCACAACCGCAACAATGGGCTTGGGGTAACGAAAGAAGCCACCACCTCTATTAGCTAATGCCGAGTCAGTCGGTCGACCAACCTGCTGACGGTAAATTGAGATCACGGCGTTGAGTCAAGGTCCGGCGGAATATGTTTGGCTTAAAGGGGCAGGTGATATTACAGGGCTGTTTTTATAATGGGGACAAAGCGCCGATCAACCCCGAATGGATCGAACGCGACGTTACTGCCCGTCACTATCGCCAGTGCCACCATGGAAATTGGAGTCCCGTCAAGTATTGCCGCTCGGTGGAAATGGTCCCGATCCATGATACACCACTCACCGTCACCATTTATATCGTCTTGATATCAGTGCTAGGGTCCGAATAGTCCTCACGATGCGGACACGATCACCACGGCCACTCCTGCACCAACAGCACCAACACAATGGCGCGCTTGGGATATCTGGTTCTGGCGTCGCTGGCCTCTCTCCTGAGCCTGGCCCCGTCTGTCCATGCCCAAGGTGATAACCTGGGTCTTGGCAACGGCTACACTACGCTCAAGACTCAGAACTTCGACCTCCAGCTTGTTCGTGATGCACAAGTTCTGGCCTCTCTGAAGGCGGCCGGGGGGTCGTTCGACTTTCTCCCTTTCGACTATCTGCCCTTCCGCGCTGGAAATGGTCAGTACCACTGGGGAGACGTGACCTTCCGGTATAGGACTGTCGGCAGCACAGCCTGGATCAACGGCAACTCTGCAACTGCTCGACAGCCGGTGAAGGTTGTCTCGGGCGCTGGAAATGGCACGAACGGGAAAAGACTGGCTGCTTCAAACTTGGCACCGACGCTCCCAACCAACACCGCGGCTCTGAACCTCACCCGGGAGTGGCTTGATGTCGACGGTGATCTCGGCCTGTCTTTCACCCTGACCAACACCGGCAGCAGTTCCATCGAGGTTGGCAGCCTTGGTTTCCCGGCTGAGTTCAACAGCATCTTTACAAACCGCTCCGCATCAGAAACTCAGCAGCTCTGCTCGCTTTCTGACCCCTACGTGGGCCTGCACGGAGGGTACATCCGCGTCGCGCCCATCAATGGCAACGGAGCTGCCTTGGTAGTCACCCCACTTGGAGACACGCCCCTCGAGGCATACCGCAATCTAGCCGAGACTTACTATTCCGCCACAGCCTATGGCAGCCAGGTCTTTGAGGGATTCTACGAATGGCAGACCGTGACCAAGGCCTACGCGGAGAACGAGTGGAAAGGAAGTACGCCTTGGAACCCGCCCACCTCGCGTACCATTGCAGCGGGACAGTCCTTGACATTTGGCCTGAGGTTTTCGCTCGCCAAGGGCGGCATCAGGGAGATCGACGATGCAGTCCAGGCCACGAAGACCCCATACGTCCGTGGCGTGCCTGGCTTCATCGTGCCTCAAGATCTGACGGCACAACTCATTGTGAACCCTGGATCAGGTGGCAGCGTCTCCAAGACAGCTGTTGAGCCGGCTGGAGCGCTCACTCTGACTCAGGCATCGCCTGGTGTCTACAACGTGGTGCCCTCGTCCAGCGCCTTCGGCCGCGTGAGAGTCACGATCACTTACACCAGCGGTCAGCTCCAGACCGTGCACTACTTCGTCACCAAGTCAGGGCCGGCCACCCTTTCCAGCCTAGGCAACTTCCTGACCACAGAGCAATACTACACCGACACGAGCGACCCCTTCGGCCGAGCGCCATCTGTCATCAGCTACGACTACAGCCAGAAGGCAAAGGTCCTCCAAGACTCTCGAGTATGGATCGCAGGACTCTCTGACGAGGCCGGCGCTGGGTCGTACCTCGCCGCCGCTATGAAGCAGGCCTCCCAGCCTAACGCACAGGAGATTGCCAAGCTCGAGGCATTTGTGGATGGCGTGCTGTTCAAGACGATCCAGCCCAACGACGGCACGTTCAAGGTCCGCAAGAGCGCCTTCTACTACGGCCTTGCTGGCTACACGTACTCCACGGCATTCGACTGGACCAGCTGGACATCTTGGAACAAGGCGAGCGCCTACGCGACCGACCGAGCATACAACTACGTCCACGTGGCTGCCGCATATTGGGCCCTGTACCGCGCCGGGAGGGCGTACCCCGGGACTCTGACCAAGCACCCATGGGACTGGTACCTCAACCAGAGCTACAGCACTGTCATGTCCGCCATGGCGCAGGACTCGAGGGGCAACTGGTTGATAGGATACTCCACGGTCGGGCTCATGGGCGAGACGGTCTTCGGGGAGCTTCTCCGGGACCTGAAGCGCGAGGGATTCACCACCAAGGCCAGCGATATCGAGGGCAAGATGCGCTCACGCGCCACCATCTGGAAATCGCAAGAGGATCCCTTTGGGTCTGAGATGGCCTGGGATTCGACCGGCCAGGAGGGAGTGTACTACTGGTCCAAGTATTTCGGCGACACAGCTACGGCACAAAAGACGCTGGGAACCGTTCTGGGTTTCCAGCCGACAGTGGCCCACTGGGGCTGGAACGGAAACGCCAGACGGTATTGGGACAACATGTAAGTTTAAACACGTGTTTCTCTTCTACACGCGCGGATGGAGCGCCTGACTGACCTCCAAACTAGCTACGGCGGCAAGCTCCAGCGCATCGAGCGGCAGATCCACCACTACGGCTCCGGCCTGAACGCCCTCGTCGCGCTGTCTGCGTTCCGCAGCAACCCCAACGACACGTACCTCCTCCGCATCGGGTACGGCGGCATGAACGGCCCGCTGTCCAACATCAACAGCGACGGCTTCGCCGCCGCCTCGTTCCACTCCTTCCCGGACACGCTCGCCTGGGACGGGTACAGCGGCGACTACGGCCCCAACTTCCTGGGCCTGACGCTCGGCACGGGGTCGTACCTGGTCGAGGACGAGGACCTGGGCCTGGTCGCGTACGGGGGTACCGTCACGGGCGGCACGGGCGGCGCCGTCACGGTGGCGCCCAAGGATGCGGCGCGGCGGAGGGCCTTTGTCGGACCACTTGGGATCCTGGTGGAGGTCGATGCGGGCGTCATCAGCCAGTTTACGTACGCGCCGGGCGACCAGTCTGTCTCCTTGACGCTGGGTAAGCTGGATGGGGCTCCGGCGACGAACGCGACCAACATCTGGGTGAGCAAGGAGTCTGGACAGGCTGGTTATACGGTCACTGGCACAGGTGTCACGGCGGCGAGGCAGGGCTGGCAGGTTCCTCTGAATTCGGCTTCTGTCACGGTGAAAGTTGTACCTTCGTGATCTCTTTATGTAGCCAGGGACGAATAGCAAGCCCATTCCATTGTTGTCCTCAAGTCCTCAAGTTTGTGCGATGCAGCGTGATGAATCCCAAGCTCCGTGCTCCCCACTCACTCAGCCTTCCACATCCTCGCCACTCGATCCATGAGGTTGACCCTGACCTTCCGCAGCGTCAAGGCACCGCCCCGTCCACAGTGGGCGCAAACGAGGCTCTGGCACGGCTTGAGCGTGTGGATCTCCTCCACCTTCCTGGCGACCTGGTTCGCGTACTCGCGGGCCCTCTCCTTCATTGAGTCACGGGCGCCAACCATGCCACCCAGCCTCTTGTACATCTGAGGCAGCTTCCTCTGGATCTTGACCTGCTGCTCGATGACGGCGCTCATGCTCTCCTCGGCCCGCTCTGCGGCTTTCTTGTCCATGCTGGAGGAGGCGTACCACAGGTCCGCCCTGTAGTCGTCAAAGGCCCGTGTGAGCTGTGCGTGTTTCTTGTTCATGCCGTCGAATTCGGCGCGTATGTCCCGGCAGTTTCGGGTCAGGGTGTTCACGGCGTCGTTGTGGGCGGTGAGCAGCTTCTGAAGTACATGAAGCTCCTGCTCGAGTGCTTGGAGGTGGTCTTCGGGAGAAGGCATGTTGGTGGTTTTTGAGAACGTTGTGGCCGTTTGTTAATGGGAAAGGATTTTCGGTTTAATGGTATTGTGACAAAGTGGATGGGTTGTGACCAGCTCCCACACTGGAGGGGCTAGTAAGTAGCAGGAAGGACGGCCTTCTAGGTGGTTGAATCGAAGGAAAGTCGACTGCAAGTGGGAAGTTGACGAACAGCCGCAGGCAACCGAGTAACAGCTTAGCTCTGCATGCTAAGTAGTAGGGACTCCTTGAATGATCATCTCGTCTCATCTCAAGAAGTGAATCCTTGGCCCAAAAAGCTGCTAGTCTCGCAGCAACACATTGTTATCATGCATTGTCATTTGATGAAGTGGAAGATTGATCGCCTTTCGCACCTTGTTTCTTCACAAGAAAGTCATGGCAGCAAAGATCATTTTAAATCATGTACAGTGACAAATTATATTATCCAATATGAAAGTCCAGCTGGATTCACACAATGCCACGTGGGATGTAACAATGGACAAGTGTTGTGAACGTCTAGTTCATCAACTGCACTCCGGCCACACACGGAACCACTCTAGACACCTTGAACATGAATTCTGAGCCAGTGCCAGTGTGCAATCCTTGGTGCCTAGCATGGCTACTTTGTATTGTCTCTTGAAAAGCTCACCTGGCTTAGATTTCGAGCCAATTTTGTGACACATTCAGAGTGCTCTTGGTTAACTCCGCCTTGTCTTTCCGGTACGCCTTTCGTTGATGAGACTCCGGATACTGCATTGGGCAGCTTTGCAGCTGTAAACAAACACGTGTAGAGGCGAGGCAATGGTACACCTCGTCCGTACTGAAATAGCTCTCCGGTCTTGGTTCTCTGGTCAACCACATGAAGTAGCTCAAGCAGTGAGGCGTTTGCATGGACAAACGCACTCAGTCCGCTAGCGGACTGAAAAGCAATCCAGCGGACACGTCACAGTAAATCTGAACGGCAAGCTTTGTAGGGACTGCGAACTCTTCAAATTACTATAGCCGAGTCTTTTCCGGCTAACTATTAATTGGTCCCTTGAGCCATATCTTGGCATGATGGCCTTTCCTGTCGGAACCTAGGCACTTTGTATGTATGTACAAGTCTCCGGCCGTAGGCACTAGAGACATTTCCGCCATCTACAGCCTCCCCTCCCAAAGGGTATTCCTCAAACCTGGTTCAGTGCGTCGCCAAGGCTGTGCACAGGACGCAGCTGTGACTGGATCATACGGAGTCGGACGTCAGTACGAATGATGTCAAACTCAATGACGGACAACTTCTCGTGGGTTGCTTCGATGGCTCCCATCAGAGCCTTCGCCCGCTGATTAATGTCCCGGAAACGCACAGCCAGCTCGATTCGCAGGCCTTTGATCGCGAGCTCGTAACCAATGGCTATGCTGATGTAGCGACGAGCCCATGCATCGTCTTTGATTCTGATGTGACCGACAAGATTCTCCTGCAGCCTGTCCAGGGTGACTCTGAGCTCCTCCTCCTCATTCAGGAAGTTCTTGAGGTCGTGCTCTGCAGTCTCGTGGTCGAGTCGAAGTGTCGCAAGCAGGCTCCGCTGCTGCGTTTGCTCTGCAGTCAGCGCCAGCCTGTTTACGCGTACAAGTCCTCCCATATTGATCCCCACTATTTTGACTTGTTAGATACTAGAAACCATTGGAGACGATTGAGAATGCGACTGGGTTTAGGGAGGACTGGCTTACTATCCACCTGATCGAGGAAGCGACGCGGGTTTCCTGATCGGTAACCCAGATCAAACGCGGTCACAGAAGAACGGGGAGGCATTTTGAATGGAGCGCTTGAAATTCTCGTTGAGATAGCTTGAGCTCTGAGGAAGGCCAGTAAACGAGAGTGGACGCGGTCTGTGAGAATAACAATTAGTCCTCGACGCGTTAGAAAGAATATCGGGCTGCGAACGTACCAGATGGTGATGTTGAGTCTTCCCCTGCAAGCTCTAAATGAAGCGCGATATGCTGAACGAAAGTGGTCGAGGCAATTTTATGTTTCTGGATGAGAACTGGAGCGCGTGCTGGGTCTGTCGAGTGTGTCGAAGAGAGCGCCTTGCAGATGGGTTGTGGTTTCTAGGCAAGTTGTTGCTACTTAGGCAGGCGTTTAATCGACTTCGATAACAAACAGCCTTGAACGAAGCTCACCGCGGGGTCAATTACGCTTCCAGGAGCTTGTCCAGAAATAAAGAACTGTGCCAATTCTGAACTGGCAGGCTGGCTCAGCTGCAGTCCCAAGTCGTACCAGCCTGGGAGCGACCAGGCGAGAAGAATTGTATTCTTGATCACAACGGTGAGACCTATGTCCTCTTGACTGAATAGCCACAAAGAAGTTGTCCGACCTCCAATTCAAGATTGGTCCCACAAGCCTCTCCTGGCAGCCTTGCAGCTGCTTCAATGAGCACCGAAGATGTTGCTGCGCCTATGAGACAAGCTTTCTCCAGAGCCAAATTGGGCCTATTGTACGAGGTGTTGATGCAGATATTCGCTGGCCGTGTCTTTGTATATCATTTCCCCGGGTCTGATGCCGGGAAAGTTGCGGACGGCTCTCCGGTGTAAGTCGTTATCGTGAACCCGGGTCGAATGGCGAGCCGGACCCTCATGCCCACCCTGTGCCCAACACAGAATTTGCTCCATTCAGTCCACCTCGAGGTCTTCCCTCAAGCAAGCCCCAGGCGTTCTGCAGATTCAAGAAACAACGCATCCAGATGCTGCTGCTGAAGCTCCTGAGATGCCATTTCCCCAGAGTTGAGTGTGTAGTTCAACACCATCAGCTCCACTGTGGCCTCCGAGTATCCTCTGACGTAGGCCGTCATCCTCCTACTGCTGTCCGCAAGGTGCAGCCTACCGACCAACTCATCCCGTGCCAGCTCCCGACAGCGCTTGCGCATTGCCTTGGCCTGCAGGTCGAACAAAATGACAGAGTCAGAGTCACCAGAAAGCCAAGCATCCTCAAAGAGGTCGGCGCGTTTACGACTTTTGAGCCAAGCTGTGATACTCTGGTTCTGGTCTTTGATGTCCTCGTAGGCCTGGTGATAGGAGTTTTGAAGATTGCGCTCTGTTTCGAATTTGATCTTCTTGTCAATAATGCGAAAGCTGATTTCCGTGAGCTGGGGCAGGAACTCCGCGGCCTTGGCCGTGAACTCGGCGCCCCTGTCTGCCGTTTTGCTGCCCGTCACCAAAGCCCATGTATCATGGAGTAGATCTTTTGCCATGGGGTCGAAGTACAACATCAGTTCATTCAGACGACGGCTGTCATCCGACTCTCCGTGGATCGATGAAGCCATGTTGCACCCTGCAGGAATCCCGAGCTGTCCAAGGCCTGTGGAGTGAGTATAACTATCCTGGTATTCACGAAGGATGACTTGATTCTCACCGGCCTCGTAGTCTGGCTGTGTTGTCTTCTGTCGTGACTTGAGAGGAGCCACGTGAAGAATCTTAGATTGTTAGGCTGTGCTCCGGGACGCGGTGCTGCTGCGTGTCTGGTGGATGATCGGACAAGGTGAGCCTCTGGTGGGAAGATGCCACAGATAAAAATGCCAGAGGCTGCTTTCAACCCGTAGCTAGGCTCGTGTTCCATTGTAGGGAAGACAGACTGGTCTAGCTCCTGGGAGGCTGACATTTCTGAAGCCCAGTCCGCTTCGTGAAGTTCTGCACAACTCGAAACAAATCCTTGAAACTTTTCCTTTGAGGCACTGGATCAATATGCAGGTCTGAGTAAACACTGCATTTCGTTCCAACAAAGACCACAAAGGAACTGATTTGCGTGTTCTGATTCATGAGTAATCTCCCGATAGTGTCCTTCAGAATTTGGCCTAGTAGACAACGTAGACCATCCTCTTTTGAGACTTTCCGTGTTTTCCGTGTGTCTGCTTACCATCTTCTTAGGCTCCCCTGAAAGAATACTTGCGCGTTTGTACAATTCCGAGTACAGCCCGAATGAATCTCTCGCTGCATTCCAATGCTTGTTCAGTCGATGTCCCGTCCCAGCTGTTCTTGCGTGGAATATCTTCTGATCAGCCCATCACTTGGGCCCTGATGAACTTCCTTCTCCACCGGGAGCACTGTTCTCTTCTTGGCGATTAGACTGGATCTCCTCGGACATGACATTCCATGCAAGCTTGAGAAGATCCTTTCGCTTGTCCTCCTTGACCTTCATCTCCAAGATTTCTGTGGCCCTCTTCGACTCTTCTTGACTGAGACGTTGCTTCTCTTTCTGCAGGTTATCAATCGCATTGAGAATCTCGTCCCACTCTTGTATGTCTTCTCGAAGTTTGCGGCAGTCCGACTGAAGAGTCTTGACAAGATAGAAGAAGGCTGTCACCAACTCCTTGGTCTTGCCATCTGGCTCGCACTTGGCAGCAGCTGACTCAACTAGGTCCTTGTGTTTGGAGATGGCCTCCATCCGAGGTTGAATGAGAGCATCTCGAGCTTTCAAATGGGCCAGGTTCTGGGCCAGGTTGACATCTTGGTCCATTTGCTGCTTGATCATGTCGTCTTGTTCTTTCAATGGCTGGAGCGCTTCATCAAGGTCGACAGCAGCTTTGGAGACGATGCCACGAAGCTTGTCCTTTTTTCTGGTATGACGAGGTGATCTGTTCATTTTGGATGAGTGCTGAAGTGGTGATGATTCTGTGGTGCTTGCTATGGGGAAGAGTTGAAAGAAAGGACAGATCCGCCGGGCTCCGGGCCAGGTTAGATATGTTTGTTCTGAGAAGAGCCAACGGAAGGAGTCGTCTGCAGTGGATCGCTCCTGATGAGAAATCCACATCGGTTCTCCGAGATCATCCTCCAGTTGGCTCTTGCCAGGTATTTAATGAAAGAGAAGTTGATTGAAGAATGGAAGGCGATCTCTCGTAGATCCTGGAGATAGTTGAACAAAGTGCATCAAGCACTGGACAATCCGTGAGAATGTTGCAGGCGGGACCGAAATTAAGACGTTCCGTATTCTGTGAATTATGTGAGCGTGCATGCGTATAGTCTTCGTTTTTCGGCCCATGCTCTCTAGATACAATGGAGAATTCCGGGCGGAAGCCTGAGTCCGGTCCGGACCCCAGCTCCTCCCTGCCGTCTATGCCTGGAATACCAGCACAATACCGTCATCACCGGCCGTGATGACCCTCTTCCCATCAACGCCTTGCACAAAACCCAACACACCACCACCCTCACCATCGCCCCGGTGGCCCCTCCATTCTTTTTCCAGGCCTGCGACCGTTGCATTAGGAACGTGCTGTGTGGGGCTCGCACCCTGGAGGTTCCATCTCCTCACAACGCCGTCCATACCGCAACTCGTCAGCAGCCACTGTTGTTGAGCTGCTGCTGGGCCCGTTGTCTGTGCTTGCTTCACCCATTCGACCTTGACAACACTGAACTCGTCGTGCGCACCCTGGATGTGTCGCCGCACAGAGAACGTCCGGCTTGGGTCGTAGACTGTGATGCTGCCGTCCACGGAGCCGGCGGCCAGAAGAGGTACTGATGCAGAACCAGGGGCGAAAGCGAGCGTCTCGATACCGTCGGCCTGAACTTGTAATGCTGCCAGGATCTGACCGGCCTGTGCCTCCGCGCCGGCACCCCGGGTTGCTCCTGACTTGGCGCCCTTGGCCTTTCCTGCCTTTGAGCCTGCTTGTGGCGCAGCTCCTGCCGTCTGCTCCGTGAGCCTTGGCAGGCCGACGACCCTGATAGCTCCTCCAGCTCCACCGACGGCCAGGTAACCTCCTCTCGGCTCAATGGCGACGGAGAAGAGACCACCCTCGACGGCGAATCTCTGATCCATAGGGGTGAGCGACACCACGGTCTGGCCGTTGTCGCTCACATGGCCCTTTGCAGCCGCAAGTCCCCACACGTCCCACACATACAGACTGCTCTCCTCGTCCACCGTGGCAAGCAAGCTTCCGTCGGGTGTCCATGCGCCGGCTGTGCAGCTCGAGGTGTGCAGGAAAAAGGTCTGGACAATCTGGAGGGGAGTTGAGGCATCCGAGGGGTCGATCGTGTAAACCCAGACGGAACCGTCCGAGGCTCCAAGTGCGATAGCATTGGGATAGTCGGTACTGGGGCACGGCGCCAACCAGTTTATCTCTGGGACTTCCTGGCTCTCTCCGACGAATGTGAAGCTTGGTTTTGACGCATCCACCTTATATGCCTTCAGCCGCCCGTCCATGCCGCCGGAAACCAGGAACTCTCCATTTGGTAATGTGAATGCCAACGAGTTGATCGAGTCTGTGTGCCCATCAATCGCAAAGACGGGCTGGATCTGGACGTTCTCCTTCTGACTGGCCATCTCCCTCGCCGCGGCCTGGGGGTCGGCGGCGAAGCTTGGTGGCAGCACGGGTCCATCGTTACTCGCGATCTCGGGGACCACAAAGACGTATCCCTTGCCCGGGGCGTCGTCGGAATCTCCCTCGCTGCCGCCGGTAGCTATGATGTTGGGGTTCGTAGGGTGTTGGGCGATGGCAAAGACGGAGTCCTTGTGAGTGTCGAAGTAGGCGACCGAGTCGTTCACGAGCTGGAGCTCTTCTCCCTCGTCATCGTCGGGCTCGGACATGTCAATGTCCCCATCCGGATTTTCGGTTGCGATCTCCTCGGCGACCTCGTCCATGTCGACGACATCGGGCTCCTCGTCGGAGGCGGGGTCGTGGTGGGGCTTCGAAGACATTGTGACGGTGTTTCTGGCTGGAATTCTTTAATTTGAAATCTGGAAAGGGTCGATAATGAAGGTCAAGGTGACCAGGTTGCAGAACTGTCGGCCTCGAAATTTATGGCGACCGGTCAGAAGTATTACACGGGATTGTCGCCTTGGATGGGAGTTTGATTTCTAAATTTTTGCTTATCAAGCAACCGGAATGGCGGGGCAGGGGAGATATTCTAGATCTTGGATCGACCCGACTCCCTGCTATCGAGTTATCGATAAGCCCTGTAAGCTTGTGATGATGACAGCTCCAGGGGTCCGCTTGTAAGGCGGCAAGGGGGCCCAGCTGCAGGGGTGTGCAGCTCTAGACGCTTTACATTCCGCAGTTGGATGGATGGTCACAGTTGAGTGACAGATGGGATTCGCGGATTTCCACGACCCATAAGAAATGAATCTCGATTTGCTCACAGCTTCAGTGGCTCACGCTTCAGGTACTCCTCAAAATCAGCCGGCGCCCCCCTCGCAGCCTGTGCCGCCTCCTTGACAAGCTGCTCGGTGTCCGGCCCATAGTAGCCAAACTCCTCAAAGTACGACAACATGTTGAGCAAAGTCGGCCGGCTGGCCTCAGGAAGGAACCCCGCGAAGGCATCTTTCGGGACCTGAGCGTACGTGATCTTCTTTCCGCTCGAGCGGGCCATGATCTCTGCCATCTCCGTCATGGTGTAGCAGCGCGTGGCACACGCGAGCGCCTTGCCCGCGTATTTGTCCGGCTCGGCGAGGATGGCTCCTACAAACTTGCCCGTGTCGCTAGCAATGTCGATCAGAGGGTACTTGGTTTCTGGCGAGACGAACCCCCAGAAAGTGGGATTGCCGTCTGGCCCAGGCCGAGGAGCCATGTTTGTATGGAAATTCTGCATGAAGGCTTTCCTCAAGTTATCAGCGCCAAAATAGTTGTCCTCGAGACCCCACCAGGAGAAATGAGGGTTAGATTGACCTACATCCAGGCAGGAAGAATGCCGACTTGATAGGGAGACCAGATATATAGTCTCTGACCTGGTCCTTGACGTCGAACGAGTCCACGGGATATTTCCCACCCGAGATCTTCTTGGGACTCGGCACAGAACTGTACACAAGGAACTGCACACCCGCCACCACCGCCTCATCAGCGATGGCCTTGCCCTGTGCGAGCTCCTTTTCCATCCCTCCAGGTTTGTACAGCGACACCGTCATGGCGAAGACGGTGTGCGCGCCCTGCAAAGCAGCTTTGACAGATGACCGGTCGTCAGTGTCGCATCGGACCACCTCCACACCTCTCTTTGACAGAGCCTGGGCGTCAGGTTTGGTAGGGTCGCGCGTCAGCCCGCGGACCTTGTATGTATTTGATAGCTCGGCATCTTCGAGAACCTTGGAGATGACGGAGCTGCCTTGCTGGCCTGTAGCTCCGAAGACCACGAGCAGGTTCGGCATGGTGGAGTAAGGCTGTGTGCACGTGGGTGAAGTTAGTATGCTCGTTTTATTCTTGGTAATAGAACTCTCACCGTGCGGTATTGTGGGATGGCACAAGCAGCTTATATTAAAGCAGCAGGAAGCTAGGTAGGTATGGCTGAGCCATCCTTGTCATCGACTCGCGCCAGGGATCTGCGGCGTCCGGAATCCGAGGACCATCGGCATCATTGATCTTAATTATACAGTAAGCTTAGCACCTGCTTCCACATCTCAGTAAGTTGTCTTAGTTGCTATAAAGTCAACCCCACCTGAAACTCCAACTCAACTCCAACTACTATTGTTGGGATGACTTGGACCTACAACGGAGCCGGCATCGTTGCGCGAGATGTCGTGGAGGTCCGCCCTGCCGTTGCTGTATCTCTCAATACACATATTCTCTCTCCCGAAGAGGCTGCACCCATGTTTTGGCATGAGGAGCGACACGGGTATGTGTTTGTAGATTCAACTTCAGGGCAGCCATACTTACCACACATTCTACTTCATCTGCAGTCTGGACTCAAGAGCTTTGCCTTATAACTTCCTGAACCAGTCAACTTGTTCAATGTAATCATAGTTGAGATGGAAGTTCTTGAATGTGTAGTCAATCATGTCTCCAACCACCCCCTTCAACATACTATGGCCGCACGTCCCTTTCCGATATCCTGCGTGCTCGGACAAGTAGGTATACATCATCAAACAAGCCAACATCTCAATGGAAGAAACTCCTAGTAAATGCATGCAGTGGCAGGCCAGATCTCCTTCCCATGTTCCCATAGCTCGCCTTCGAAACCCACAGACACAACGCCCGTCTATTCCCTTCTTCAGCGCAGGCAAGATCGCCACTTTCAAGACCCAAACAAGTCAGACTCTGCCTCGTTGTACAGTTTGTACTTTCCATCAAATTGGTAAGATCCCTCCTCCAGGCCCGCCAGAGTCTGGTTCCGCTTGCCAAACAACCACGATTTCTCCTTCTCGCCACTCTTCGTCTGGAAGACCCAGCTCCTAAGGCCTGCCCTGGGGAGCTCGCAGAACCTGCGCCTGCGCTCCTCTTTCTTTGAGTCGTCTCCTGCAGCAGAGAGCCACACTATACCTCCCAACCTCGCGGTGACGACGCCGCTGAGCAGCCCGATGAACAGCCACGGGTACTGGAGGGCCTCGACCTCGAAGGCACTGATTGTCTCGTGCGCGACCTTCACGTAGTTCGCGTCCCCAAGCACGAAGCCCAGCCGGAAGAGGTTCGACGTGGACACAGCGTTTGTGGATGGTTGTGCGGTGTCCATGCCGTCCTTGAGGCGAAGGATGACGTGCGATGCTTCATCTGCCGTAGAGTAGAACCCTCCACAAGCCGAGTGGTGCGCCATTGGTGTGACTGGCCGCGATGTGCTAGGCACCGTCGGGTCGTAGAAGAGCTCAATTTGTCGTTCTGTACGAAAATATGTCAACTTCTGGGTTTGGTAGTTGGAAGGGGACAGACTTACTCTGCAAAACATCAGCCCATTCCAGCCAGTTCTCCTCACCGGTGGCTTCATAAAGGTCAAGTAGAGCCTCGATTAGGAACGCGTAGTCCTCCGCATATCCCTGAGCCGAACTCCGCTTATCGAAGTAAGACCGGTACAGCAGCTTTGCCTGCGCGTCCCACGTTTTTGTCTCGATGAACTTTGCTGCCGACCTGGCTGCGTTCAAGTACTTCTTGGCCTTCTCAGGGTCAACGGACTTGATAGCCGAGCTCGTCCTCGCCAGCGCCGAGATTACCATGGCATTTGTGCTCGTTACGGCTTTCGTGTCAGTCTCCGGCCTTACCCGGTCTGCCTCGCGACGTGCTCTCAATCTTGACCGCGCAGTCTCGATCCACTCCTTAGCTTCTGAAGCTGAGGTGCCAAACTGTTTCCAGAGCTCTTCGGCACCTTTCACCGTGTGCAAGACATTTTGGTTGAGGAACTCGTCATTTGGGTCCTGCTCCCTCTCCACGTTGCCGTGACCCAGCACATTCCAGTGTGCCGCAGCCAGGGCGCCCACGGTGGGAGAGTCTTTGAACACCTCGTCGAATTCCCTCCGAGTCCATAGGTAGTAAGCACCCTCGCGCATCTGAGTGTCGCCTTTTCTGTAGTACGAATCCGCTGCCTCACTGCTGGAGAATCCTCCGTCGGCCCGCAGTATTGGCGGCGAGGTCAGGTACTCTGCAAGCTCAAAAACAACATTGGCAAATTCGTCCTCTTTCTTGAGCCCCTTCGCGGTCGACAGCCAAGCATCGAGATACAAGCCCAGCAGCAGCGCGTTGTCCGAGACCATCTTCTCAAAATGTGGCATCGACCAGTCCGCCGTCACAGCATACCGATGGAATCCTCCACCAACATGATCGCGCAAGCCGCCATCGCGAAGCTTCCGCAGAGTATGCAGCGCTATGTGCTTTGCCTGTGCAACCTCTTTGTCCCCCACGACATCTGCCACCACACTTGGGAAATTGGACAGTTTTAGCAGAAACGAAAGCTTGGCCGGGGTGGGGAACTTGGGCGCGATTCCAAAGCCACCATTCACCGGGTCAAAAGTGCCAGCGATATGCATGTATGCCTCCTCCAGTTGGTCCAAGTCCAGGTCTGAGTCCCCTGCCATCGGCGTGCCGGAGGTATCGGTCGGAACGGCGGCACTCGAGGCCCCCACCGTTCCGGAAGTCGCTATTCCGCGCGTTCCGAGGGTACCCTCGGCAGCGAACTCGCGCAGTTTCGACACGATCTCCTTGGCCTCTTGGCGGCACCGGGCCTCGTGTTGCGGCCAGACCTCCTTCATCTTCTGCAGGATCACCAGGAAGTCGATGCGCTCGTCCTCGGCGACCTCCTCGCCGTCGGGGCCGATGAGCTCGGTGCCGGGCGAGGGCCAGTATGTGCCGCCAAAGACGGGCTCCAGTTCCGGGGTCAGGAAGACGTTCAGGGGCCATCCGCCTGCGCCGTTGATAGCCTGTATGTAGTTCATGTAGATGTTGTCGATGTCCGGGCGCTCCTCCCGGTCAACGATAATGGGCACAAAGGAGTTGTTGAGGAGCTTGGCGATCTCGGGGTGAGAGAAAGACTCCCGGGTAGTCAGGCGGCAATCTGGGTGGGCGCTCGAGGTCAGTCAGGCTGTCCCAAGCACACTTGGGTTTGATGCACAACTCACAATGGCATGACTTGAACCCGATGTTCATAAAGATCAACTTGTTTTCCTTCTTGGCCCGCTGTATGGCCTCATCGTCCAGCAGCTGCCACGCGACGGGGGTGGAGGCATGTGATTGCACATAAGGGCTGGTGCTGTCGCCGGCGCGGTTCTGGAGGGCAGGAAGGTCGGAGATGGAAGCCTTGGAGAACTGAGCGGATAGCTCAGCGTCCCTCGCCGTCACAGAGTGCTGCTGCTTTAGCTGTGGCTTCTGCGGCTTCATCGTGCTGGCTTATCGTGGGGGGCTCTCGGGTTCGATCGAGGCAGGTTGTTGGGTATAGGGCGTGATCGGGCACGGGAAGTTAGCTGTAAACGGTCGTGCGCGGTGTTGGGAGAGAGGGGTAGGCGAGGTCGTGATCGAGTGCGCCTCTGCACAGAAGAGCAGTACAGGACAAATGTCGTGGTAACCGAAAAAGTATACCAGCAGCGAAGGTTCCTTGCAGTGGGAGACACAGGACTAGCAAGTTTCAAAAGGTCACGATGCCTGCAAATTGTTGTAGTCATGATCAAGGAGGACCACCAGTTCAGGCGCCGCCCCGCCCCCACCACACCTGGGCCTGTACCCTCTCCAGGCCGCCAAGGCGCCGCCGCCTCAACGTCATGGCTTGCCTTCCATGCGGTGGGCCTGGGCCCCGATCCACAGTGCAGCTACCACACCTCCTGTCAAAAGCAACTGCAAGATGGCAAACGGTTTTGTCACATCTTCATACAAGTGTTTTCTGACTTGGTTGTCACGGCACTTTTATCTATTTCCCACATTGCTACAAGAATTATCTTGCTTCAGTTCTTTGGGCCGTCGCCTCCTGGCTATTTGATTCTCTGAGCTCCTTGGAGTGGGGTAGGTAGGTGCCTGATAAATCCAGCCCACACAGTCCTGCAGGTTAATAGCGTGCTGTCATACCAATCCACTCGTTTGCATTGGTCCCCTGAATCTCACGATCATGTTCGGGACCCACGGCCAAGCAACTCTCGATGCGTCTAAACAGTCCCTTTCCACCTTCAAACTCAAAGGATTCCTCTGCGCACGGAATTATTTCTCAGAGACCATAGTTCAGAACATATGGAACGCTAAGTCTCATGCTCCGTTTACTATGCGTCGGGCCCCAGGCAGGTAATCTGTAACTGCACGGATGATTCATGACGCCCAGTTCGTGGTCATACTCTTAAGCGGAAAAACCCTGCCTTCAAAAGCATGGCCGTCAAGATCGAAGGAAGCCCGATGTAGGGGCAAAAAGCTTCGTTAATCGTGATACATATCATTTTGTAGGAATTCTTTTGTTAAAAGTTTAACTGCCTTGCTTAATTGAAGGCAGGACCACAAAACCTGGGCCACCTGTGCCTGACGACATGGTCGCCACTCTCTGAATTAATACCATCTTCCGCAGGATCACCCACTGTTCCACATGAGCCACAGAAAACCCTTTTAGGAGACTCTCTCACACTATCCAGGCCGGAAGTTCCCCAAATTCCAATCCGCCCTGGAGCCTCCCAGGTCAATGCGCGTCCACTATGTGGCACTCGGGACAAATCTTCGGAAGCAACCCAGAGGCACACAGCTGGCTCGTGTACCAGTACCGCACGCTCAGGGAAACACTCAGGACGAGGAGCAACCGGTAGAACGCCACCTGCCGGCAGAGGAAGAACTGTAGGACAAAGCTGGAGATGACGACGAGGCTCAGCATCGCGGCGATGGCGACGCTGGTCGGCTTGGGGCCCATCAGCGGCAGCGTGATGAACATGGGCAGCAACAACGAGTCGAAGAAGGCGAAGTTGACGATCGTCACCATGCCGCGGATGTAGTCCGACGAGGGCTCGTTGGGGCTGCGCGTGATGACGGTGAGAGACGTCCCGGAGTCGCGGATCTCCATGATGCCCCCGCCCGAGGCGCCATGGTGGGTGTAGCCACACAGCTTCTCCAGGATGTCCCTCTTGTGGTGGCAGCGGGAGTCGACGTGGATGCAGCCGAACACGCAGTCGCCGAGCGGCTGGTTGAGGGCCTTGGAGCTTTGGAAGGCGCCCCAGCTCGTCTCGAATGTGTGGAAGTCGACCTGGCGGGTGGTCTGTGGGGAACAGAATGCCCAGATGAGGGCTCTGGCCACGAGGCGGAAAGGAGACAGTAGGTACCATCCGATAGTCGACTAGACTTTGTGGGGTCCCTCCTCTGCCGAGCCTGGCATCTTGTGATGTTCTCCGGGAAGCTCGTGGGAATTCTCGGGATCAGTCGTTTTTGGTGTTGTTAATTCCTAGGGAGATCTGGGGGACCGGCGGTGGCAGTCGTATCCGTGCTTGGGGAGATGGTCGAGAAGATGACCGGGGGTGGCGGCACGGTGGGATAACGAGCGTACCAGGACGATATTGGATAGAGCTGATGAGAGTCGTGACTGATGCTCATATAGGGAAAATAGGAACGTTGTTCTGGATCTGCTGAGGGCCAAGATCGCCGGGTGGGAAAACATCGCGTTGCCCACTTTCGTCCTTGCCTGGAATTCACGATAATCTGTGGGAAGGAGCAACTTCATGAGGCTGGTCGGGCACACTGCTCCCAGAACGGACAAGGAAGGCACGGCGAGCAACACGGCATAGAAGATACCTAGAGAGTCTCATAGAAACACTGTACATTGAGAAGAACAATAGAGAATGAAAATAAAAACATGTAATAAACGGTATCAGCCATGCAAACACATGTATTTGAAGGAATGACTGCTAGTGCCTGCAACCACGAGTCTATGACCTGCACAAAACTCCATGCTAAACCAGTGGACATGGAAACTTACTTACCAAGCACTCACCTTGTCCATCAGACCAGTTTCTGCCGGCTCAAACCCAATCCCAAGTGCTCCCGACATGGCCCGCTGTCTCTGACGAAATCTGAGCCCTTGCCTTACAAGGGGAGCAGAAGACGCCGAGCAGGGGCCGGCAGGAGCACTTACCTTCCGCAGCGAAGGCATAGGACGTCGAGCAATATGCTGGCACGGAACGGCGCTTGACCAGGTCGGACCTGGGCGGGACCGTGCTTTCCTCGAGAAATATGATCATGCATCTGTCGCATGTCATATCAACACGCCTTGTGTCTACTTTTCCATGACGCTCACAACTTGCAAGAGGTGTTGGCGTGCGAGGGGGTGGGCTTAGGTACCTATTTGTCGGGCTCCTGTGGGCTCCTGGAACCCACACGCTCAAGCCGTGGTCTCTGGTGACCTTGCGTGGGCGAGAAGAAGCCTGGCTTGGACTGAGCAGGTCTGACGGTCTTGCCCTTCTGCTGCGCCTGGATTCCGCGCACTCACCACACAATCCTGGCCTACATTCGGTCCCTTCGAGCAGGCCGATCCGATGCGAGTTGGAGGGAAAAGTGTGCTGACTTACCTTTTGCCCCGTGGTGTCCACAAGCTCCGACCTGCAATGCCCACAGACACTGTACACCACAGTACGCTTGTAAGTGGAGCCACACATACTCTCTCTTTGCTAAGTAGTGTGTCACAGAGAGTTCAGAGTAGACGTGGTGTGTGTGTGTTTGTGCTCTAAGCAAAGTCGAAGCTTCTCCAGTGTGTGATGTTAGGTCGGAAGAGACGAATGATGATGGGTGGGCAATGCCGGATTTTCAATCGCACGTCTTCCACTGATCAATTGCGGACAGAGATAGAAAACCAGGACAAGGCCAACAACAAACAGCGGGTGTTGGAGATAATGGACAAAGGGGCCATTGTCACAAGCCATTATTGTTCACTTGTTCGACATCAAAGCAGGGCAACCGACAAAAGAGGCAGGGGGGGGGGATGGGGACAGCAAGCACATTGTCACACGGCACGAGATCGTCGTTCAGTCACCAGCGGCAAGGCATCGCCTCATAGGCACTGGAATCGCATTCCCACGGGCTAAGTGTCGGTTATAAGACGACCGGAGGCCGCGGCAACGTAGAAATGGGATGGGACAATATGCATTGTCGACCACGGAAATTCCGCCTGCAAAGAAGGACAAGTAATTGTGCTGCCCTTGGAGCCATGAGCTACTTCATTGTGCCAGGATTAAGACAGCGTCGACTATGGGTATAGTACTGCCAGAGTTATTTTGGGGAGGTCAAAAAATATGTTTGAGCTCTTGTTCTCGTTTAGTGTTCTGAGGCCCCTTCTGGCTGGATTACAGGCAAGGCAACGTGAAGGAACAAAGAGAATGATAGCGAGCGGACTCAGCCACGCGAAGGATGGGAATTATCGGGTAAGAAATTGCAACGGTCAACCAACCGATCTTGAAGCAACCTGTAATAACCATCATTCTGTCTAGGTGATCCTCATTATTAATTGTCCAAGTTAAAGCCAAATGCAGGCCCAATATGTCGTTGGGCTGCTGACATAAGGAGACCAATCAGCCGCAGCAGATCGTGTCCTGATCTGGACTTAAGACCCGAGAAAGTTGCCCCTGACATCGATCCCCTGCCCTCGATCTATGTGACAGGATTCAGGAACCCGGGGAAGGATCACCAGCTCAAACCCAATCTTGTGTGTGCCTGGATGACTGAAGGTCGGTCTGGAACCAACAACCCTCCTTTTCCAAGCTTGTCTGCAGCCCCCGTCGACGACAGCCATCCTGTTGATCAATGTTCGCGACAACCGTCTCCGTTTTCGGTGGCTCGCTGACGCTGCCGCCACTGGCCAGCAGAAAACATCGTGGCGCCCGTTTTCTTCTACCAGCAAGACAGTGTCATTGCACCTGCCACCCGCTTCGCAAATGAGGTGGAGGCACCGCGGTTTCGTATAGCTTCTTCGGCAATCGGCCGGCCCTTTCAACAAAGGGCCGAGCGTTCCTCGTCGGTGCAGTTGGTTCATGCTGC
>JACBFG010000029.1:468531-485599 GCA_013435955.1 Diaporthe sp. HANT25 | reverse complement strand
ATATAAATTGGAAGGCTCAGAAGGACAGAATCTCACCTTAGCTGTGGCCGGGTACTAAATTTCTCGTCCTGGCTGCTCACTGCAGGCTACTTACGACCGGGCTGCTGGATTGGGACAAGCCCCGCGCACAATCGCGGCACGGAACCCACAGGCGGCAAACAGGAATCAATTATCGGCCTAATAAGGATCCCCACGACTAAGACGCCACAAAGATTCTGCTGCTCCCAAAACGCAACTCTTCTCTGCTGCGTTTCTCTGACTCACAAGGTGGTTGGTGCAATGAGGACATCGTACTGAGCTGCCCATGGGGCTAACGAGGCTGCAGAAGGTATGCTTTGCACACCAAACACCGTCAACCAAGCCCGCGACGATCATTGACAGTTGTTGGCATGACAGGGACCGGGCCAGCCTTATTTGAGCCTCTTGTGACCCTGTCTGTCAAAAGTCCCTCAGGCCTCAGCGCATGCATTGGCAACGTAGACGGCTCCGCGGCTCCTTGGCCCGATGCAATATCATCCGTCACGTTATGCTGAATCCTTCGGTCCAAGATGATTGGTCCCACCTGCAGGTTCTCACTCGAGCCGCCACATCTAGCCTCTGACTACACACCTAGTGCTTGGTGCGACCAATCGTCGAATATCTCCACCCCCTTCAGCCTGGACACTATCGCCTTCTGGGCGATGCCGCTATACCTGTTCCTGGTGCCATGACAAGTTCGCTCCTCCTCTAGTGAGGCCTGTCAGGTTAACAGTCGGGCTCATCTCCTGAACCACTGGTCTGGGCTACTGATGGATCTCCTGCATCCTTGGCCCATGCCCTCTTCGTCCAACCGCGGCGGGGCACTGACCAGGGAAATTTGTTGATGCTCGAGCTGCTGCAAGAAGACGGGGCCCATGTTGGTGACAGCCTAGAATTAGGTCACGTCGCTGCGCCGCAGCAACCATCGTGCGGTGCTCACGCTCTTGGAGGATGGGCACCCCATCTGCTTTGGGCAAAATGAGGAAACCAATATGTAGGTAGGCACACCAATGCTCTGCGTGGCTTCGGTCCCTCCCCTTTGCTCTCTCTCTCCTGCCTCTTCGCCTCATCGTCCTGTCAAGTTCCCGAACGACGGCGAGCTCTCTCAGCCAGCAAAGGTTTCTTTGCGTCCTTTCGTTGATCACAGCGACTACACACTCTTTTCCGGCTTACGCCACTACGTTCTTTCTATATCTACCGTAATACTACCCCTAATACACATAATGTATCTCCGCGAATCCCTTGCTGTGGCTGCTCTTGCGGCAGCCCCCGTGCTGGCGACTTCCAGCAGCGTGAATGTATATTGGGGACAACAGGGCAATGGAGACCTGGCTACGGCTTGTCAGGATTCCTCCGTCGACTACATTACCCTGGGCTTCGTCAACGTCTCGCCAGAGAATGGAGGCCCATCTGGATACCCTGGTTCAAACTTTGGAGCACACTGTTGGGCAGAATGGTACAGCGCCGGTGGATACACATCCAAGCTGCTCTCCACATGTCCTTCTCTCACCCCGGGTATTGCAGTCTGTCAAGGCCTTGGAAAGAAGGTGCTCCTCTCCATTGGTGGTGAATACACCGATGCTAGCAACTACACGGTATCCAGTGCCAAGAACGGAGCTGCCTTTGCCGAGTTCATCTATGGCGCTTTTGGCCCATACACTGAGGCTTGGGCAGGCAAGCCCAGGCCCTTCGACGATGGAGACAAGCACAATGCCGTTGATGGCTTCGACTTTGACCTCGAGTCAGCTTCTGGTATGTAATTCCCTTGTGGACGAGTGACTGACTGAGACCATAAACTGACCCACCTGCAGCTGGCAACGAAGGCTACGCGGCCATGATCACAACCTTGAGAGGGCTGATCACTGTGTCCAGACGAAACGATATCATCACCGCCGCTCCCCAGTGTCCGCTAGATGATGCGAACCAGGACATGAAATACCTGCTTAAGAATGTGCAGTTTGACAGGCTTTGGATTCAGTTCTACAACAACCCAGGCTGCGCTCTCCTGAATGCTGATGGCACCCCGAACCCGGGTTTCAACTACGCCCAATGGGAGGAATATCTCGCCGACACCCCAAGCTACAATGCCAAGCTTTACATTGGTCTTCCAGGTAGCCCAAGTGCTGCCGGAACTGGCTACGTGGATGCCTCTGTCGCTAGTACTTATCTCTGCAAGTACAGTGATTACCCGATGTTTGGCGGTGTCATGGTTTGGGATCAATGGTTCGCGTCTCAAAACACTATCGATGGCGCTTCTTACAACCAGGTCCTGTACGAGTCGATGAAGTGTGGATGCAAGGCGTGCCCAGCTCCCACAAGCACGATCTCAACCTCATCGATTGCTTCTACGACCGACGCGAGCACGAGCTTGACCACCACTGTTCCACCGGTCACCATTACGTCGTCGACGAGCGCACCACCCGCCTCTACACCAACATGCACTGGGGTTTCTGGTTATGACAAAGATGGCACCAACATCGGTAAGTACTTTGAAAGCGACATGACTGGGAAAGAAGCTCGACACTGACTGCCCTGTTACGAATAGGTTTCTATGCCGACGCAGCTTCCGCAACCTACAGCGGCTGCCTTGCTCTCTGTGATGCTAACGAGGCCTGTCTCAGCTTCGGTGTCCTTTCCACTCCTGCGTGTGCTCTCTACGATTACGCAGTGGAGGGCAATGTCGTCGTTGTTGCGAACTCTGGCAACACTTTCTACAACAAGGGTGGCGTCTGCCCTCAGCCTTCCAGCAGCAGCTCAGTGGTAACGTCTGCCTCGGAGACATCTGCCACGGAGACATCTGCCACAGAGACATCGGCCTCGGAGACAACTATCCTCACAAGTTCGAGCGTCTCTATTGAGTCGTCTACGGCAATTTCTACCGCCTCAAACACTAGCAGCACATATTCTGCCACAACTCTGACGACCTCAAGTGCTGAGAGCACCTATACCTCAGAGACTTCGAGCACAGAGATCCCTCCCGTAACTTCTCAGACGGAGGGCGTTAGCATCAGCTCTACCGCGGGCTGGAGCAACACCACGTGGACCTCTGCGACAAGCACCTCAGACTCGCAGACTGTCCCTACCACCATAACCAGTGGCGGCCCTCATCTCTCAACCCGACCACCTCACACGTCGTGGTCAAACACCACATGGACGTCCCACGGGCCGAGCTCAACGTCAGAGACAATCGAATCAAGCTCAACCATAGAGACAATTGGATCAAGCTCAACGACAGAGACAACTGAATCAACTACTGGCTCAATTACGTCGACATCGGTGGCAACTGAGCCGACCGGCCCAGGCAACGGCGGTCAAACCACGGGGACGTCATACACCACAACTGTCGTGACCGTGACCTCCTGCCCTCCAACTGTGACGGATTGCCCAGGCACCCCACATGTCACCACGTCCGTCATCCCAATCACGTCAACTGATATCTCTGCGCCCACTCCGGGTGACGATGAGACTGTCACCGCCACCGTTGTCCCTATTACTTCCACTTCGGCCGGTCCCGTTCCCGGCGGCGAGCAATTGACGACGAGCACCATCTGGAGCACTACGGTCTACACAGTCACGTCGTGTGCGCCTACCGTGACCGACTGCCCCGGCAAGATTGGCTCAGTGACCACGGAGACCATCGCCATCACAACGACCGTCTGCCCCGTCACTGAGGGTGGTCACACCGCCCCGACCCCGTCCGCGGAGAATGGCGGCAGCGGCTCGACCCCCTCCGAGACCAAGCCAGCCGGACCCGGTTCCAGCCCTTCCAGCCCTCCTGCAAATGAAGGCGGCAGCTCCAACCCGTCGACCCCGGGCGAGGGTGAAAGCTCCTCTCCCAGCCCTTCTAGCCCGGCCGGTGGTGAGGGATCCTACCCCAGCCCGCCCGAGGGGGCCGAGGAGGGAACTACTACCTCCACTGTCACGACAAAGATCCACAGCACCATTACCATGCCTGTCGTGTCGGTCCCGACCGCCGGAAGCGAGGGCTCCTCGCCCCCGCCGGTGAACAACGCCGGGCCCGGACCCAGCCACGGCTTTGGCAACAGCACTGTTACCAAGACCTTCAGCCTGGCGACGATCAAGCCTACCGGGACCGGCGTCCCCGCGCCTCAGAACACGGTGGTGACCGCTGGCGCTTCCCGGGGTGTTGTCGGTGCCGGCCTGATGGTCGTTGTGGGTGTCATGGCTTTCATGTTGTAAACGGGAAATGTAATGAATATGCTTGATGGAGATTTCGGGCTTTTGTACGCATAATATACCTGGCCTGGGTTTGGCTTTTGAATTGTACAGCCCGGTTCTAGCGGTTGTGCTTTAATACGAGAATTATGTCCACACCAGGGGCAAAAGTCCATCAGATGCCAATGGCTTGTCTCGCTTTCAGGTGAAACCCTTTCGTCTCTTACGAATGTGCATGTTCCCGAATCTGCGGCGAAATGTGCGTTTAGAAGAGTAGTAGCTACCCGGATATGTGAATACGTCAGAATCTTCTAATTGCTGTCAGATGTGACATCTGGAACATCATTTCTCGTCAGAAAACGGACCTGAAAGACAAACATGCCCGCCACCCCCCGCTGCCGTCAATCGACGACATCTATGCTAGATATTGGCTGCATTGATACACCTTGCACCGTCATTGCCCCCAGGCGAAGCCGGTCCATTAGAGACCTTGACCGGTGAGCCACTAGGAAGACCAGTCCCATTGTTCGGTACTGGAAACCTCCAGATTTCACCACTGGCATTCTCGGAGCCGTACAGGAAGCCATCGTCGGATGCATAGACAGCGCCCCAACCATTTCTGGGTGTGTCGCCGGCGCCAGCTATGTCCCCGAACTTGATAACTTCAGTCCAGGTCTTGGAAGAGCGGTCAAATTTCATGAGATATGTGTTTGAACCCCCGGTATCCTTCCTATTGTTGCTGTCATAGCCCAGGCTCCAGAGGAAATTGCCCTTCTTGGGGATGTAGGCCCAGTCCCACACGGTCCGTGGTGGTGATGCAGTCGCCTTATTCAGCGTCCTGCCGTAGGTCGATGATCCTGGTTTGAGGTCAACCTGTACCCATTGTTTCCCGCTCGCCGCGGCCCAATAGTGCGAATTCTCATCTACGTCACCGCAGTTCAATGAGACGGTGACATTGAGGCTTCCCATGTTGATGCAGTCGCCTGCGGCTGAGATTCGAATCAGATCGTATGGGGCGGAGTTGAATGTGGCAGCATAGAGAAAGTTATCAGCGACATTATATCCCAGACAGTTCACTTGGAGGTCGCTTGTGCCATCTCTTAAATTGCTCTTGACCAGAGCAACAGATCCGGTCGTGATGTTGACTCTATACAAGCTGGTAACCTGGATGAGGTACCCGCTGGGATCACAGTTCAAAGTTGGCAGGGGTGTTTGGACCAACACAGTGCCGGGGGCCGTGCCCGAAGGAGGAATGGTCGTCGTGGCTGTCGTCGAGCCAGTGTATCCAGTGGTTATCGTCACGTACGTAGGAGGTCGAGGGCTTGTCGATGAAGAGCTACTCGATGAGGAACTGCTGGAGCTACTGGAGCTGCTGGAACTGCTGAGCCGTGACGAGCTCGAACGAGATGAGCTCGATGTGGTCGTGATAATTGCGGGAACAGTGCTGGTATTCGAAATTGTAAAGCTGGATGATGTCTGTCGTATCGTGGAGGATGAGACCAGGCTGGTACTTAGTTGAGCCATCGGAGACAGACTGGAAGGACTCGACATTGTTGTCTGTTCGATATAACTACTCGATGAGTAGCTGCTGGAATAAGAGCCGATTGAAGAATATAAGCCTGTTGTGCTTATCCCAGCAGTAAGAGATAAGCTCGCAGAGCTGGACAATGTCTGTTGCGCTGTTGAAGATGAATATGAGCTGCTGATATGCTGCGCGGTAGAAGACAGACTGGAAGAAATTGGCGTTGTCATCTGTTCTGCACTCGATGTGAATGTTGGCTCGCTAATATCAACCACACTGCTTGTCGCAATATCCGAGTCGAATGCCGTGCTGGGTGGCAATGAGATTGTGAAGGATGAGCTCAAGTCACCGCCTGTCTCGATACTTGATAGAGGCTCGGTTCCGGGAGACAATTGACTTTGTACGGATAAGGTCGTGTCACTACTTGTCTCGATAAATGTGTCGAGTTCTGTGCTAGAAGGCGACGAACTGAAGATGGAGAAGCTCACGCCACTGCTCGTTTCGATACTTGCCTCGAGTTCTGTACCGGTAGATGACGAACTGACGACAGAGAAGCTTATGTCGCTGCTCGTTTCGATACTTGCCTCGAGCTCTGTACTTGGAGATACCGGACTGAGGACAGGTGAGCTGACTTCGCTGCTCGTCTCAATAGTTGACTCGAGTTCTGTACTGAGGGATACCAGACTGGAGACAGAGAAGCTAACTTCACTGCTTGTCTCGACAGTTGACTCGAGTTCTGTACTGGGGGATAATAGACTGGGGGCAGAGAAGCTAACTTCACTGCTCGTCTCAATACTTGACTGGAAATCTGTGCTAAGAGACGACGAACCAGAGACGAAATAGCTCACGTCACTGCTTGTCTCGATCCTTGACTCAAGTTCTGTAATGGGAGATAACAGACTGAGGATGGAGGAGCTCACGTCACTAGTAGTTAAGACAAGGTCATCGCTTATGGACGTGCTCAAGACATCTGGACCCGATGAAGGGACAGCGCTGTCAGACGAGTCCGGGATGTCGATTGGCGTGGTCATAGGTGCTGGGACAATTTCGGTACTCCGGGTAGAGGGTGAAGTTCCCAAATCACTGCTCAGCTCTTGTATCGAGCTCACTAGATCAGAACTTGAAGTTAAGTAGGACTCGATGCCAATCTCTGTGGATGAAACTAGATCAGAGGATGACGAGTCTTCGGATGAACTGTAATCTGCGGGATGTAAAGTCGACGATTGTGATTCAATGCCACTCGAATATGTGCTTTCTGCGTCACGAGAAGATTGTTCTGAACTTGAAGGGGACAGTTCCGAGGCCAGTTCTGAACTTGAAGAGGACAGTTCTGAGGGCAGTTCTGAGCTTGAAGACGGCAGTTCTGAATTCGAAGAGAGTAGTTCTTGACTACTTGACTGCATCGGACTCTGAGATGTTGATATCAAGGGACCAGGCTGTGATACAGAGCTGCTCGACTGTTCATCAAGTTGTGGTTCTTGAGAAGTGCTTGAGGGCTGCGGGCTTGTTTCTTCTGCATGTGAAGTCGCTGAGCTCTCTTTTTCTTCAGGGATAGAGCTTGCTAAGCTTGATGAAGTCAGTTCGTCGTCGTATCTGCTCTGGCTCTCAGCCGAGCTGAAAAAGCCGGTGGGCATCTGAGACCCGACTGGATTTGGAGGGCTGGACGATTGTGCGCTATTGCTTTCAAGGTTGGTTTGGCTCTGTGCTTCGTCAGATGAGGTGGCAAGCGAATTAGTGCCACCTGAGACGGAAGATTGAGAGGCAGAAGCTTGAGAGGCAGAAGATTGAGAGGCAGAGGATTGAGAGGCAGAGGATTGAGAGGCAGAAGATTGAGAGGCGGGTCCCGGTTCGGAACTCGCGGGAACGTTTTCTGACAGACCAGAGGACGATTCCTCTGCTGATGGAGAGTCAGAAAGAGTAACAGATAGATAGGTTTTAGAAAATTGCTCTGAAGCACCTAAGCTAGACGATATCGAAGAGTCGCTGTCCATGGGAGCTGGCAATGTCGATATATCGGCGACTGAAGTCAATCCTGTCTCTTGGGGACCTGCATTGCTTAGAGTGCTGCCTAGAACCGTCACAAGAGAAGTTCCATCGCTTCGCGAGACCTGAAATGTAGACGATCCAACAGCCTCTGGGGTTTCTGTGCTCAGAAGCCCCCAAGGGGAGGTTGGGCTTGTCGTGAAATCAGAAACAGCACTGTTTGTGCTTGCTTGGTAAAGTGGCGTAGTACTCTTTGGTTCAATTACAGCACTGCTTGTGGTTCCTTGGGGAAATGGCGTAGTACCCTTTGGCTCCATTCTTGTAGTCTGCGGTGGCGTCGTGGTCGCAGCCTCTGTGCTCCGCACTGGTTGTTGTGAGCTTGGCAGTTGGGTTCGGCTGATTATCGAATTGAATGTCCCACTCGACGTCTCTTGCGACGACCCACGTGATGTCCCACTCGACGTTCCACTCACAAATGGCGAGCCTGTCCCCTGAACTCGAGTCGACATCGAAGATGGAGAGATCATAACAGGCATGCTCTCCAGAGATGTTGTGGAAGGGACTGAGGAAGGATTCGCATCATCCGTCACAGTTACAGTAACCGGCTGGATACTTGAGGTGGACTGGGCAAAAGTATCGTTGACAATCACGCCAAATTGGCACTGGACCTCTGCGAAATATTAGTTGACATTTTTCCAGTCGATCGAATAAGTTGTCAAAGGCGTACCCCTGTATACAACCAAGTTAACGTCGGTACAATCTTTGGGACCGCCCGCTGACGTGAATGTTGCGTAGACACTTGAGCCATTGATCTGACAGAATCCAGCCTGGCCTCCGGAGAAGAATGGGTTGACCCATGCAAGCGTGCCGTTGACCACATCAAAGCGCGTGGTTATCGAGCCCCTCGTGTAATTCGCCACGTCTATGTACGGTACTCCAGGGTCCACTGAGAGCGGTACGCCCTCAGTCCGGAGCGCTCCACTGCTTCGGACGAAAAGCCTGGCATTTGAGCAACTGTTGGGATTGGGGAGCTCATCATTGCCTATAAATCCAGCGGTTGAATTATCAGCCTCGGCAGTCTGCCGTCGAACAAGCCTGGCTAGTCCTGGCGACGATGTCCCCTCCTCCGTTATTGTGATCGTTGGCGCCAACGCAGGAGGAACCTCCGATCGGACGCTCAGGATAACCCGAGATGCATTTGATGGAGAAAGTGACTCGGAAAGAGTAGAGCTCGTGTCAGTCGGACTTGCTGCGCCTGTTCCTGACTCTAGAGGAGTCGCAACAATCGGACGGCTTGAATTGGAGGTGCCCCCCTGTGAGTTAATACTTAGCCCAGGATAAAATTCGGTAGAAGTCGTCTGTGAGTCTGACAATGATGTAATTGTAAAAGACCCGAGATCCAGGGAGTTGCTACTGAAGCCACCGGTCTGCGAAGTTGTATTTGCCGTAGGATCTGTTTCAGATACACCGATTGACAGACCTCCCGTCGCAATTTGACTACCTCCCGACTGGACGGAATCTTCGCCACTTCCCTGCGAAGAGACATCTCCTAGCTGGCTTGTATCGGCCGGAGTCGATATTAAGACTGTCCCAGTAATCAACTGAGAAGATGAAAGGCTAATGATACTAGATCCGCCGTCCTGTGCAACAGGAGGGCCAGCCGCCGACGTTGAGAAAGCAGAAGGCACACCTGTTTCTGCTTCTTCACTTGGAAACCCTGTGGCTGAAGGCAATTGTGCTGCCTCTGATGCACCATTTCCAGTGTACAATGATGAGTCGAAACCTGTTGGAGAGAGTGCCGTGTTGCTTGGGGAAACAGGCGGTGGTTGCGGCAACGAGAGAGGTGGTAGTGTTGATATAGAAACCAGTTCTGAGGCTGTAAATGAATTCGAAATCACTGTATTTGAGGGGGATTCTACTGAAGCGGGTACGTGACTGCTAAGGGTGATGGCTGAACCGAAGCTTGAATCTATATCGTCTGAGAGGACGTATGTCGGAGAGAATGCATCACCGCTAGCGTTGATGGTTGGCCCTAAGCTATCGTTTGTCACATCTGAAAGAGATTCTGTTGAAATGGACGTGCCACTGAGAGGAAATTTCAATGCCGAATTGGTAGTTGTTGACATGTCCGATCCAGACGCCGACCCATTTGCACCAGCTGGGCTCGTTGACTTGGGCGAGATATCCTGTAATGTGTTAGATGCTGGTGGGAGGTTGGTACCAGCAGTCGACAGTCCAGATTTTTCTGTAAATTCAGGTGATTGAGTAGACGTGGACAAGAGGCCACTAGGGCCATCAGCAGACGACAAATCTGGTCCCCCGTCGATGCTGTTTGGCGGAGGTGAGATGGTGGCTGGATATACGATCTCTTCGGAGGGTTCCTGCGGGGACGGAATACTCGACAGCGACTCGAGCGGCACAGCCATCGTCGTAATGTAAGTGTAGCATATTGATTGGCTTTCGAAATTGGCCTCATATCTTGCGTATAGCTCTTTAAGGCCAGGGTTCTGATCGTTTTCAATAGCGTGGCCGAGCCAGGAAAATGCTAGTAGTGTGGTAAGGTTGCGACTGCTCAGAATTTGGCGCATTTTATTACCTGACAACGAGCAGAAGCTTCTAGAGAAGGGAGGTGAGCGAGTGGAAATAATGTATAGACAAATCAACGCCCTCCTGTTGAGCGAGCATGGCACGCGAAGCTCCGTACCAGGCCAATGGAATAAAATATCAGTCCGACTCTAATGCACTGGAATGATCATTACTTTGTCAATTAAAGATCTTTGATGTCATTGTCAGCTATCCCCAGAGTCCAGGCAGTTGTACCCTCATATGAGGATACACATCGGAACGTCACTTTCGATAATATGACCACTTCGACCCCCACATCTACAGATAGTCCCTTGCCTTTTGACACAGACCGACACGGTTAGACGCTCAGCCAAGCGTTGGTTGGAATGGACACGGATGAATATTTGCGGAACGGAATGGCTTCCGAATTCGATAGTGCAGGGGCGGAAGTTGGCAAACACGTAGAGTTTGAGTTTCCCATGTCTATCCCGCCCGGAGCTACATATATATTGGAAAGAACATTACAATTAGTCACGCAGCGTGTAGGATTATGCCAATTCTGTTGCTAGCGGCGAATAAATCCAAATATTCCACCCGCATGGTGTCTCACATTGTTATATTATCCCCATTCCAGGGCATTTCCAGCGTGTGAGACAAACTTCTCGAACCGTTCAAAATTTGCCAAGACTCGGTAAATTCTATATTACTTCACAAGAGACCCCAAAAAAGATTTCACGGGAACGGCGACTGCACTGAGACATCATGGGTTCTTCTGATGCTCTCAGGCAATGCATTCTGCCTTCAGAGAAAGATCGCCATGTTCGGCGAATCGTGGATTTTGAGGTGTTGTAAACAGCCCGGCCGCTTTCATAGAGTATCTTGGTCGGTAGAAGCATACGGTATCACAAATCATATGAAAGCCATTTGCGTATCCATCGTTGTGGAAGCAACCTCCAAGCTGGATTGTGCATCTTTTCGTAGCTTGTTCATGCTCATCCAAGTCTGTGTTGATTCGTACATGATGTGCCTCAACCTGATGCTTCAGTTTGCTTTCGTCATTGCGTTGGCGTTGCAAGTTCGAGCTCGAGACGTTTATTATATCACATCAACATTTACTGAATGTTTCCCGGTTGCCTCAGCCTCTGATATATTATCTCCTGATTTAGCACGACGACCGGCGAATCTAACAATTGAATCAACACCTGAACCTGACGAGGCCGACCCATCGAACCCGGCAAATCTTCCTTTATCGCCAGCGAACTCTGATAATTCGGAGAATGCGCAGCCATTTGGTGTTGTCACATACAGCATGCCACCATGCGCAATCTGCGATTGTCCAACTTGTACCACTACTAGCGTGTTCACGACAATGCTCCCAGACTTCGGCCCTAATGGCCTAACGGAACGGCCCTATACAGTCACTGAGACTTACGTCGGGATGTCCTCTCTGCCGTTCTTCCCTACACCTACACCCATACCCTACGGTTTCACAAAAGTCGTGGGGACTTGCACAAACTGTGGATCACAGCCTATCACTAGGACTTTGGTAGCACCCAAGACTGGTAGACCGTGGGGACAAGACATGATAGAAGCCACTACAGTTCTCGAGATACTACCTTCCGGTGTGCTTCCTTCAAAATCAGGCGCAGCTTTGCCACCTTATATATCAGAAGCCACCGATGGTCTCGGATCCCAGCCACCTGGCGCACCTCCAGCAAAATCGGGTCAAGACTCGCCCTTATGGATAATTACAGCATCTGATAAAGCCGGGGCTGTTGAAACTACCTTGTCCACGTGCACGGGGCATATTGCAGGGAAAACCCAGGTCAGCGGCCAGGAATCAAAGGGTTGGGGTGGCGAGACCGGGACGTGGAGGCCTTTTGCGGCGCCCACGTCGTATGTTGAAGTCAGCGCTGCCGAATCATCTTGGCGGGAATGGTTAACATCATACTGCTTGGTCATATTTACATTCTGGGTGGTAGTCCTGTTTCAATAAGAACCCAGTGCCATACACAAGTTTCGAAAAAGGAAAGTACCAAATATGTGCTTGCTAAGATTTGACTAATTACACTGCGTGGCTGGCTCTTACAATAATGACTGTTCAGACAATAGCGACCGTAATACGAACGTGTAACATGTCCTCGCTCACCACTGGGCTTGCTCTTCTATTTTCAAAGGCAAATGCAGCATTTGCTGCCCTGAAGATGTTGGCTTGGGCAACCTCCCTGACCGAATATTCATCTGCAAGGACGGATGTATAAGCTTTGGGGCAGACAGCCCCTTGTCGCGCTGATTGCGCATAGCGACAAAGTCCTGCTCAGTAATACCATCCTTGAGGTGCTTATTTTGTTTCTTGTGCTCCTCGACAGTCATAAAGGGCATGGGCCCCCTGCCCTGTGGGGGATAGTCGTGGCCAGTCCAAATCTTCACATGGTCTGGCATGCTGAGGAGCTTCCGTCCTGAATTGTACAAGGCACTTGCGTCACCGCCGGGGAAATCACATCGAGCAGTGCCTATATCTGCGTTGAAGACAGAGTCACCACAGAATACATTATCTGATAGAACTGTCAGCGATCTTTGTTGACTGAAGGGTTACCATGGAAGACTGACCTCCAATCACATATCCTAGATGGTCTGGAGTGTGACCGGGCAGGTGAATGGCCTTGGCTTTCAAGGTCCCGATCTCGAACGTCTCGTCGTCATCGAAGAGACGCTCAAACACGCCCTCCAGTTCCTCCGGAGGTATATCATACTTCTTACTGAACAGGTCTTGGATCCCGCCAATGCGCTTGCCGATGCCGATGGGCGGCTTGTAGCCTTGCGTCTGGGCGAGGCGGCTTTGAAGGTAGGAGCCCGCGGTCAGATGGTCGGCATGTGCGTGAGTCTCAAGGATGAAGTCCACCTTGTAGCCTTTCTCCTTGACTAAAGCGAGCAGAGTGTTTGCACTGCCCGTGGTCAAGGACTGGGTGGAGGGCTCGAAGTCAAGGACTGGATCGATGATGGCTGCGCTTGAGGTGACTGGATCCGCGACCACGTACTGCCAGGTCCCCGTCTTGCTCTCGAAAACGTCATGAATAACTGGCTGGTTCGTCATGGTCGTTACAGTAGCAAAAGATGCTCGGACTGATAGGTTTTGCAAATTACTTGGAGGTTGAAGACAGGTCGCGCTCAATGTCTTTCCCGTTTGGAACAGACGACGTTGATTTAACGATCTGGTAGAATGGCAAGAATTTGTTTTTGGCGCTGTGCTCGCTGTTGGCAGGTGCACAGGTCGAATCTGTTTACTCGGGGAAGCTGAAGCACAGGTAGAGAGTAATGTTGATCTTGTGCGAGGCGAATACATAGAAAACACGCTTCCGCCACTACTGCAACTTGGACAACGAAGAGACGGCATGGCGGGTTCTTTTTGGGTATAAATAGTTTTCGTATTAGGTAAAACCGAGAACACAAGAGTTTACATGAATCCCGGCTGTAACTTCACGCTGCTTCTCGATTTGATGATATATCCAAGCTTCGGATATGCTTTAAGGCGTCGTCACGATCTCGCCGTGCCTGGCTCTTAGTGTCGCCGTTCCAGTCGGCGATTTGCTGGCCCGCTCGGCGACCTTTCAAAGTTTAAACTTGCTCAGCGGCATGGCCCAAGGCTGTCAGAACCCCGACAGCCGTCTCAGCCGTCTGACTCAATGCGTCCCAAGTAATCTGTGCTCTAAGTTTAGCAAACCAACTTCATGGCTCTATCAGGCCATGACGTTGTCTCGAAGCAGATCTCGTCCCTGCTGGCCCGATTCTTTCCGCAGCCACAATGGCATGAGCTCGAGACCGGTGAAGACGGCGACCTGTGGCAAAGGCAGTCGAACCGAGTTGTCACCCGTCCGACCGTCCCGAGCCTTGCAATAAGACGGGAGAACACTGGTAGGAACGAGGAGGCGAGCTCATCAATCTGTAGGCCCACATGTGTGTAGAGACGCCGTATTTTGCCAGTCTTCGAAGTCGTTGGTGAGCTGGAGGATGGGAGCAAAGTCTTGGGAAGGGAAGTGTGCACACGGTCAGGGTCAAGAGCAGACATCTAGGAGATATTTAAATACTCTCATACGGCCACCAAGAACTTAGACCATCGTAGCCTGCGATCACATCATCGCCCCTGTCGATTTTTTGGCTCAGATGGCGAGCTGCAATGGGACGACTTTGCTGAGGTCGGCCAGCCGGATACCGAGCGAAGAGCGGCTGTCGGCCCACGGCAGCAGGAAGGCAATGTCACGGTGGGGACTTACATGAGTCTTGGCTCACATTTGATGCTCCATTTCTGACATGGACTGTTGACTACGTGCTCTACAACATCTCTTGCATATCATTGACTTTGGCAGTTCTGATTATTTCACTTTTTCATCTTCTCTTCTCTTTCTGTATTTTTCACTTTGATTCACTCTGGCACAATCTCCACGCTCATCATGCTCTCCATTCGTTCCTCTGTGCCTCGCGCATCTCGGGGTTTAACAGCCTCTAGGCCAATTGCTTCGACTCAACGAAACTTGGCATCAGTGTCGCCAGTCAACCCTGTGGCTCGTAATCATAAGGTCGTGGTGGTCGGCGGCGGCTCTGCCGGTTTAAACATCAGCCACCAGCTATTAAGGTCGGGCAAATTTGCTGCTGATGATATTGCCGTTGTCGACCCAGCAAGATTACATCACTACCAGCCTGGCTGGACTCTTGTCGGCGGAGGGCTCAAGACGAAACAAGAGCTGGAGAGGCCTTTGAGCAGCTTGATCGACCCTAAGATCAAATTCTACAACGAAGGGGTTGGTGTGTTCAAACCCGAAGACAACTCCATACGACTCACCAACGGCGACACCATCAATTATGACCAACTGGTTGTTGCACCGGGGATCACCGTGAACCTGAGCAGTATCAAGGGACTTCCTGAGGCCCTTGCCGACCGAGATGCTCCTGTATCAACTATTTACAGTTATGAGTCTTGCGACAAAGCGTATGAGACTATCAGCAAACTCCAGAAGGGCAATGCCATATTTACCCAGCCAGCAGGCGTGATCAAATGTGCTGGAGCTCCACAAAAGGTGATGTGGCTGGCAGTGGACAAGTGGACGCGTGCGGGTTTGTTCAAGCCAGGCAACACTTCCAACTCAGCAGTCCAGGTCACCTTTGCAACCGGGCTCCCTACGATGTTTGGAGTGCCCAAGTACGCCGCAAAATTGGAGGAGCTCCGCAAGGAGAGAGGCGTGGAGGGCCTCTTCCAGCATGATCTGATCGCCATTGAGGGCAACACGGCGATTTTCAATCGCGTCGACACGAAGGAGCAGGTGAAGAGGCAGTTCGATCTGCTGCATGTCGTCCCGAAAATGGGGCCTCATGCCTTTGTCAAGGACAGCCCGCTTGCAAACGAAGCGGGATACGTGGAGGTGGATGAGAGCACCACTCAACACAAGAAATACGCCAACGTGTGGTCGGCTGGCGACGCCTCCAGCCTGCCGACCTCTAAGACGGCGGCAGCGAGCATTTCGCAGTCACCAGTGCTAGTCCGCAACCTGCTGCAATCCCTGGAGAGCAAGCAGCCCGATGCCGTGTACGACGGCTATACCTCGTGCCCGTTATTGACCGAGTACGGCAAGGTGCTCTTGGCAGAATTCAAGTACGGCGGGCAGCCCAAGGAGACTTTTGCGTGGCTTGGCATAGACCAAGCAACCCCTCGTCGAGCTTTCTATTATATGAAGAAGGACTTCTTCCCTTGGGTCTATTACAAGTCAATGGTGAAGGGAACGTGGGGAGGTCCCAAGGGCTGGCTGCATTAGGGCTGGAAGGGGTCCTGTACTCAACGAGTCCAAGGCTGCAGGGACTGGGGCTGATCGGCCCGTCGAGTCTGAAAAAGAGAGGCAGAGCCACTTGGACCAGGAGGCGGCCCGTATGGGATGTGATGGCCCCCTGGTACTCGGCCCAGATAGTTGACGACTGGTCATGGCCAAGGGGCCGTCATCTCAGTCGGCCATAGGCCAAAGTCGATGTGAGGGAGAGACCTGAGGCGGATTAATGACTGGCCAGTGAGTGGGTATTGCTTGTGAGGCAGCACCGCCGATTTGTTGAGCGTCGCGCCACAATCGTTGTGTGGCTCAGAATTGATGCGTCATTTAGTCATGGAGGATCAAACCCAAACGGATATTCATCTGGGACAAGATAAGATAGGTTGTTAATAGACTATAATTCGCGAAGAGAGGGCACATGAGGCCGACAGGACGGTCGGCGAACTGAGTCAAATGAAGTCGCGATTGAAGAGGTGCGTTCCCAAAATTAGCAGGCAACCGTGAAGTGACAGGCACTGGCAGGCTACCCCAGCGGACCCACCAGTAAACGCTGCCCCTAGAACAGAAGGCGGTGGGGATCTGGCAGACCCTGCGGCAGAATTCCCTGCCAGCAAATATTTAAACCCGCCACCCCGTCTTGCAGCTACGCTGCCCCCCTTTCCTCCCTTTCTCTTCATCCTGGTGCACGGGCTTTACGTGATTCAGTGAAGGTACGCCTGAGAACACGTTTTTGCTAGTTGAAAACTATAACATGACCACTCCTAGTTGGCTTCGGCCGGCTAGGGAATTTTTGGACCCGTTTGATTCTTGACTAATGATTGTCTTTCATTGTCTTTTGGTGCGCTTGCGCGCCAGGCGAAGAAGGATCGACTCACGCGATGTTGTGCAGGGCTTATTGCTCACTAGGGGTATACTAAAACTCGCTAGGGGTATAAAACCTTGCTAGGGGTACCCATATTACCTAAGAGCTACCTAAAAGCTATAATAGTATACT
>JACBFG010000029.1:442588-462755 GCA_013435955.1 Diaporthe sp. HANT25 | reverse complement strand
AGGTAAATATTTTAACTATATTATATTATATATTTTTATATATACTTAATATATACTTAGCTTATAATAGGTAGTAGCTGCTAATATAATATGCTCTTTAAATTATACCCTTAGTAAGGTTAGAGTAGGTTATTCTTAGTATACCCCTAGTGAGCTTTAGTGTACCCCTAGCCAGCCAGAACCCCGTTATGCATGCGCTCGCCGACAAGCAGCACACCAACAGCTTAAGTCTCTGCACATAAATACGAGACAGCTCCTGCTGTTTACTGACACTGCCTGGGAAAATCCATCAGCCAGCATGGCTACCTTGACCATCTCGAAGGTCCCGTGCAGTACTTCGGCTGGTCACTGGCCAGATGTGCACGGCGGTTTAGGGTCCTTGACGGATATAAATACATCGAATCTTCATTCAGCACTCGGCTTACTGCCTACTGCCTCTGTGTCCACCTCCACGTCCTGGAATCCTTCACGGGGCTTTGGACCCATCCATGTTCTTGGACTCGCTCTCGTCCTTGGAACCTTCCGCAGCCTCGCCGGGCTGCGTACCCGCAACAAGGAACCGCTCATGGCTCCACCCGAATCTTCTCTGGAGCCTCTGCGCCCACGCGTGCAGCTTGATGGCGTCCACCTTGGGCTCGGGGTGCGGTCTGTGAAAGGTGATCTTTCCGAACGACTCATGGGAGAAGAGAACCTCTGAGCCGCCGCCGCCGCTGTTGGTCACCGAGCATCCGACGCCTGTCATCCCACGCACAAACGTCTGCCAATCGACTCCTTGCTTGCCTTGGTTCTTCTCGGCCGGGAAGACCTTACAGACGAACTCTTCGAAGACCTTTCTGGGCACCACGATGGACTCGCCTTGGGCTTCCCCTTCCAACGAGAGCTTGCCCACATCGTTTGTTGCTTCCTCAGCCTGGACGTCTGCGGGCGTATCTGGTCGCGTCTTCGTTTTGTTCTTAGCGCGACCAATGTTGCATGTGGGCGTCTGTGGCTTGTCTGCCTCGCCGATGAAGACTGTCCTTGCTGCTGTCGAGGCTTCTCGGAATTTCTTCATGCTCGCATAGACCGCATCTTCCTTGTTCTTGACGGCCTCCTGGTGCTCTGGGCACAAGTCGGCAGAGATGACCTTGAGCAGCTCCTCCGCTTCTTCGGCTGACAGGTCTGTTCTGCTGAAGTCATCTTTCTTGAGCTCTCTAATGGAGTCCCAGAAGGCGGTCAGTGAGGAGCGGAGCACCCTCTGTTGGTTGATCCACGCTTGGCCCTTCAACCCTTGTGGCGGTTTGGACTGCTGGAAGGCTTTGAGGAGGTCCGGCCCAGTCTCGGTGCAGACGCGGTTGAGCATATGATCGGTTGTGGGGTCTATTTCAGCCCGTATGTGTGCTCGGTTGCCAATGCTCGTGATGCGATACATTGCCTCCTCCGAGATGATCGGTGACACAGGCCGCCGGAGACAGGTTGCGTTCTCAATCTCCCGAACCGCAGCAAGATCGTCAATAGCATCAACCATCAGCTCGTCCAACCTGCGTCTCTCGCCCACTTTACAGGTAGACAGGTACTCCTCCAGGAAATAAAAGAGCCTCGGTCTGTCGAATATTCTGCTCGTTCCCGAGACCTCGACAATTCGACCAAGATACCAGTCGAGTGGATCTTCGCGCAAAGCGGTCATGGAATCGTTGTCGGTGACGCGTTCATAAGATATGGCGCTGTTTCTTGCAGGCTTTGAATTCCAGTGCTTGGAGAAAGCCGGAGACATTGCGAGGTTTTCAATCAGCGCTTGATTACGGAAGACGACCTGCCTCAGAACCCAGTTGTCAAACTCGCCTAGAGCCTGATCAACTTCTTGGGGCAAAGATCTTCCTGGAATGCAAACCGAATCTCCGTGGCGGCGACATACTTCGCTTGCACGCCGGCACTCGTCCTCCATGAAGAGCCAGAGATAATACGACTCTATTGCTTGACAAATCTTTCCCGCGAACCAGACGCCCTTGGTCTTAGCTGAGATCTGAGTCCACTGGGCCGAGTCGACTACCACCCGAATGCATCTTCGCATGTATGCTGGGTCGCACTGTAATGCCCGCAGATGGTCCTCGGCCTTCTCACGCCTTGACTGGGCCAGAGACGCCCAGTACTCCAGGTCGAACTTGGGTGGGGCACAGAAAGCTCCCCATGTGTATGATGACCAAGGCTTGGTATCGTCGGTCGCTCGCCTGAAGGTTCCTGTCGCCGTGGCTTGTTGCCACTTCTCCGTTCGGACTGGATGGACGTCATCGATGCCTTGCAGAATGGCGTCCAAAGCCCTGCGAAGGATTCCCATGAGATACGCCTGTGCTTCCAAGACAAGGATCCCGAGTGGGAAGCCCAAGGTATCGCCTCTGTGTATTTGTTCAACATCCCAGTCAACTAGGCTTCCGTATTCCTCCTCGCCGTACAAGACAATTGTCTTGCGGGAGTAACCAGCGTCGAAGTGGCCGTAATACCAGTGGCCCCTGATCTGTTCCGTGTCGAAGGCTGCCCACTCATTTGGCCCATAAGCGCTCCGGCAGTGAAACAACGCCAGCAGAGCATCAGGTGTCGTCTTGAGAACCTCGACATCCAGCCAGGGCAATAGAAGCATGTGTCGGCTTTGTAGGGATCGGCCCGTGTACGATATTTCCTTTTGGCTGTAGATGAAGACAATGATGTCCTCTGGCTTCTTAGCAAGATCTGCTGCTACTTCCTTCAGCAGGTTCTCGCGCTTCTGTTGGCTCCCGTATATTCCGTTCTTGGTCCAGCGGGAAATGACAATGTCAGCGTGGCGCTCAAGTCTTCCAGAGATATATCTTCTGTCGTCTTGTATCTGGGAGACAAGTCGGCCGGAGATGTCCTCAGCTTCCCCGTCGGTCAGACCACGGAGATAGGAGAACTGCGGTTGGAGCTGCTGAAGCTCGGGGTGGTACCACTGCAGAACTCGCAATCATCGCCTTCATCACAACTTGGATGCATGTAAATGGTCTTTTCAAAGGGTTCCGACACCCATGTGACTTTGGATTTGCCCTCAGTAAACTTCTGGTCCTGTCGGGGAGGCCTTGTATCGGCCATTGCGAGGGATGTGATGATGAATCGCTCAATGGATGTTGCGGGGGAAATTGTGTATTGAGGATAACAACGTGGAAGTCTACATATGGTCAGCATCCATTTCTTGATCATGCATTCAGCATGCAAATTACTCACTTTTCGATTGTGCCTTAGACTTTGTTACAAAGGCTTGGTGGAGAGTTGTGCACAATCATCGACCATGATCTTGTACAGATGGGGTATTATGAAGGATGGCGGAGGTGGTGGGCACAGCAACGTTTGGTCATATCAGAGGCTGCTTGGATTGAGGGAAGGATCAGGTTTGTGGGAAAGGCCAGAGCGGACCTTGTTTATTTAGTCCGGAGAAAAATGCTTCAGAGTGAAATACTGTGGCTCCAGATGTCAAGAGTTAATTCAGAATGTGATAGACTATGCACGAACCTCACAGTTCAGGTCCATCACTGCCCAGGTGTAAACGGAACCAGGCATATAGTTGAATTCACTGAAGATCTTGGTTCGAGTAAGGTCCATTGGAACACAATCAAGCTGCTGCAAGAGTATGCCAACAAGGGAACTCGCGTCAATGTGAGTATCAGCCCTGGATTATCTAACAAGGGAATATATAGTCAAAGATATGCTGCCATGTTCTCTGCTGGACGGTGGACTCCTGCTCACCAAGTTACTAGATCATCAGTCTTTATTCTTCTTCCCTCTTCCTAGTGAATTCGATCTAAGCAGTGTCCAACAACACAACCTCAGCTTCAGCACTCCCCACGCTCTCAACTACAAGCTTATCGCCAGCATTCACGGAATCAACAAAAGCACCATCCCCCTCCTCCAGAACCGCATCATCCCGACCATCCAGTCTGATCTTGGCTTTACCACCCTTGGTCATAGGCAAATGGACGTACACCTTGCGCTTGGTCGCCTGCGTGACGTTTGCGCCGACCTTCCACTCAAACGCCTTCTCAGGCGCAATAATACCCGCACTCATCACAAAGTCCGCATGGATCGGGATGGTCCCCTCGATAGCGGGCTTGGCCTCCTCCTCCTCAGCCTTGGTCGCATCCTCGCCCGCCTTCAACGGACTCAGCACGTTGACGAAGCCCAGCCTCTTCTCCTCGTCGGGGAAGTGCCTCGTGTGGTAGCGAGGGGTGAGGCCGCGCTTCCAGGGGATGGCCCAGATCTGAAGGAAATGCACAGTCTCTGACCTGTGCTCGTTCTGCTCCGAGTGCGCGATGCCCGTGCCTCCTGTCGTGAACTGGACATCGCCTCGGTGCATCCGGTAGAACTTGTCCGACTGCCCGCCCTCGGCGCCCTTTTGCAGCATTGAGTCTCGGTGGGTGAGCTCACCGGACAGGATGTAGCTGAAGATCTCGAAGTCGCGGTGAGGGTGGGTGGGAAATCCACTCTGGGCCTTGACACGGTCTTCGTTGAGGACTCTGAGCGAGCCAAAGTGTGAGAACCGCGGATCGTACCCTGCGGGATGTTAGCATGGTCGCTGAAGATAGTGAGTACGGGTCTGGTCATACAATCTGCGAAGCTGAAGCTGTGATAAGTATTCAACCAACCATGATCGCTGTGGCCCCTTGTGCTGGACCTATGTGGCGTAATCTTGGCGTGGTGCAAAGTCTTAGACATGGCGGACTTGATGCCGTTCATGTGTTTTGACAGATCTTCTGTGGGCGTTTTTTCTTTGTTTGGGAAAATGTCAGGGAACGGGATGCTTGTATCGATTTGGAAGTACTCGTCGAGTAATGACTTGAGGGTGGTCGAGTTGTAGATGATGAGAGAAATTGACGCCACCAAAATCGAGAGGGCCAGAAAGAGGCGCTTCATATACACGGCGAGGGTGAGTTGCGAGCAGGTTCGAAAATTTGTGAGTGTCAGTGGAGGTGTTGATTTGAAGTGCTGTCAAATTTCTTGGTGATGTTTCGCTAAGATTGACATTTGTCTCTATTCCGCCTCCGGCTCGTCTTTTCTACGACGACTTCTAGACCGGGCACTAGGACAAGTATCTAGTAGTCATGATTAGGCGATGCTGACAGAGGTGGGAATTCTCCACAGCGGGAGCGCTCTTGGGTGACCCGGACGGCTGGAAACGGTCTGACGGTGCAACCACCGTTGACGTTGAATCAGCCAGGAGAGCCGGGCTTGTAATCATCACTCAGCACTGTCCCCGCCGTCCTTGTATGGAACGGAGAGCACACCAATCACAACGGAAGCTGGCAAAACGGTGAACCCACAGAGCAAGGCCACCCCGGCTCCTGGGCCCTAACCCTGTCAACGTCATTCACATTACGCAGGCCGCCTCGGTAAGGAGAAACGGCAGCACGTTCATTGGTTGCCCATGCCATACCCGTTCATGGCTTAGGTTGCTCCGTATGTACTTCGCTTCATGATGAATTATTTCAGCTCTTGATCCTGATTGTTTTTCTCAAATGTGTCCAAGTTGGCAGGAAATTGGATGTCGGATTGTGACGCTCTTCACAATGCCCATGCATTGTCAACGTGCGAAGCAATAAGGGTACTGATTGACCAAATGGCTCCCAAAGGATGAATGGAATAGTCAAAATTCAATTTGGATAATTGCTATCTCAGTATAAAACTCATCTCGTTTGTATTTTTCAGAAGACCGCGGCGAACTACACAATGAGACTGCAAGGGGGATGCAACTAAGAATGACCCGTGTTGAATCGCCCCACCATGTGTACCTAGGTATTATCTCGGCCCCGGATGCTCTGGGCATCTTCCCTTCCCAGAGCAACATTACGGATACTTTGCGCGAATAGCTTGCACGTGCTGTGTTACCAGTGTGTTCCACTCACTCGTTCCGTAGTAGATCGTGTAGCCATCGTTCGGCGATTGACCGGTGCTGAGGCTGTCGCCATCCTGCCAGAACAAGTCTGCCCCATTGCCTGCAGTGTTAAGGCTAGTGCTCTGCCAGTTTGCTTCGATAGAGTGTGAATTGGTCGTCCCATATTCCTCGAAGAGACAGGGCTTCTTTGCAGCAACGCAAGCCGCCGCGTGAGATTGAATCCAGCCCGTCGGGAAGGTCGACTCGGGAACACCCCAAGAAGAGGCGTACATGTGGTAGGTTCCGAAATCAAGTGTGGAAATACCGAGGTTCTTGACGAATGAGACACCTTTGGGTAAGAGTGTCACAGTTAGAATGTTGAATGTACGAGGACTGTTATAGGAGGCATACCTTCACTGGTTTGGTAGGGGTAGCTACCATCTCCAGCCGACGGGTTGAATCCCTCATCTCCAAGGGTTACCATATGATTTGAATCAAGTGACTTGATGTAGGCCGAGGTATCCGCGGCCCAATTGTAGATCACATCAACACTGCATCCTTGGCAACGAGGCTCATTAGCTAGTTCCCAAGCAAAGACCGCAGTGCTAGTGATGTAGCGGCTGACGACGGCTTTGATGTATGCTCGGTACTGAGTCTGCGCGGCAGTGTTGGTGTACCAACTCGTATGTGATCCGCCATAATCTGATTGACAATGTGGATTAGCATCCTCTAGTACAGGGCTGGGTGCTTTGGCCCAAGCGAGGTGTCCCCTAACAACATGGGTCCCGTGAAATTGGAAATATAGAAAGAAGAAAGCTGAGAAAATGTTGCCTAAGCTTGACTTACAGTTTGTGTATGCCTTGATTCCACCATAGTCGTCCCAATTATTCACGAAGTTCATGATGAGCTTAATGCCATGTGCTTCTGCGGACTTGACGACGTAGTCTAGGCGCTGCAGTCCATTTGCTCCGGTGTTGATCGTAGGGGTAGAGCCACTGAGGCTCTGATACCAGACGGTTCCAGAGCCGGGGGTGGTATTCACATCATTAAATCCCCAAACACGCAATATCTTGAGGCCGCTGGTCTGTAGATGGGACATGACCAAGTCTACATCGGCGTTGTTTGTCAAGAAGCCGATCCAGTAGGAGTTAGTCCCGGCGAAGTACCCGGTCTTCCCGTCGACGCTGAACAAGGTGCCCGAGGTCTTTGCGAAGGATCCGGAAGGAACGGTTGTCGTGGTCGCTCCAGGTGTCGTTGTACTTGACATGGTACTGGTGGACAAAGTGGTTCCAGTGACTGAAGAACTTGTGGCTTTTTAAACGTGAGACTATGTTCTTGAAGGAAGGCGACATTGGCAAAACCTACCACCTGAATTCCCTGGGATGCATTGAGAGTAGTACGGGTTCAAAACTGAGCAGTAATACCCCGAAATACACGAAGTTTGCCCTGTCCAGCCATTTCCGCCACCTGAAGATGTCTTTAGTCGAGTATCGACGACTCAGGGTAGGATCAGCGTAGGATGCAGGACTTACATTGACCCCAAGCAGACTGCTGTCCTTTCACTGCAGAAACAGCAGCCAAGAGTAAAGAAAGTGACAGTCTCATTTTTCGTGGTAGCAAATTCTGTGCATCAGTAAAGTCAGCGGCTCAATAATCTCACAATTCGCAGCGAGAGGAGAAAGCTGGACTTATATTTTGTGTAGAGGCACATTTCAGATGCTTTCCCTCATGTCTATTTTGGAATACCACGATCCAGTCTCCAATATTCGGAAGCCGTAAGGCCGCCCATTAGAGTGAGGACCTCGGGAGGAGGTTCTCCGCGCAGACTCAGGCTAGTCCGTTTAGATACACGAGAACACTAATTATTGAATCAAGATTCGCGAAACCAGTTATTGAGTGGAAGGCTGCATCCGAATTGGGGTAGGTCAATAGAAACAAGCTTAGAAGGGTCTCTGATTGCTCAGAAGGGTCCTGCAAGGCTCTTGGCGTCACTCGAGCGCCACAACAGGCCCAGAACATCATCACCTGCTGGATGTAGACTGTAGTGTCATGGACCTCTGAGGTGCGATGAACAATCCAAGCAATGCTCAGGTAAAAAAGCGCGAGTGTGCGCGGATGAAGCAATTCCGCAACCACATGGGACATGGCACTCAACATTTACAAGAACAGACAAAGGATGGCGACATGACCCGGGCTTTTCAGTCGAGGACACCCAAAATTCTATGCGTGCGTGTGTTTGTGTGAAATTTCACAGAGAATACTGGATAGAATGAGAATTCAAGAATCTCATCTAACTACTGATGACGGGCCATTGAATTAAGGGTTGATGAGACTAAATTCTAATTTTCAATGTTATTTTAGTATTTTCTCTCAGCCACTGCGGCCAGGTCCATCTGCACGTGTACTCTAGCTCGCGGCAGCCTCCAGAAAACTGATGTCAATTTCGGACAAATGCTCACTTCGAACATATCTCGAAAAGTCTTCACAGCCATTTCCCAGGACACCAAAAAGCAGTGATATTTCAACCAGTATTTCTGAGAGCTGGCACATTCAGTCCGGTCACCTTTACTATGCTTCGACCCCGGAACTCGGTTCATCGTTGGCGCAGCACATTTAATGCTGTTTGTTGAATTCGTACCCCTCGCTGTCTCAGGCAGGCCTTTTGCAAACCATTCAAGCAAATACGTTACAAGAAGAATACAATGGCAAGACAATCAGAGCGCCTTGGGTTCTGGTCTTCGTCGTCCATCTTGGGTATTTTGCTTCGATAGCAAGTCCTCGGCAGAAGAAACCATGTCGTTGAATAACGCCTTTGACAACGGACCAAGTACGCTTGAAGGCAGAAGCCAGTCCAGATGTAATTTCCCTGCGCGTAAATATTCGAGATCGGCTCGGGTAGACATGCTAGATGGGTCTTTCAAAATGCTCCGGTATAGCACAGCAATTGCCGCTACACAGTTCTCAGATTGAATGCTAGAGGATGTCATCAGATGGGGACATAGAATTGATAATACGGGGACACTGACCTCATTACATGGCCCTCATTTGCTTTGAAATCGTCCATACTGCGAAGATCCTTTTAGTATTGAATCATGGAGTTAAGCGGTCAACGCCAGAGGCTTACCTATTTAGGCTCTTTACGAAAGACCTCGCGGCTTCAACGCAGAGAACTTCGCTTGCCTGAAGGCGCCGTGGAAGCCTTTCAGAATTATTGCCGAGTGCAGGCCTCATCGTGATGACCGCCAAGTGGACTGCGCGGAGCAGATTCGAGTAGTCCAAATGGAGTAGCAGTACGTGAGTGTACCGTTCCGGCGTCACCACGAGGACGGAATCTGGCCGAAATGCGATTGGAATATTATCTCTCCAAGCGACGAGACGCTTATCCACTTGAGCGATGCCTTCTAACCTTGAAACCACAGATTGCTTGGACTGCAAAACATTACAAAAGTGGTTGTTGATCTGATTTAGGCTGTAGAACCAGGCCGAGAGCTGCGCAGAGGTCGGGCCGTAGTATGTATCGCTGTCCGCAGATGCCTCAAGAAAAGCGTCTGTGTTGAATATGTCTTTGTCATAAGAGCCGTGTGCTACCCCGGGGGGCCGACCTAGAGACAGTGATAGGGTACTATCGTATTGTCAGCAAGGAGTCAGATTGGGTGTGCATTTTCCAGTAAACATACGAATCGAAGCGGAACGCGATACCCCAGAGCCGTGAGCGGAGCGAGAGCCGGCGCTCGAGGAAGTCCATGTCATGTGGGCTTTTCTGGTGTAGTCCTAGCGATTGGGCGATACGAATAGCCAGGCCGCAGAATACCCATGCCTTCAGCATTTAGAGTCAGCTTCAAAGCACCGAGAAAGTAGCTCCACACAAATTCTGAGGGGAGAGGCACATAGCGTGGCTACGGCCTGTCTCAACCCTGCGACCTGATAACACCTGTGAGGCACAGACTACAGAACACAAAGGTTTCTTCTTCAGGGGGTAATGATTCTAATCGGAAATTGCTTACCATGCCACGTGTCCCAGAATGAATATGGTATAGAACCTGTGGAAGAATTCAGCAGTTGTAGATTTTGGGCGCCGTCTATCCAGCAACTCACATGAAGCAAAAGAATCTGCACTGATGCCTCTCGAGGAGAGGCAAAAGAGCTTTGCACCAAGTCCCAAGCCTGCTGATAGGAGGCGGTTACCAGCAGATCTATCAAATCCGGTTGTTTCGAATCGCGCTTCTCGGTCAGAGCGCCTATCGACACTGCGAGATAGAAAAGGCAGTAGTCGATCACGGTAAGCTGAGACCGATCGATAGTGTAGAACATCTCACTTCGTGGCATAAACAGGTCCTCGTCAATGATAGGGAAGAACGTGTTGACATTGGTGAAATATGCTGAAAATATCATTAGCCTTTAAAAACAAAATAGCTGTCACGCTTTCAATAGTTCTCATACCTTGTATGCTACGCATAGCAGCGTCTTTTTCGGGCAATTCACGAGATGAAAGATCAAGCATGGAAGCTAGGTCTGTCTCGTCAACCCGCTGACCTGCTTCGATGAGGAAGTCAAGACCGTTGGGCTTGAGTGGAAGACGCTGGCTCTTGAGACCGTCCGTCAGGCATATCGCCAGCGTGGCCCCGATGGAGCTCAAGCCTGGATCAGACACGGCGTGAGTGGATGAGCTCAGGTTTGTCTGACCTTCATGCCAACTTACCAACATAGTGTCCTGCGGTTTCGTTCTTGCGAATATATATTGCTGGAGGCTCAGAGCCATGTAGGGAGCCTGAATTGTCCACTCGCCTCGTCAATGTCTCAATACTGGAGATTTTGCCGTTGGTCAGACTCCCCGTCGACCTAGAGGATGGCGACGTGTAATTCGAAAATGGAGTCTGGCCATTCAGTGCGTCACTCCCCAAAAAATTTGGGATGTTTGCTGAATCTGCTGTGATGTTTACAAGCGAGGGGTCAATATCAGGCAGGTCTGTGAATGTCGTCCGATCCATCTCCCAGAAGTCAGAAGGTACCCCTATGCCGAACTGGCTCAACACGTTCCCAAAGACCTGTGGCTCAGGTCCAGCTCCATTCTCGAAGCAATCCTCCGGAGACCACGATGAAACTGGCGCATTGCTATCGAAAATGGAGCTCGTGTCGATCGCAGAGTCAAGTGACGTGCCCAAGTCGGAGTCGGCATCTGGGTTATGCACAGTAATACCTGTTTGCATAGCATCTTCACGGTGCCCAGCCTCGGGTCTAACCTCTACTGCGACGCGTCTCCCAGAAAATTTCTGAGCGCGTCGGGCAACAGGGCGCCTTTCTCTGTTCTCTGAGAGACATTCCACATGATAAAGCTGGCAGTTCAAACATGGGCGTTGATCGGGTGTACATTTAAGCTGGATATGTACGTCAGGCTCTATTCTTTTATTGGGGGTCATCGGCACATACTCTTTTTTTACGACAGTAATCGCAGGCTCGAACGACTCGTTTCACTCGTTGGATACCATTTGCCTTGGGACTCGCTGTGTTAGCCATCGTTCGTAGTCTATTGTGTTTGCGTTTTTTCTGGCTTGTCTGGATCCATGGAAGCATTGATCAAGCGGAATACGGGTATTTGTGGAGATACTCGGAGCATTAGGACCGGCCGGAATGCTCGAAGGGACCGAAGCCATCTTGCCTTGACCAGTAAATTGTGGGGGAAGCTTTGCGGGGTAATGCGCCAGCAGTTGATCTTGAAGACTACGTGTAATGCCATTCTGAAAAAGGAGTAACCTTGCGTACATGGACCGCGTTGCTTGTAACCGTCTCGTAACCGGGCCCTTCCGCGGATCCTGAAGTCGGCACTCTGCAACACTTACACCTTGGCGATCTCCAACATCTCGGAAATACAACACTCTAAGTTGATATCTCCGACGAACTAGACGGAGACCCGTGATATCACTACATTCACTGGGAATACTCGAGTTCAATTTCAGACTCTAAAGAAATCTTCCTGATCAGGTGGCTTGGACTGCGTACATTTAGTTTCTTTCCCCTCCTCCTCGCAGCAGCTCCCTCAATTCACGTCCGTAATCATTGCCATTGGGAAGCCTCTGTATCGTATGAATATGATACTTAGCAGGCTCTTCATTAGTCAGGAACACTCCCGAGTGGTGATCAAACTCAAACAACGCCACCGGGCTTTGGATGCGATAGTAGAAAGGGTCTGCTGGACCAAATCCCCCGATCCAAGAGAAGTAAGTCTCGGGAAGTTTGTCCCGGATCTGCTGAAGTCGGAACTCCAGTGGTTTGGGCGGCAGAAGGACCAAGAAAGCAGCGATGGTTGACATGAGTAATGCCTGCTGCTCTGCTGTCATTTCTGTAGCCAACACGCCTTCGTATGGGATCACCCGGTTGTCTTGGAAAGCTCCAGCTAGATGTCTCTAAGTGCCAAAGATTAGTCAAAATTCTTGCTGCATTGTCAATTATGTGAAAGGCTACGTACCTGATCGGCTGGGTTCCATCGGTCTTCGGGCATGGATGAATCCCTCATGTTGGGGTATACTTGAGCTAAGCGCTGCAAATCCGGAGGAAGGGACTGCATCAGTTTCAAGCCGAGGCAGCTTTCATCCACGCACAGCTCAATCCCTTGATCAGGGCCGTGGTCGATAATCTTGAAGCTCGTTAGTATTGTCCGTGACCTGGAACCACTTGAAGTGTTAGGTGGTTCACCCACATTTGGTTCGGCGCCGAGGAACACCGGGCCAATAACCATCTGCTGTCTGGCAATAAAGACGTTCAGGCAGAGGTGATGGCCAAAAAGCATGTAGGCCCATGGTGACGATTCTGATGGCTCACCGAATATTGTGAAGCTGCAGGATCGTAAATGACTTGAATCGGTATGGGCTTTTGTCACAATCTCTTACAAGTAACTCTTCTCGTTGAGTATGGATTGCCTTCCGCAAATCTCCCCAAGAAACTTGTTTGTTTTCATCGCCCCTCGAACTTTGGCCCACCCGCGGTCACTGAGTGATTGCTTAACCAGATCCAAGATGTAGCTGACCTTGATTTCATCGATATACTCTAGGCGCAGACCGCAATTGAACAACACAAATTCTGGGTTGCACCATTTCCGCCTGTATCATTCAAAATTGATGCGACTCGGTTAGTCTCCGTACCAGAAAATGGAGAGCCTCTCTAACAGTCTCTGCTACTCACCAGTCTTCTATGTCAAGGTCACGTACTGCAACCTCTCTCTCACTCTGACTGAGAGAGGCTATCACCTTGCGTGCCGCTGCAGTCTGCCATTGTGTCAGCAAGAGTGTTTGAATGTGACATACTGGGTTCTCAGTCACCATTTGTCGCGTGGGCGCTCCTTCATCCTGAAGATGATAAAGGCCTTCCCTCTTCTGGCCGTCATTTGTTGTTCCATGGAATTGTGTGTCGAGATTCGCCCTCCACTTGTCCCAGAGCGATTGGAATTGTGGAGAGTTCACTATAGTCTTCGAATATTTGTAGGGGTCGCTTATGTCTATTCCTTCGAAGCGTGACCACTCTGAAACACTCCAACATCAGTATCATTCCACCAGACTAATGCTTGGAATTTTCGGTAGAAACAGAACTGCACATGTGAGCGACCCCAGTATTACGATTCGAACTTACCTTCGCTAGGCACGTAATGGTGGTAATCGTTAGCAGGTGCTTCTGAGGTCTCTCCCATCTTGCTGTGTGGTCTCTCCTGGATGAACTGTGGGGCCTGTACAAAAGGAGGACGAATATAGTAATTAATTCAGAGTGTCAAACCTGTTAGTGAGAAGATCTCACTGAGCATAATCTCCGTGGAACAAACGTCAATCTTCCAGGGTAAAAGATAGCTCTTGCAGCATCTGCTCAGCGCCTCATCCCGGGGTACCGGGAACTCAGTAATTATGAGTTGACATTGCTAATTTGAGATCTCCGGCTTGCACACGGAGACCGTGTATCTTTTATCATCATCAATCTCCTCCTGGGTCCTACGAGGCAAAGCTAGTTACTGCACACACGCACTCTCTATTCCAAAATGGCATCTCACGCGGCGGAAGACTTCAGCTCCAAATACACCAATGCCAACTTGGCACCGGATGCGACAGCTTATAATTCTACTATTTTGTGTAGTCTTGTTCGACAGCTGGAAGATGTGGACGGCGGCAGCATCAGTGCAGCAGCGCCTGGTATAATTGTGCGTCAAAAAATCCCTGCGACTGATGAAAACAAAGGCGTGCTAATTCTGATTGGAGGCTGCGATGCTTTGCGCCCAACGTCGTGGTGACGCAGTGCCTAAGCTGTTTCGGGATCTTGCCAAGGGAAAGACGGCCGAAGACACCAAGGCTTTATTTGCGTCTTTCAAATTGGCTCTCAACCTGACCTGGGGTTTCTCTGGATTGCCTCAGTGTATTCCAGCTTGCTTGGGCTTGGTTGGTGAGCTTCGCGAGCTCGGCATAAGTGGTCCGAGCCAGATAGACAGGTATGTTCAGCATTATCGACTTGGCTCACCATGAGATCTTGGGCGATTCTCGATTGACCCCGGCTCATTAGGGCACCTCTTACCGACCCAGTCTGGCTCGAAAAGGGCCAGGAGACCAACAGAGCGATATATCGCGCTGTAGGAAATGCTGAAGTCGGGCAAATGGTGTACGAGTATTTCCCCGAGATATGTGAGTTTCATTCCTGACACTTTCCTGCCTTACCTCTGACATGCCTCTTGTGTGGGCTTGGCAACTAGCTAATACCGGAACGCGATAGCATACGTCGCAAACGTAGCTGTGTTTGGCTTTCTGATTGGAGGCTCTGAGACCACGCAGAAACTCCCACTCTGTGAGATCATAATTGCAGGTGCCATCACCGCATTGGGCGCTACGAGGCAAGCCAGAAGTCACCTCAAGGGCTCCATGGGACTGGGCGTTTCCGTGACGGCAGTGGAGGCCGTTCTGCGGGCCGCGGAATCCACCGCGGCATGGAACGGCAGCAAACTTCCGGGGGCTATTGACGTAGCGGCATTGGCGGAAGAGGTCAAAGCTAACCTGAAGAAGCTGGAAGGCGTATAGACCTATCGCATCTAGCATATGTATGATCAGGGATTCGTAAATGGGCATCCCCGGACGAATAGATGCCTCGTGATCTCGGGGGTGCGGGTTTAGCCCACCCCGACATGTCCGGAGCCATTGTTTTCACACACTAAATTTACTACCCTGCGAAGACTTGGAATCCGACGAATGCAAGGTTTTGTTCAGCTAAGACTATTCAAGACCAAATCCTCTCCTCACATCCATGGCCTTACCTTTTATTTCCTCATAGGTATAGACCAATGGCAAAGACAAGCCGACAATGTGTGCAATCAATCTCGTATGCATTCATAGGCTGACGCGCTTTACATGTGATGTGATAGCTTTTCCAAGTGACATGTACTGGTGACGCAACTTGAAATGTTGTGAAGAAATCTGAAGCAAAAAGTTCAGAACATGTAGTCCACAAAGAAATCGCGATGCACGTCTGTGGCCAGTTGTATGCTTCTTATCCCTGCGGAAGTTGCAAAATATGCTCATGAAATACTGTGACCTTGATCATGAGCATAGGTTCGACGACACCAAGTAACTCTATTATTGGCTTGATGTTGAGTTGTGTCCCGCGGGAAAGCGCACACTGAAACTGTAAGGAGATGCTCAGAGTGGTAAATTGTAGATGTCGCATTTCCTGAGCGTACCTAGGTATGCGCAAACTAGTTCTATATTCCTAAGTGTGTGCTCGCAAGAATTGCAAACCTTTCACCACAGCCTCATACCCTGGGTCCCCAGCCTTCGAGCCCATATCAAACGCATGGCCCGCACCGTCCACCACGACCAGCTCAGTTTCCACTCCATTTTCCTTCAGCTGCTTATGGGCACGCTTAGATAATTCGACGCTGACGGACGTGTCTGCCGACCCGTGCACGAAGAAAGTCGGGGGACAAGATGATGTGAGCAGTACTGCTGGGTCTATCTTGTCGAAGTCCCCATCGGGGACAACTTCATCAAACAACCGGCCTTCCTTCATGGTGCCGAAGAACCAGGCGTTACGATAACTGGTGAGATCAAAACCTTTCGGACCGAATGGAGGCGGCGCTCCAGTCGGTGGGGGAACATCCTCATAAATCTTCTTCCTAAACTCAACACTCGGGACCTCCAGGGGAGGGAGCTTGGCGGGCGCCTTGAAAGATTCGTCCCGCACGTACTTGAGCCCACACAAATCTAGGATGGCTTTAGGTGGCTTCGCCACTGAAGCCTGCAAAGTTGTCAGAGAAAGGAACGCAAAATGACAGAAAATAAAAGCGGGAACGAAAGATATCCATGGTCGCTCAAGCTTTCATCATGAACTCACAACTAGAACAGCGAGCGCGCCGCCTGCGGAATGTCCCCATGTCACGACGCGACTACCATCCAAATTCACGCCTGTGTCCTCGGAAAGCTTCTTAGGCAGCTCATTCTGGGACCAGATATACGCGTCTCTCGAATCCGTGACTGCGCCATCGAAGGCGGAAATCGTAGGCGAGAGCCGGTAATCAGGGGAAACTACTGCCCCAAACCCGAGCTCGAGGAGCTTCTGCACGTAATGGGGCTGGAGCATGCCTCTGTTGCCAACAACGAAGTTGCCGCCATGATAATAGACAGCTGTGAAGCACGTTAGATACCAAATTCAGGACTTATTTGGTGGCTACGAACCAATTGGCTTAGGCGTGTTTGAGCCTCCTGCCTCGTAATGAACGTCCAGCTCCAGCGGCTTGCTACCAGCGACCTCCTTATAAATATATGTTTTGACAGGCATTCTGAGCTTTTTCCAATATGGTGTACCTTGATGCAGAGTCCGACTTCCTCTGATAGGGACGATTTTATTCCGAATAAGACGTTTCCAGGGTGTTCGCATTTGCCCTTTGTAACATCAGGATTGCCAATGTCATTCATAGGGTTGATATATTCTGTGAATAAGTCGAACTACATGCAGAATTGTGGATCAATTGTCCCCGGAACCTAAACTGGTTTCCGCCTCCGTGGAATGAACCGTCGGATTTAAGCTTTCGCTACATTGGAAAATTATCGCTAATCACTGCGGGTTTCGACAGTCTAACTCCGCCTGGTAGCAACTTTCCGGCATTGCCGACACCAGGAGACAAACTTGAGGCCAGAGTCTTGTTGACAGAGCTCAGGCCATTGACGGACGTCATTACGCGGATATCCTTCAATATAGATCAAGCACAATAGCACGGTTTTCATGTCAAGTATAATGCCAAGTTACAATATGCATTGATTTTCAATTGTCTTCAGGACAGCGAGAGTCGGATCACAACAGTCAGAGCGAACCCACCCCAAATTACAATCTGAAGTGGTACTTGATTCCAATGAAAATTTTGAAGAGCAAGACATTCCATCACCAGCCGTGCATAGAAGGCCAAGGCCAAGGCCAAGTGGTCCTCGAGACGACAAAACTCACCCACATTGAACTTAGAACTGGCTCATGGCTCAGCCCATCCGATAAAGCCTCGCGTGAAGGGATTTTGGAAGCTATCAGGCCCGATGCCTATTGGTACCATTATGGCCAACGGTGACTGACGCTTGCTTGGGAGCTTGAGTTGGCCGACCGTCGATGTCGGCATCGTCGATCCAGTTGCCGTGAAACCCCGGCCGCAGTCTGACAGGAAGCTTCGCAATGGCAGCGTGCTCTGTGAAGTTATTGCAGTCGATGATGACCAATTCGCTGATCATCTCATCGAAGTTATTGATTAGGGCGATCAAGAACCCATCGCCTTCTGGGGCGTCAGGATGACGTGGGATGAACTGCGGCTCCTGGAAGAAATGACGGTTGCCTCTGTGGTACTTCTGTATCTCTCCAGTAACGAGATCCTTCTTGTAAAGAGTGTTCATGTGAATGATTCCAGCTGTACAGAATCAGCGCCACATTTCACAACGGTTCTCAGTCATTTTCAAACCTACAGCCCATTCTCGGCGTAGAGTACTCCCAGTCAGTCACCCCTGAAGAAAAGTCCATAAGCATGCCAAAGAGAACCTTGTTCTTCTTGCCAAAGAGCCTGTCGTCGATGCGAGGAAACTCGTTTGTTTCAGTGATGATCTTCTCCGGCTTTGACAAGACCAGCTTCTCTGAGTGAGGGTCAATGGTCCACTCATTCAAGCTGACGGGAACCTCCTCCAACTTGGGGGCGTTGCCGTCTTTATCCGGAAAGAAACCGAATCCGTTCACTTCGGTAAGTGATGTCTGTATGTGGAGTTTCCCTCCCTCTTCCCAAGCATTCGCAACATGCCCGGTAAACCAATTGGGACCCGCAAACCACTGGGGAAGATGTTAGAGAACCTCTCCTCCATAATCGGGCCTTCGTCCTACCTTTATGTCTGTGGACTTGGCTCCCCTTCGTGGAAGAACGCCAATATAGTGAGGATCATCAGTCCATACCCAATGGTTTCCACCTTCCTTTAGCTTGTCGGGGAAACATTGCTAAAGAGTGATCGATCAGTAAGATCCTGACCTTTCCGCTGAAACGCTGGCAGTAATAATAATTCACGGAGTCTGCAGAAAACTTTGAAAGTGTCATACCATGGGTACAATCGGGAACAGGACCTAAAGAATATCAGCGTATATTTTCCTGGTGAATGATGGATCACATGGACATACCCAGTTATCAGTGAACGCCATATCGTGCTGGAAGCCACAGTATGGGGCCTCGAACCAGACCTTCTCGGTGAACTTGCCGTGTTCGTCGATAGACATGTAAAAGACATCCTTACTCCCTATCCCCTTGCCCTCATATCCGAAGGCAAGGAGCTCTCTCGTCTCCACGTCGTACTTGGGGTGCGCCGTGAACGTCTCGCTCTCCAGCTGCCCATCGAAGTCGAACCTGCCAATCGTCTCAAGCGTCCGCGGGTCTAACGCATACGGCCAGCTGTCCTCCTTCAAGGCAAGGATCAGGCCCTTGTAAGGAAGTGCTGTAGTGTTGGCTGTTGTTCGATCCGCGAACTCTACCAAGTCTGTCCATGGATTTCGATACTTTCCTGGAACTTGTTACTTGATGAAGTCCTCACCGAAATCATTTAGTGCCTTACCCAGGAGCGCCCTGTTTTCAGTAGCTTCGACCCGGAACTTTTCGGTCTGGACAAAACGTTGCTTGAAGTCGACATTGCCATTCTTGATCCTGAAGGACGAAATTGCGCCGTCACCGTTAAGCCACTGGATGGGTCTTAGCCGGATTCATTTACATCAATACCGCATCAGGTTTGAGACTTGCAATGTCATTCTTCACCCAGGGGACATGAAACGGTTCAGGCATGATGCGGTAGAATGTGCCCGAAATGGATTTAGGAATTTTGCCGAACACCTCAAGATTCCGCATTTCTCCTTGATAGCGTGTGGGTCGGTTGAAACCAGAGAGCTGGGGACCGGCATTGTCGAAGTTGGTCTCGCATTCCGGCCAACTGGCTTTGTCCATGCCAGGACCGATCCCCTTCGAGGGCAGGTACTGCCAGGCATCCATGGTTGATTTTATGGAATACTCTTCCGTAAGGCCGAAGTGATTTGGTGCTCAAGGTCCGTGAGATTTATGTGTCATTGAGGGAAGTCTATTCGAAGGACGAAGCATGTTGCCTTTTGTCTCTTCGAAGCGGGGTCAGGACCTAGGTATTCCAAACCTTGTCCCCGGACAAGCCAAGCATGTTCATGCCGTGGACTACTGTGGTGGGCAAGCCAAAATCTGGGGGATAATTACACGGAAACGGAGAAGTTTGAGCATGGCACCTGTCCAGTTATGCAATGTGTTCCTCCACGGCACGGAAGGTGGGGGTTTTTCTCTCCACATGAACGAAATAAGACTGGAGCTACATGAGTGCTGAAAGCTTTGGAACGTCACTGGAGGTGGGTTGCATCCGCGCCAATTCCGAGGACGATGACCGTGCGTTATGACAGCTTGAGTTCCATGGTATTCGTCGATATACCGGGATGTGCTGTTCAAAGGCAATATTATTGGTGTCTTCTGGGACTGTTGATTGCAAAGTGTTTCAACCTCGAATGAAGAGGTTACTAAGTTTACAATATAATCATATGCCCCAATCCTTCTCCCAATGCCAAGTCGCTCAGCGAGAAGCATAAAGTAGTCCTGCGTTGCGAGACACTGCTGACCTTAAATTTGAAAATAATTACGTCGATAACTCTGGCTGAGCAAAAATTATTGATGCAGCTTTGAGATGTGGCCGCAGTTTCCTCGTGGTTAGTGACCCGGTACCCTACATATGTAGGCACAAATGCGGAATCAAGGGATCAGATGTTGGGACCGGATAGGGTCAATCTAAG
>JACBFG010000029.1:415520-442580 GCA_013435955.1 Diaporthe sp. HANT25 | reverse complement strand
GATCCCGGGGACCCCCCCCCCCCCTCCGACAGAGTTACGAGGAGCCCACTGAACACGCATATCTTGGGTATTTGGGCACAAAAGCTATTGCGTGCCTGTCACAAACTCGGACAGACAAATTCCCTCACGCAAGTATTTCCCCCTGGCTTCCCTCAGTCCCATCGCGTGAGCCAAGATACATGATATCGTGCAATATCTGCGTCCACGAGCCCCTTTCTTCTCTCCACCAGTACTGCACCTTCACCAAGAGGCCCAGCCTCTCACCACCACGACCAGTTCCCTCATCGTCCCATAGATCAACCCTCATGCCGACCCATCCTTCCCTTTCCGCTTGAAGCTTCAGGGCGCCGGCTGATTCGAACCCCGCAGCTAAGACAGGTTCATCGCTTCCAAACTCAATTTCACCGTCCGTGAGTGGACGGATTGTATAAAAGCTTTTCTTCGGAGTGCCGGCGTTGGCCACGGTCTCATTGTCTGTGCCACTGGTAGCAGCCATCGTGCCTGTATCTTCCGCGTATTGCTGGATTTTCTCTGTCCGTTTCCCAGTAGTCTCCCGGAGGTACTTCATTATCGTATCTCTGTTCGTGGCGGCAAACGCCGGCATAGGTCGGCAGATCTGACGACAATCTGGGGAAAAGAATTGAGCCTTTGCTTCGACCTCCGCTGTGTGGCGGTATTCCGCGTACAGCTGCTTCAGGTGAGCAGTGATGACGGTCTTATCCGTGGGCCCCATCTTGAATGTCGGCGACCAACACGAAGGTAGACAAATGGCAGAGCTGATGCTGCTGCAATCCTTTTTGAAACAACTTTTTTTTGGCTGCGACTGAGATTTTGGGACCAGTGATGTACCTCAAACTTCCGCTATCATTTCGATGTGGGAAAAGGAAAAGTTTTGAGTCATTTCGGAAGGCGGGTGCTGGTGATGGCTCTAATTTCTGACTGTATCCGCCTCTCCAAGCACGCTCTGCTGTTGGCTCTGCTCCAAAACCCTAACCAAAGAGCTTAGTGCAAAGCGCCACTCCTTTATGCCTACCTAGGTATCTCTGAAAGCTGGTAGCCAGATTGTTCGTAGTCACTTTACTGCTCCAACTACAATGGGAAGAAGAACAGGTCTCTCGAGCTTGGCCCGCACTTAAGACACTGCGGAATGTTGGGCAGTGTTGCTTGAGCAGCACTTTTGCTGATTTGGCCCGTTATCATCTGGTACACATTGTCCAGAATGTTTCTCCTGTCTGCTCTTGATCAAACACAAGCCATTTCCCTGTTTCAAAGTTGGTTGTGATAGGACGAACTCAGTTCTAAACCTCCCCTCCAAAACCCCCGGACCCTGAGCTAGACTGTGAGCGACTCACCGCTCAGCGCAAGTTCATCACCGAAATTCCGTCCAACGTTTCAAAAGCAAGACAGTGGGCTCTCATACCACCAAGGCATGTTTGTTTGGCAAGCAAGTGGAGAACTCGAGGGATAAGAATACATCCTTGACACCGACAAATCAATGCAACCCCGCCCAGAGACTCATAAGGTCATCTACGGGAGAGAACTTGAGACCCAACCAAAGTTGTCAAGCCGTGCTTACGAGTGCCTCCAACATGCAACGTCATGGGTTGCCGGAAGTCCTGTCATTCATTGAGTGAACGACTTTCTCTCCAGGCCCTTGATCTGACGAGCCCACACCTCTCGACACATGTCCACCCAGCTCTGTCCGAAGTCTTTCAGAACCTCGTCAACGTCGAGGGCGTTGTCTCGGCACTCTTTGGTGTACTCTTCGTCGGTTCCAAACGTTGCGGTCTTCCACTCGGCCTTCCACTGCCTCACAGCTTTCTGCGCCGTCTCGGACTGACTCTGGACGTTGGTGGCAATCATGTAGAAGCTTGAACGGTGCTGGTGCTCCACCTCGGGCTTGAAGAGGCGGACATCGGAGAACTTGGAAAACTTGTAGAAAAGAGAGAGGCTGTTCCAAGTCTCAGCCTTGTGCATCAAGACGATCATGCTGCCACCAGGTTTGAGGCGGGCCAGGGATATCGCCAGCTGAGATGCCTTCAGGCGGTGAGCCTCGCGGTGCTCGCGATAAGATGCGATCTGGTGGGTACGGAGGACACCACCCTCGCAAGTAGCCAGATCGAATCGCTGTGTCGGTCGGATGACTCGTTTGAGGAAGCGCTGGGCATCAGGATGGTCAGGAGGGATCTCGTCCAGGGAGACTTCAAGATCAGCTGCCAGCATCGTGACATCTGCTTGTATCAGGTTCAGTCGCGGACTGTTGACAAGACTGTCCACACCCTTCTCCTTGATGGGGAGGGTGATTCCGACCACCTGAACATTGGGGTTGGCCTTCAAAGCCTCACCAACGAAGCCGCCGGGCGCAAAGCCCAGGGCAAGCATGCTCGGCCGTTTGCCAGGGAGGTCAAAGACACCGGTTGCCTGCTGCATTTTACCCCCGACGCGCTTCATCATTCCGAAAAAGATCTTGGTCGTCTCTGGGTTCGCGTCATCGCCGAGCTTTCTCTGGCGCTCAAAGTAGGTGTCTCCCTCAGGATTGTCCCAGCCCTGCGATCGAAGAGTCAGTTGATGTTGGCATAAGTTGCAACAAATGGAGGATCATTCACCTTCTTGCGGATTTCAGTCAGCTTGCGAAACTCAGCGACATTGTCGAGAAGGTACTGAAGGGAGAGCGAGCGCTCGCGTTCGAAGAGCCGATCCTCATCCGCAGGCGGAGGTCCGTTCCCATCGTTACGCAGGTCATTTTCCTGCTTCTCGAATCTGACCACCTTCTTCGGACCGTTGACATTGAGCTCCTCCAATACAGGAACCAGAGCGTCGTGGATGGTGGCGTCATCGTGGCCAGAAGCTTGGCCGGACGCGTATGTAGGTGTTTGGCCCGGCTGATGCTGGCCATGACCGGCGAGTCCTCCATGGCTCTCACCAGCTGGCTCAGGCCCCTGGTTTTCGATGCCAGCAATGTTCTGCGACATGATGATTGTCTGAAGGAATGAAGGAGAGAGGTCTGTTGCGGATGTAACCAATCTAAGTGACGTTGCGAGCGTGGTTCCCGCGCGTCAGGGTCGAGCCTCCTGCAACTGGAAGGGGCGAAAGGAAACAGGAGATGGCAGCCTTCAGGTCAACTCAAAGAGGTCCAAAAGGCACGTTTTGGAAACCCACGAAAGATCTAGGTGGGGGAGCTTGGTTACTGTCCCAGGACAACGTGCTTTCCCAATCAGAATGAACTAGCAGCCTGCCTGATTGCATTCTTCTGGTGTTCTGCACCTGGGACAAGATCGGTCCTGACATCAAACCTGCCTTTTGAGGTCTAATGCCTCGATTCGCGGCGGATAGCATTACCTACACCAGCAATCGGTCCTGATCACCTATTCTTCTAGATAGGCAGGGCCAGTGTGTACCATTTCCCATTCTTTGTGTGGAATCAGAAAGAAACCAGCAAAGTTCTAAAACACTGGTTTTGTAAGGCTCTTGTTTGAGTCATTGATACTTTTCAAAACCTCTTTAGCGCCGCTAGTCTTGGTTAGAGACTTTTCTGAGAAAGAATGCTGTGGTATCAAGTAAAGCCACACTGGTGGGCCCAACGAGACCATGAGCCCGGTGACTGTCGAGTGCTCGAGTCTCACAGACCAGTTGACGTCTGCCTTGACTTATCATCGTATCGTGTGAGCCATCACTGTGCCATATCAAAAGAACAGGTTCTCTGGATTCCAAGGTATTTTTCGGAACGAAGACTTCCTCATTCGTCCCTAACGAACCGCAGAAGAACGAGCAGAAGACATACCAATCCAAGCTACAGATCCCGACGCTAGAAAGCAACATGTGCACCTGTCTCTGGATCGAGTACTGCTGCGATTGCAACAAGCCAGACTGCCCTCACAAGAAGCCGTCACACCCACACTACCATGTCCAAGACAAGCTCTTTCAGATCGACCACAAGGCCTGGCGGTACTGCCCTGCCTTCATCCAGGCGCTAGACTCGGCAAAACAAGAGATTCAGGCTGCCATACCCAAGAATACCAGCATCAAATCTCAACAGAACAAGTCTGCTGTCATCCGGCCTTCAAAGTGCTTCAAGGACAGCACTGATCCTCGCCACGACGGCCGACTCCCCCTTTGCGAAGACATCCGCTACGTTGCCTGGCGGATTGTAAAGAAATGCGATTATTGCAGGGACTACTGGATCGGACGGAGCATGAACAATGCCATCTAATGGAATGAGGGAGGCTTCTCCACTGTCATCTTGGGGCGTGTGTGGAAACCAGGGGTGTGGGAGCAGAAGAGAGAAGTGACAAGAGGTGAGAAAAATGATAACAGTCCGATAGTGTCCACCGAGGTAGCAATAGACCAATTGACAACAGTGCGTTTTGAATTGCCATGGCCATTTTAGCGTGACAGTGCAAGCGACAACTGAGACGGAGATTAAAGTTTAAAGAGACGACAAAGGAGACTCGGTTGAGTGCCCTAGACTTCCAAGCATGTCGCCCCTGCTTTCCAGGCAAAGCAGCCGCCAGATCGGAGGGAACCGATATGTGATCCATTGCAATTCCTGCATAGCGTTTCGGACATTTGGCCCGCACTCTTTCTCCGCATCTCCGGGCTTTTCCAATGCAACGAGCCATGCAACACAGGCACAGAAAACAACAATGTATGTTATGTGGACAATTGGAATGGAGCCTTTTTGGAACTCATTGCCGCCCAAGCGCCTCGAGTGTAATGTCTCGGGATACACTCTTCGAACGTCGCATGCCTTGTGTGTCGTAAATTATTTGCAAAGTTATCGGAATGATCGTATGCGGCCTCGCAGGCACAGCTTTGTGGCGTTCGAGTTGCCACGTCGTGGACTTCATGTTTCTGACCGTGCCGGAACGCGCCTGTCTGGAAATGGGCCTGACACTCGATCCAGAGCAAAAGCGCCTTCGGCAACACTGCATGAGAAGAGTCTGCCCTAATTGTCCCTTGAGACCGTTCTAATGCTCTCAGTTGACAACAAAACATCTCTTCAGCCTTGCTGAGATCGCAACTTCTGGAGATTCCGTAGGCGTAGTGCCACAAATCCATCCTCGTGGAGTCAATACTTCTTTGGCTGCATCTCCTCTCCCGATGGGCGTCGTCAATCCGGCTGCCACCAACTTGGCGTCGTGTTTGAGTTGAGCATAGCAACAGTTCTGGCCGCAAGACATGTAGAACTCCACACAAACTGTCGATGTCAACGACACGAGGGCATTTTCAAGGAGAGCGTTACGACGCCTTGAATTCGTGGCAGCATCGGATTGGGATAAAGACGGCAGACATTCGCATCGATCGACCGGAGATGGTAAGGGCGATCTCCACGTTGCGCAGGCTCGAGGAGGAATTGGCGCCACTTGACTTGCTCCTCGGGAGCGTTGATAGCTCAGATCGCACGGCGTGGTAGAGGGATTCGGATGATGTCGACTAGTGGCTCGAGTCACCGGGCTCGAGTCGATGACTGGAAGCTCTGATAATTTAGCAGGCTGAAAATCAGACAGAAATTCGCGTTTCGTTTACAGATTTTGGCGGGTCGCATGTCGCGGAACTGAGGTGTAAGGATTGAAAACAGCTCGGGCGATCCCCAGTGCTCGACTTTTGTTCGAGACGGGGAAAATCGCCCAGCTTTTCTTTTCGTCAGCTTCAAGACCCTAGACTAAAAAATCACTCAATCTTGCGAATCAGTGGAACTCCCACCCTGTCCTTTGTCAGTCACTGGCACCAGTGGTCATGAACATGACGGTCAGATAGCGGACAAATTTTGGATCACCTCTTGACTCCACTGGAGAACCCGCCAGTGTATTCGTTAGTCACCGTCAAGCCTCATACAGATTACTGAGACGTTTTCAGACTGCTTGTCATCCCGCCGGACTGTACTTCACGGAACCGAAACACTCAGCGCGGACCATAATCTGGGTGAAACATTCATAGTACAGTGTCTATAATGCCACTTTGTCGCTTTAAAGTGGACCGCGAAGTGCGAGGCACGTCTGGCAGACTTGCCTTGCTTTCGGTTCGACCTTGAATACCGGAGCTCCGGGGACTTTGATAGGCTGCCGTGTGAATGTTGCTCATCAAATCCAGGCCTCGATGGGTAGATCCAAGCGGCCCCACCACTCCTCGGAGGACACCAGGCCATGTTCCAATCATGCTCGAGCAATCCATAGAACGCGAAGACACTTTCCAGGTGGAGAGTCAGTGATTTTCATCACATGTCCCGGTCGAGGTTCCTCTTCGAATCGCAACCATGTGCATCGTTCAAATGATTTTCCTTGAATTGCGAGCCATCAGCTCGAAAGGGCCCAGCCCTTTGGGGTAAGCTGTCATACTCGTATTTTGGAAGATCGGGGCCCCCGCGATGTCCCGAGTGCGCCATGGCTGGCGATTCCACTGCACCCCAGATCCCTGCGTGCGCCATGATGTGCGTTATATCGAGGTTCTTTACCAGTCTGCTTCCTCGGGAATGACTTTGTGATAGGTCAAGATGCGACAGAAAATCATGACCCTCATCCCGGGGATTATTCCGGATTTCTTTTAGGCTACTTGAAAGCCTTGTCGCTCACTGACCTGTAGGCTGCCAGGCGCCGACACCATTTCGTCCCGGCGAGCTGCCAAGTCTATAGCGAGGCATCATCACATGCTTTTGCATGCCTGATATTCCGAAGAGCTCGAGAGAGGCAGGCGACTGAACCTGACACAAGTGATGCCGGATGGCAGGCTGCAACAATGCTTGTGAGTTTTCACACCTCCGCGGGTGACCTGCGGCTGTACCGGGCTCACGGCTTTTGCTGCCGTTGATCGTGCACGAACGAGCAGATTTGCTGATTCGCGAAGTTACGTCGACGATGGCTTCGTGATGATGAATCTGTGGCGTTGACATGACGGATGCTAACGTCTGTGGTGCTTGGTGAAAACTGAGTGCGCTGCCCAGTTCTCCTCGTCACCTTTCTTACACGTGCTACGCGAGATATTCTCCTGCAGTGCCAGAGGGCTAGTGCTGGGGCTGTGTCTTGCATGTCTTCTCGGTGTCAACCAGAGGACTGATCGTCGGGTCTGAACACGTCGTGATGCAAGTCATGGCCAATCATCCATCTGACCACAATATTAAAGCATACCCGCTCATGTGCAGGGGCCTCGCTTCCGAGCAGGCGTCATGAAGCCAGATAAGTTCGGAGACGAGCCAGACCAGCCGGAAGAAGGATCCAAATCCCCGGGCAGTCAAAACAGCGATTGGTGCCCAAGACGACGCATCTGGAGGCCATGACCACCTTCAGCAACGCAGACGCGTGCGTAACCGAGCTGTATACTTCATCAGGCCGACGAGGTGCATGCGGCAGGGTTGGATGTGATCGAATACTTTGGTGTTGTGGAACAGCCAAGGACTGTAATGCTTCACTGACTGCTGCTGGAGCAGCGGTCGGACTCTCCGGGTATGGTATGCATCGTTGCCGGCGTGAATAGTCGTACGATTCGACGTCCAGGCCAGCCGGAGCTTGGTGTTCAAGAATCATGATGGTGTCGTGATGCGTGTTGTACCACTGCACCTTTCTCACACTAAAGCAACGGAGGTTTTCCGCGGGCTTCGAAGACAGCCGGCCAGTTTATTTTCCGCTCTCTCTGGGAATGCAAGGGTTCGCATGGCGAGGCAGGCGAACAAATCCAGGTGTCGTGAAGGTTGGGTGAGATGCTGGGTCTAGATCATGCGCGTCGACCGTCCTGAGGGCTGGCCTGGAGTCGCCACTTGGCCGTCGAAGTCGGCCAGGACATTCGTTTTGTAATTGTGCTGGAAATAACAGAAGCATCATGGATAACGGTGGGTCTCTTGCAGATGTTGATTCTACAGTCTGAACAATGGGCGGAAAGAGTCTCGAGTTATAGTTGACTAGCTCGGAAGAACCCCGGGAGCCAGTCCCTAGCCGTACCGCGGTGCCGGGTACGGCCGAATGTGCTCTCGATCTTGAGCGTGCCGGCTTGTCTGGGTCCATCGCAACCACGAGCTTGTCCACATGGAGCATGGCACAGGAACACTATCGACGTCGGTGGTGGGGTCCGTCATGCTCGGTGCTCTCAACAAGAAGCCGTTGCGCCGTTGCCAAGCCGGGTAGTGCTGGTACAGGCCCTGGCGAGAGACCCAACCCCTTCGCTCGTGGGGTTGTAGAGATCTGTTCAGGGGCCTTCTCGAAATTTCGGGCCCGTCCACTCCGCCAGCGGTAGGTACTGGACCGTCACAACCGCATCGACCGTGCTTGTGGTGGAGCTGGCCTGAGCGGGATGCTACACTCACTGGGTGTGCCTGTGCATGTGGGAAGATCCCGGGCGTCTGGGATCAAAATCTGGTAGCTCGAAGCCCAGCCAGCTGAGAAAAAGCTTCATCGTAGTGCTCATACTCGGCACCTCGAGGTCAACCTCGAGGTCGGGACCACCGGTGAAACACTTGGTTAGGGCTGGCGGGTCCTCGAAGCATCGCGAAGCTTCGAGTCAAGACAGCCAATCAGGCCCGCCGCCGCGCCATGATGAATCGATGACGGCAGGGGGGACCTCAGATATTTATATGCAGCGGCCACACGTCCGGCTGTTCACGAGGTTGCCTCCCCAGGACTTTTTCCAGCGTCTGGGCATGAGTGAAGTGAAGCGGCGAAACGTTCATGGTTTGCCTGCTCGATCGGCGGTCCATCCGGGGGCTAGACCGGCTGTCTGGAGTATTACCAGCTTTTTGCGTGGCTTCCCAGAGGGTAAGCGTAATAGGCACGGACCTATCAACGGGGCCAGGGAGCAAAAGCTCCGGGGCTGCCCTCTTACAGCCCCCGTCAGAGACTTTAATGCTGGGTAGACGAGGAGGAGGTTGCCGGCCAACAGATACTTCGCGGGGAGGAACAACAGCAGCTCCTTACATATACTGGAATCTCGGGAATTAGATGGATTTTTCAATTCCAGAAAGTGGTAGGAAACCACCACACGAGGAAGCTCGCCAGAGACTCTTGCCGCTTCTTATCCACGTGAAGGCGGCCAGATACCGTCACTGACGCCCAGTGACCACCCCACACCCTCTGTTGAACCGAGACCTCGCGGATGCAGGCTGACAAGGAAGAGCGGCTGTGGCAAAATCTCGAACATTTGGCATCCCTATGATTCGGCCATTTCTTCTCGGCTTGCTTGTCAGTGCCTCGCGTGTCTATCAAGTTCCACCGGTGGAATCGCCACCTGAGGCTGTACTGACTATGCCACAGACACGTCGAGCGCATCTGTAATTCAGAATTATAAAAGAGACACAAGGAACGATTCGTCAATGATGCGCCGAGTTTCAGCTGCTGAGAAACGACCACATCCTCAAAACCTGTTGTGGGAAACCTCACGTATTTTCCTTCATGTGCGAGAGGCACTCCAGCACCTGCCCAGTTTGCGGGCGGCAGCAACATTTCATCTTCTTCAAGCTCTGTCCGCACGCCCGTCCACCACCAGCGTCAACTTGCCCGGAACCAGCGTCATCTTGTCCGGAGGGCACAACCGAAGTAAGGGAGATCATGGCCGAAGGACGGTGCCCAAGTCCTCTCTGCCCGAATGGCAGAATTCGCTCCTGCGAAGTCAGTTGACACTCGGCGTCAAACCCGTGTCAACCCCTGTCCGAACCACCATCGCCAAGAATCATCCGGGCGATCTTTTTCACAACTTCTGCCCGCTAGTGCCGACCTCAACGACTTGATCGATGCCATCATACTCTGGCACGTCGAATTCGTACTTCTTCGCAATGGCCGGCGCCACAAACCTGGATTTCTTTTAGTAGCTGCCTGGAGCAAGTTGTCTAGAGGTACGCACCGCCCGCCAATAAAATGCCGGCCTTTGAAGAACTGCACGAGTGGTTTTGGTGCCGTCAAGCTGATAAGGGCTGTAGGATGAAAGGTGCTGCCCAGGCCCGACTTCGGGGGCCCTTCTTCAATGTTCCAAGACGATGGAGCATCGACTGAAGTCACCGGGAGCTGCGTCTGCTCCATTGCCTTGATGACGGCTGGAAAAGGCTCGCGGACCTCGCCCGAAAAGCTGAAGCCTAGGGAGCGATTAGTGCGAAGATATGGTTGAGCGGCGGTGGAATCTCGACCACGAACCGAAAATCGCATCAAGTATATGATCCGTGGACTCGATCGCCGTTGGGAAGTCCTCGGTGAAAGGAATTTCTAGGTCCTCCAGCTGTTTAGCCAGACGCTGACCGATTCATCAGCTTCGAGGTCAAGCGAGCAAGTATACCACGCACGAGAAATGAACAAGGAGCAACAGTCGCACAAACCACCGTCTCCTCTCTGCTCGGCCATCAAAACTAGATCTGCGTGCCATTGTGGCTTTCATCTATGACCAGGGCCAGAGCTCTTTTTTTGGCCATCTTTGGCACCGGCACAGAGTAAGACGTAGCGTAACACTCACCTGGTAGAGTTCATTCTTGCTGCGCTTCGGATAATAGATGGTGGGTTGGTAGCCGTACTGCCGAAGGTGTCGAGCAGCAACTAGTCCATCACCACCTAATCGCGAGGTCAGCTCTGGGGCCCACAGACTCCGACCTGGCCAAGGGGCAACGCACCGTTGTTTCCGGGACCGCATGCAACCAAGATGCGGCGGCCCTTGCTAGGGGGCTGCACTCGGTAGACTGGACAAGCTTGGTCAGCCAAATTCTCACTTTGTGGTCTAATAATTTGCAAGAGAATAACTTTACCTGCTTGTGAGACGGAAAGTCCAGCCAATTCCATGAGCTGGTCAATCGAGAATGCGCCAGTGCTCATCAGCTCTTTGTCCAATGCTGCGGCAGCCTTGGCTCCAAGGTACTGTAGAGAATGATTAGCAGAGATGGCGGTGCGCCGATAAGGAGAGTCCTACTTTAGAGGCCATGATGGAAATTGTATGTGTCGATTCTGTCTTCTTGTGAGTGCTTACAACACGGGAGTTCTAGAGCCGCCGTAGTTATGAATCAGAACAAATAAAATTGAGATGTCCCGACTGGCAGACGGTGTTGTCATTGTGAGGCTCCCCAGATGTCGGGATTGGTGCTGGACTGACATCACTACGGGCGTGTCATTGCTGCAAGCGCAGGGGTGAGTCCGCCGATCCAGATGACTAAGGCCCGCCGCACCTGATTGGCGTTCCCCAACGTCGAGGTAGAGAGCTTGGTCTCCACCCAAAAGTTCAGGCGCGCAACACCCTTTGCCTGGCTGTACCATCGCGCCGCTGTCGCTGGTCAAAATCGACGTTTCGACGCAGCAATGGTCGTCAAAATCAGACTTGCCCGGTTCGGGCGGACGAACACACCATTCTATAACATCGTCGTCGCACATGCAAGGCAAGACAACCCGAATCCGCAGACCTCAACCAGAAAATAGCCCAGACGCTGACTGCCCTCACCTTTCTCCAGGACGGCGCGGAACTCGAAACCACTCGAGGTCATCGGCACATACGACCCCATACCCAAGAAGGACTCGTACGACGAGTCGGGCAAGCTACACAAGGACATCAGGCTCGACGTCGACAGGGCAAAGTACTGGGTGGGCGTTGGGGCACAGCCGACGGACACAGTGTGGAGGTTCCTCTCCATGGTACGCACGACACACAAGACACAATAGAGCCCTCACTCTCGTTGGATCCATTTGCTGACAGAACAAACTCACAGCTCGGAATATTGGAGCCCAAGTACCGACCGAAAGCAAAGAACCCACCCCCACCGCTGCAGACGGACAGCACCAAGACGACTAGCATCTGATCGGTGACGGGTCTGTTTTCTTTACCGGCATTCTTGAGGCGTCATATTGGTGTACTTGTGTATTATATGGGAGGGTCAGCTCGTGCTACAGAGTCGCATGACAGTCTAATCAAGACACATATAAAATGGGACGAACTACCGAATGAACAAGATACGACTGCCTTTCCGACATATTCTTATAAACTTTGCTAAAAGCATATCGCTTGTGTTCGCATGGACCCAAACCATGAATATCCATCCAGGAAGGCAATACAACCTGTGTTGATATTTCTTTTCGACCAGGTTCATGGCGCCGAAGGCAGCAGGGAATATTACAGGTAACGGTTCTGGAACGGCGCTGATTTCGTAGGGTCCAATTTGGCACAAGCTCAGTCCTCCTCTGCTTGTCGCGGCGCTTTTACGTCCGCTTTGTTTCGCCCAACATCCACGATTGATTGCCATGTGGTTAATGAGCCGTAGTCATGGAACTTATTAGGAGGTCCTTGGGCAGAAATTTCATAGGCAGACGGCCAAAGTTGCGTAGATTTAGAAAAAGCACAGAGAGGGCAAGAGGGTATCAAGAAGTGAAATTTCGCTGGATCAAACCTCACATTGCGCAACTCAAGGGGCAATCCGTCGGATTGATCCACCAGGCTTCGACTCTTGTTCCTCTCAGGATCAAAGTGTACCAAGACGCTTCAGTATGAATTCAGTATGAAGCTGGCAAGGTCCGCGGAACGAATATGAACAAATTCGGGATATTGGAGAGATATAACTCTTGCTTTAATAACTCTTGGAATTCAAATGTACGCTATAGTTATGTGCATTTGAAGCAAAAGTATCCAACAGAAACAAAGCCATTCGAGCCGAACGCCGAACAGTGTCTAGTCCAAGCCCAGCGACAGCAGGTTGGGCTCTATATAAAGATCATAAGGAATCCTCCAGCCCCTGAACACCATATATATGCAAAGCAAAAATAGAGAGCATGGCTCAGCAAGAGTATGCAGAACGAACGTAAGATACAAACGAAACACATGGGATGCCTCCGATGCCCATAAACACATCCTCCCTGGGAGTCATCAAGCCCGGATCTAGTGTGCCACGGTGAAGAAGGTATTCAGCACCAGACACACGACCATCACACACATGCCGTATATGGCCAGACACAGCGCCAGTCTCCTCAGCAGGCCGTGCTCGATGTGCTCCATGTCCCACCTCCACCTCTTGCGCATCCTCCACCAGCCGCCGTAGCCGGCGCCGACTCCGCCAGAGCGGATGCTCCCACCGGCCTCGAGGATGCCGGAGCCGCTTGGCTCGAACCCGATATCTGTATCGTCGCTGTCGTTTGCGTCGACGTCGTCATCTTCCTTGGTCAGCCTCTGGTGATGGATACTATCCGGATCGCTGATCTTGTAGTAGAACAGGCCGGGGAGGATAAAGCTGATGGACGTTGACCCCGTGGCGCCGACGTACGCCAACACACGGTCCAGCTGGCTGACAGTGAGGGAGGTGATGTATGCCAGCACGATGATGACTGTTGTGAGAAGGGCGAAGCGCATATCAGACATAGCCACGGCCGGCGCACCATGGCTATCGGTTGGCCCAGAGTTGTTGGGGAGGAGCGAGCGGTTGCTGGGAGAGTCTGGGCCACGGTGGCTACGGTTAGGTCTCCACCTGAGCACTGCGTCAAGAGAGGCTCGGCAAGGATGGACCTGAAGCGGAACGCTGAACATGACCAGCACGACGATGGCAGCCTTGCCGATGGTCGAAGCTGCGGACGAAGGGTACATCATGACGATGTTGCCCAGAACAGTGTTGCCGAAGGTCAAGTAGCCTGTGATTGCGACCAGGACGTAAATGCTTGCTGCGGATCCAATGCTGGACGAGATTACACCAACGATGCTGGCTGGGGTGTTGTCCTTGATTTCGTTGATGACAGAAAACATCTAACATTTGTTAGCGGAGGCACCACTGACGAGAAGTGAAAGTGACAGTCGCGGTCGGGGGATTGTGAAATAACCCACATTCTGATGGCAAGTATACGCAAAGACTACCACAGGCAAGCTGCTAAGGAAGGATATGGCACCGTTCCAGGCGATGTAGCTGACCTCGCCCCGGTTTTCCACCGAGTCCGAGGCAAAGTGGTAGACAACAAGGACGATCAGGTATCCGATGGAGATGAGCGCAATAACACTCGTGTACTTGAGTGAATCCAGTCGTCTCAAGAAGCTTAGGGGAATGATGATAAGCATAAATGCTGTGATCCAAAAGTTCCTGTCGACCAGGAAGGGGACCTGGTCTGCGGCTTCGTTAAAGCCCCTCACGACGCCTGGCATCAGGTCGCCGATGATGATCAAATAGGAGACAGCGACTCCGAAGCATTTTACGGCGATTGCGGCATCAAAAATGACGGCGGCATTGGGGTATGTGAGCTGCGAGAGCGCAAAGAAGGACGAGCTGCCCCTATCGAGATATCGGGCGCACCGGGCTTGAAGGTAGAGCCCGAATGCAGAGGTTATCCCCGACCACACTATTATAAAGGTTCCCAGCAGCATTCCCATCTGTGACATGGCATGGGGCATCGCTAGGGTTCCGGCGCCAACGATCGTGTTTAGCAAGTTGATGTTGCTGCTCAGCATAGAGGCCTGGCCTCCCCCTTTGGGGCTGCGCCCTCTTTTTGGTCTGTCGTTGCATATGAAGTTAGCATCAGAGGAAAGGAAAGCGGTGTGTGCTAGAAATGATAGAGAGCGTAGGGGACGGGATGCGCCTCAGAGTTGCACAGCTCTCCCAAGCGTCGGCCAACGCCAGCAAGGCCGCGCTGAGGAGGACAACCTCTTGGGCTTGGGATGTGACAGCATTCATGGTAGGGACGTACCGTGCCATGGCTCCGCCTTCAGAGCCAGTTTCGTTTCCATCAGAGAAGGTCGAGTAATTCGTCATATCACGAGCGCAAGATCGCAAGCCACCTGGCCCTTTCAGGACGCACTTGCGGACAGAAGAAAGTCGGTTCGCAGTCGTTGGGATCGTCTAGATAAGGCTGACACAGTCGTCGAGGCTGACGTGGAAGGGTTTCGTGGTCGAGAGGTCGAAGAGGGCGGCGCGACAGATCCGGGGGTGTCTCAGTGAGGGTATGCGCAGGTGTGCACGAGATGTCTGAGGTCACAGAATAGAGAAACGACGTCTCGGCCGGGTCTTTGGGGACAAAGTGCGATGCGGGTTATCGACTGCCGCTGATCGGCTTGCAACCGGGGCGGGCGGAAGAAGGCAGTCTAAACCGGCAGCGGCTAGCAGGAGGAGGCTCCCGATACCGATACGCAGAGCTTGACACCTTGACGCCACCCCCCAGCGTTGACGTGATGGTGGAAAAGGATGAGCAAAGGATGACTGGACAGACAGGATGCACACGACACAGGCCCATGCGGTCAGCGCACGGGAAAATGCCGCCGCGGAGCTGACTCGAGAGAGTCACTGGCCGCAGGGACAAGGACTCGCAGGGCCAAGCTCAAGTGACACCTCGCCGTCACACGACGTTGAAGAGAAGGGTGGGAATGCCGGGTTGATGCTCCCTACTCTGCCTCCTGCTGGTAGAGAGCAAGCAGGCAATACTGAGCAGCAGTACTGTAGGGCTGGCTGTCTTGAAAGGCCAACAAGGCAGGCACCTGAATTGCTGGCAGGGTTGGCTGCTCCGGCTATGTCCTTGTGTCCATGTGTCCATGCCCATGCCCACTTGCCCCAGAAACCTTAGCCGCGGGACGGGGCCCCTGACACTTGGATTCGTCTCGGCCTAGCGTTCCCTTCCCTCTGACGTAAAATTGCCCACCGGCTGCCAGGCCCGCCAATCAACCACTCTCTTCAAAGCTTCTAGCGGGCCACGGCCCAGGGGCGCGCATCTTCCTGGGCTCGCACCCGAGGTATCGTCCTTGGCCTTCCGGATCGAGCTGGCTTGCTGGCTGGATTAGGCTTTTACACTGCAGGTGGTACTACGACGACAACGACGACGACGACTACGATCGACGCCAGCAGCTTTTGAGACTTATTGCAAGGCGGTGGCGCTGCATCGCCTGAGGAGAGATACAGAAGACGACTCATTGGACGGCGGGAAGAGCGGGTTTTGTTTACATCGCGCAAGAGGCAGGCACAGCTTCCCACGTTGAGGCTGCAACACACACCGCCCCGCGCGCCCAACCAAGATGGAGGAACAATCCCTTGACAGGACCACCCTCGCCACCATCTCGCTACTGGAGGCCCGTCTCCTGCGTATCGAGCAGATTCTCCACGGCTCAAACGCCGCATCAGCCCCGAAGCCGGCCAGCGACTCAGCCATCGAGTCACTCGCCAACCTCGAGCGCCGCTTCGCGACTCTCGTCTCCCGCTTCCGCGTCTACGCCGACATCCTCAAGCTCTGTACGTCGCCCGTCTGTTGACGCGCCGGTCCCGACCTCTTGATGACTCGCATGGCTGCTGACTGACCGTGTTCCAGACCGCACACACCCGGCCTTCTTCCAGTCCCCAACCCCCGACGACCCGGCCCCTTCCCAGCTCGACACTGCTGCCCTCCGCGCCACGGTGCTCTCCTTCGCGTCATCTTTCCCCAGCACCGTCTCCGCACTCACGGCCGTCACATCCGATACGCCCATTCCGGACCCCAAGCTCAGCGCCGACCTGGTCGCCCTGCTGCCGCGCATGAAGGGCGTCGAGGCAACACAGCTGGCCCAGGAGGCGGAGATCGGAGAGCTGCGGGACCGCAGTGAGAGGGTCGTCAGGAAGTGGTACGAGGAGAGGGTGGTGGGATATGGCAGCTTCATCGCCGACGTCGAGGGCCGCGTGGAGAACGTGGAGCGCAAGGTGAGGAGGGCGGAGGCCCTCAGGGAGAAGGAGGCCGAGGCTGTCTGAGCTCACCGACATGGAGAATATCCCCTTGCATTGTGGTCCAACTATGCATGCCTTGATGCTGCCAGCTATTGCAACGTGGCGTCGCTGTCCTCATCGCCAAGCCGTTTTGATTGCGGCGCGGATATTCACTTCCGCTGTCGTCGTGGTTGGCAATGCACCCAAAGGCTGGTCAACATGTCTCCAAGATGTTACTCCCGTGTTCTCGGCCCACGGCTTGGGAGTCAAGAGTGGACAACCACAGAGGATAGGTTGGCTGCTGTAGCCATGGCATGGGCCGTGGTCTAGAAGTATGGCCGTGGGGTTCCTATGGTTATGGCACGCACGAAGGCAGGAAAGCTGCCGCAGGAAAGCCGGTAGTCATGTGGACACCCAACCCGGCATGCCGGCCGGGCGAGGCCGAATGTTTACACGCGAGCAGGCGGCTCGTGACTGGCGACGATAGTACGTACCCTGGCAGCAAACATGGTTCCAACTCAGCCTCAATTCGGGAACAATGCCCAATAGTCTTTGCACTGTGCAACCAGCTGCAGCAGTATCGCATAGGGAATCGACCTGACAGACGCGCAGCTGTGCAGAATCACACCCCGGGAAGTGGCAGCTCCGCGTTTCAGGGCCTGTGATATCACTCAATGCGAACTGCACACCTCTCCCCGGTGGTTGCCAGCCGGGGCAGTGCCTTGGGCACGTCGTCATCGCAATATCAGACGGTTCTTCCTCCCCGCCTGAATGCTCGTCGACCATGTCATCGAGCAGCCTCGGCAGTCAGATTCCTCGCGCAAGTGGGCACGTGTGGCGGGCCAAGGCAGGCGTTCCACCAGAACATCACGGGGCCGAACGGAGATGTTGCTGTCATGGCTACGGAGGGTTCGGATGCACAGCGCGAACAGACGTGCTTTGCGGCAAGCCACTTGTTTTACCGCGAAGTAGATGGCGCAAGATCATCTTGAGCCGGCTGATCGGGAGGGTCAGCTAGGCGGGATAGATTGGACGATGGTTGCGGGTCGAAGCACTCGGGCGTGCTAGGTTCCCGATCGAGATGGGCCAAGAGCATGTCAAAGTGTTCGTGCCGTAAACAGTCGAACGGTGCAAATTGTAATATTATCATTAGGAGCAGACCAAGATCATGCGTGCAGTAGTGGGCGGTCTTTACCAAGAATGGGCAAATGTCACGATTTGCCGGTTGTTTCAACAAAGACGGGCCTAACGACATCGGATCATGGGGCACCTCAATGCCTCGCGAAACAGACAGGCACTGTCGTCAAATGAAGTACGGTGCCACCAAGCCCTGCGGATATGAAGATGACACGCCACCAAGGAGCGGCCCAGGCCATCGATAAAGTCGCCGATGACCACGAGGCCACTGCTGGTAACAAAAGGTGTGTCTTTCTCAAGGGCCCGTACCCACGACACGGTCGCGCTACGGGGCCCTGATCGACGCCGTCGACCCGCTTGTCGGCGGAGCAAGATGCAGCCTGTGGGCAGCCCTAAATTCAGGAACCCAGAGTGGGTGGCCCGGTCGCACTCATCTCTTGCGCGCGGATACAGTGCGCGCTTACTTCTGGACAGATGTAGCACCATAGAGGTTGAGCACGCCTGACCTGATCTTGGGAGCAGTAGGACAAGGCGGTTCGTTTACACAATGTCTCAGTGCCCGCTGGGTCCGAGAATTACCCCAGATTTTGCCATCTTATCACATTCGCGTGGCCGGCAGGTACTGCAGGCATCTGTGTGCCACGAGCTTGCCTGGTAGAAAGGAGATCCGGGAGCCCGGAGATCGTAGACCGCCGAATTGGGGCCCTGCTGGGTTTCAGGCGCCGATCCCTCTTGATAAATCACAGCCTCGTGAGCAAGACTTCCTCTTAGGGCGGCAGCAGACGCGATGGGCGCACAGCTGCCAGAATTTTAGAGTTGGCGGCCACGACGATCAAACGGGCGAGAGCGCTGCGGTGGGGGGAGGTTTCGTGGGTACAACCAAGAGTGCCTCCAGGACCCATCAGGACCAAAACGCGCGACAAAATCCACTGGGCAGCAGAGTCAAGTTGGACACGCTGGAGTGGGACGCTAGATGCGCTAGAGACGCGCTGAGGCCCCAATAACCGCCTTCGCTGGTCCGTGGGCTCCTCGGCGGGACATTGACGCTGCCATGACAGGTTCGTCTGTAGTTTAGACGGGCGCAGACTGGCCACTGTGTCACTCTGTCTGACTACTCCTAGCCCGGACTCATTCTTTCGAGGTGATTCGTTTTGCATGAGATGGACGCTGAATACGGGTTTGGGACCTTGAGATGGCAGGATGGTGTGTGATCGACCGGCAAGCTGCGATAACGGTAAGTTTCAGGCTTGGCTCTGAACTGGATCAATTTGCTGGCTCGTGTGCCCGCTCTGTCCCCGCCTCGAACCCCTGCGGAATTCTTGGGTGATGAGAGCAAGAGCCGCGCATCCGGAGTCGGTTGGATACGTGAGAACGCCAACTCCGTCCTGCCCTTTCCTGTCGGTCGGTCGGATGGCGAGCGCAGGCCCTCCTGTCACACCGCCGCAGACCATTCCGTGCCCAGGTGCGGCGAGGTGATCGTCGAGATTCGAGTTTGGTCACCCGGTACCTTTATGCACCGTAACGGAGCACGTATGCAGGAGCATGCAGCACTGGCTCCCGACTTCTTGCCGGACACCCAATGGAAATGCCATCGGGCTGGGGCGTTGTAACCCCCGAAGATCTCAACGCTCGGTTGGCCAGAAGACTCTCCAAAGTTGAAAGCCTTGACACAGGGCAGGGCAGGGCAGGGCACAGTAGCTTTTACCTGCTTGCAGAAGTCGTCTGAAACTCGTCGACAGTTTGCCTCAACCCCTGCATGGTCGCAGCCGAACCACGAGGAACGACAAGGGATTGGACTTAAAATTGCAGCAGCCAAATGGGTTTGACAAGTTTGCGCGCCAGGTGTCAGCGGCGAAGAGCCCACACAGTCGGAGAATTATGTAGAGATCTTGCTGGGGACTACTAGGTAGGCAGGCCAGGACTAGCTATCCAAGGCCATGCTAGCACGTCCAACCCGCGACGATCTGGAGTCGTTACCAGCCTATCACCACGTCTAGACTCTGATCAATTGTCCTCTTCCGGAAACGACTTGATCCTGGTCTGTTCTCAAACGCCCTTCCGAGGCCGTTCACTTCTGAGACTTGACTCGACCTTGCCTTTTTTCGGCAGCAACCTACCGAAGCCTCGTGGATTCTGCCCGGCATGCTAGGCTTGCTCGTTGGATCGTCGCTCGGGGCTTTGTGGGACAGGATGTGACCGCATATGGACGATGCATCGACACCCTACAACAGTTCGATGGGGTCTAAAATTGAGAGCCTGCTTTTAGACCCATCAGAGGTGGCGTGAGGCCGGCTGTTAACAATAGATAGATAGCTGAAGGATAGGAACAGGATAGGAGGGAATCCAGATGGGGAGGTGACAGCCGCACACCACCACGCGTGCACTCAGACAGGCGCAGTCTGAGGTGGCTATGCTACCCACAATGCATAATGGGTAGCTCGATTCTCAGCACCAGGACGGATGTGGTGCCCATCAGCTGCAGCCGGGGGAGAAGGAAGAAAGAAGGAGGGGTTGGACCGTCGACATGTGCCGCTGTGCCAGTGTCCTCCCTGTTCCCCTCTCTGCGTCTGCGTCTGTCTCTACCGCTGCCTGTGCCTGTCTCTGTGTGCCTGCCTACGAATGGAATCTAGCACTCAGCAAGCTCAGTAAGGAGGTACCTGGGCCGATGTCCGTAGTCAGCACTACCAAATCTGGTTGAGCTAGGACCCTCCTTCGAGTCCTTCCCCTGCAAAACGTCTGGATCCCCCCTGCCAGGAACCTGGGAGGCGATGCCAGAGAGAGACGCACACGCACACACGCCCACACGCCCACACACACACCACAAGCACAGTGCCTGCAGTGCGTCTGAGTGGGGCCACCCCATTGACTCTGTTCTCTGTCCACCCCTGCAACGAGATCAAGCCGCTCCTTCTCGCCTGCCTTTCCCTGTCGCTCTGTCTGCAATCCAATCCAATCTCACACCCACCACCATTTCCCCTTCTTCGCTTGGCTAGACCACGGCATCCTCCTCTCCCTTTCCCCTTCCCCGACTTCATCTATCCGCCCAGGCCCTGCACAAGGCAACCTGACCTGCTGTGCTTCTACACATACACACGTACATAGACTGACCACCCGGTCTTTCAATTCCCTCCTCTCTTTTATCCCTTGCCCTGACTCACGATCCAATTCGATTCTTCCCTTCTTCGACTCCTCGCCTCCTCGAGAGCACTCAGGACCCTCGCCTATCCGACTCCTGTCGATCAATCGATCCATCTTACGACATCTTCTCCGACTCTTGTCGAGGTATCTGCGCTGTCCGGCACTGCGAGAAACTTGGCCGGCCTACAATCGATTGCCGAAAGGAGGAATCATCAGGAAATAATCCCATCGTTCCGACACGACTCGAAAGAGGTGGCATTTACGTTCAGGCGGGAGACGCTGAGACGCTCCGCTTTCTGGACTACGCGATTCACCCGTCGACGGCGATATCTGCTTCGGGACTTGCCGCCCATTCCAACCTGACAAAGGAATTCGTATCGCACGGCTCATCAGGATCCTCCTAATACGTCCTCTTCTCCGACACACGGCCTGCGACCCAATCTGTCGCTTTCCCTCTACGGTGTCGTCGCCTTCATCGCAACAAGATTGCACCAATCGACCCAAATCTCTTCGCGAATCCCTACCAACAGCCCGAGGCTCTACTCGCTGCATTGGCAAACACGAGCCGTGTTTGAGAGCTGCCAACACCAATACGCAGACCACACGGACCGTGCATCGCAATCAGTCAATTGAACCCTACGCCAATGTTTCTTTGAGGCAACCGTCAAACCGTTGCAAACATATCCAAGCCGAACTATCTGCCCTAAGGTAGTTTGTTGCACCGTCGACCTACCTAGTCATTAATCAGTCGTCCCACATGCCGAATTACGGCTCACTCCATTCACCGTCGCTGCGCAAAATGGAATACAACAGGCAAAACAGACGACGAGGAATCGACGTCGGCAACATCATTGGCGATCCATTCGCTCTTGCTACCATCTCCATCTCAGCGGTAAGCACCCAACGGGTCTCTTTCTGGCCCCCCTCTCAACCCAGCCCAGCCCAGCCTAGCCCTTCCCGCTTGACCATCCTGCAACCCATCCTTCGCCCCCAGCGGTCAATTTTAGATGGGCCAACGTGCTGACATTTACCTAGCTCGCGTGGGTCATTGCTTTTATCGCATCCATCATCGCCCAAATCCAGACCAGAGATAGCTTCCCCACCTACACGTGGTGGACCGTCGTCTACTACTTTTTCACAGTAGGCGGGGTCTTCATTGTGGTCGCGTCCGACACCACCCAGACCTACCATGTTGCCGTGGTCGGCTATCTCGCATGCGGGCTGGTCCTTACCACGTCCTCTGTAAACAGCCTCGTCTACTCAGCCAATGGCGCCAAAGAAGCTGCCTCTGCGGGATTCATCCTGCTGTCAATGGTCACCGTACGTTGCTTACACACCTCTTCCATCTTGACTCATAACATAGGGATCATGCTGACCAAGCCAACAACAGATTGTCTGGATCTTCTATTTCGGCTCTGCACCTTCGGCTGTTCCGCGGGCCTACCTGGATTCCTTTGCGTTGACCAAGGAGTCGCACATGATGAACCGACAGACAATGAACGGGTATGGCGGTGGCCGCCCTGAGACCTCGACTTCTGTGCAGCCGCCGCAGATGTACACCTCTGCCCAGCTCAACGGCTTCGAGAACCCTTCGCCTGTCGCCGGCATCTCCACCGTACCCGGCGCTCGTAATAGCGCTGCAGCGAACGGTTTCGGCAACTCGCAAATGAAGGCGCCTGGTGCTACGAACAACGAGGGGGAGATAGTCCCTCCGACCGAGTACCCGTACCGGGCCAAGGCCATCTACAGCTACGAGGCGAACCCAGACGATGCCAATGAGATTTCCTTCTCCAAGCACGAGATCCTGGAAGTTAGCGACGTCAGCGGTCGGTGGTGGCAAGCACGAAAGGATAATGGTGACACTGGCATTGCACCCAGCAATTACCTGATCCTGCTTTAGACACCGGAGCAAGCACGGAAGAGCGATTCAAGCACAGCTTGTGGGGATGTGAGAGGCACGACTATGGCCACCGAGGAAAATGGCCGCCTCCGAAGATTAGAGGCCGGGCCGCCTGATGGTCGCCTCATTATGACTTGTATTATCAACTTAAGCGTATACCCAAGAGACTGGCCGATTCGTGGGTCGCCTGTGCGGAGGGATGGACAGTGCATGCTTCTCACGGACCATGCGCCGCCGAGACCTGCTGAGGGGCGATGATTGATGGGGATGAGGTGCACCAGAAGCACCGTGCAGAAGCCGTGCAGAAGGCACGATGAAACTCGACCATCCCGCCGCATTGGATGGGCGAGGATTGAGAAATCATCAGGCAGACCTCGTTTCCAGGCCGGGCGAGGACATTATGAATTTGTTTTACCCTTCTTGTCTTACCTCCTCCTCTTACAGTCTCTCGTTGGGCAACAGCACGAAATGCGACCACCGCGCAGATTCTCTTTCTACCAAACCCCTTTTTCTCTATATCGCATTTTGTGTACACTCTGTCAATGTGATGTGCCCATCCATTACCCCAACTACTATTTTCTTTTTCATTCAAAATCTTCTGGGTTTCCTTCCTATACCATTCTCCGAACGCTGTACACATCCCCTCATAAAGACATGGGTTTATGATTTTCATGGCTATGGAGCAGCTTGCATTTGCAAAAACAGCAAGGGGGGGTTGAATACGATCGGTATACAGGCCGAAGATGTCGGGATCGAGGCGGAAGCAGCCGTGGCTAGTACCAATGAGAGAATACGGAACGAAAAGAGGGTGCATCCTGTGAAAATGTGTTTCTGTGATTGAAATCTTGGCTGCCGTTTGACTTCCCGAGTGCAAAGGCAGTGCGTAATAGAATGTTTCCCTCCCCTTCACAGTGTCTTCTGGATCCCTCCTGATCCGGTTCGCATTTGTGAGCACTTTCATCAACCATCGCGGATCCGGTATCGACCACTATCTGCACCCTCAGAAACGCGGACCGTTCCAACAGCTCCTCCTACTGGGTACCACAACCTCTTAAAGACTCCATATCAACAGCGATGTTTCCAAGCCGAGCGGGGTGCAGGGTGGTGGTCCTACAATATGAGCCAGCCACATCCAATCCCAGATGCCCTGGGTCCGCAAGGCGCCAAGTTGCCCTGGTGGGTGCCCAGGGTGTGTTGACAGATATCACCCACATGCCCTCGCACATACCACGGAGACATACATCGCAGTCCCTTCGGTGATCATGCGCAGTAACTGGACAGGGCGTTCCGTCTGGCCCGCCCTCCGTCCGGAAGCGTGCCAGCTTCCGACACCCACGGAGGCCATGATATGGCCTCTCCTGCAGCCGTCGGCGCACCAGTCCTATGAAGTGCGGAATAGCAGAGCATCCCATCACAGCCTTGATACCTCATCACAGCCAGCAAAGATGAGACCCGAGCCGAGACCCCAATCACGCCTCCTGCAGCCGCACCCGCAGCTCCCTCTCCTTCTGCGCGACCTCGAGCTCCAGCCTCTCGACGCTGTACTTGAGCGCCTCCTTGCGCTGCCGCACGGCGCGCGCCCGCAGCCCGGCCCCGCCGTCCAGCGTCTTCCTCCCGCCGGCCGCCTTGCCCTTGGCCGGTGCCCTCGACTTCGATGATGACGATTGCAGCGGGGGCGAGGGCGCCCCCCTGCCGAGCCGCCCCGCGTTGAGGTCGCTGCGGGCCTTGAGCGTCTCGATGCGGCGCGCCTGCCGGTCGATCTGCCTGTCTGCGCGGTCGAGGAGGTGTGTCACGAAGGGGCCGATCTCGTCGCGCAGGGACGACTCGGCCGCGGCGAGGGTCGGCTGGGGGATCAGTTCGTAGTGCTGTTTGCGCATAGGGATGTCAGTCGTTGCATCGTCCTTGAGGCTTTTGGGGGAACGGGGGGGGGAGGGGAGCACGTACGCGAACGGTCTTGAGCACCGATCCTAGCCTGGGGAAGTCTGAGACGCCGTTGCCAAGCGTCTCGACTGAGGATTCGAGGAGGTTGAGGGATGTGCGGAGGGAGGCCACGCAGTCGCCATAATTTGACGGCGCGGGGGAGTGGGACATGGTTTTTTTGCGCGTTTCTGTGCGGGGTGATATGTTGCGATCCCAATCACGAGGGTTGGTCTCAACTGAGAAATCAAATGCTGAAGTTTCGCCGGGGTTCTCTGTCACTTGTGGTCGATTTGTGGCGCGTTGTACTGGTTGATGCTTTTGTCCCGCCAAAGTAAACAGACGGAAAGCGGGATGAGGTCAGATGGCTGGCAGGGATCTTCTGGCGCGAACGAAGGGCGGGTCTGGGGAAGTTCAGGGGTCTGCTGCCCTTGGCTGGATCGACCCGCCACGGGCCAGAACGTTGGGCATCGATTGTGTGACCTGCAGCTTCAGGGGGACCATTGATGTTACTGTGAAGCTTTCCAAATCTATTTGCTACGGTCTCAAGGAAAGGCAAAACCTGAAGAGAAACTCATTGTCGCCAGTCTGCTTATCTTTCCGGTGCAGCAGACACATGTGGTTTCACAGTGATGCCACCTACGCTCTGGGATTTCCTTCTCGTCGCCGGAGTGTTAGATAACTATGTTCACGATCTGGTCCCGTTGGCTGCTTCTATCTTCTCCCAAACCCCATGTATGGTGCTGAAATAATTTCCGGGTCTCTCTTTTCTTGAAATATCGGCTATTCCAGGTGTGGTTGAGTTCATGGTCAAATCCCAACTACCCCCCACCGTCGGCAAGCAAGTTCAACCTCTTTCCGTGGAGAATCTAAGATAAATAAATCGAATGTTTGCACCCCCAAAAGTGGAGGCTACACCGGCCCATCTTTCGCTCGCTGATGAACAACTTGCACCACCACTGTACACCTATAGCTAACTCATATACCCACGGGGGTATGTTGGGTCTGGATATATGGAATGGCCATGATTGTGTGTAAGTGTAGCGGGTGTGGGAATTGGCACCGGCGAGCAACTTATAGACCTGTGTACCCTCAATTTTTACGGGTGCGAATGTCTAGTTTCAAGATTAAATCACTTCTGAATCAATTCGATTGCATCTTTTCAAGCTATTAGCTATTCTTCCAAGAGATNNACAAGGTAGAGACAGAACCCACCCCCCCCCCCAAGACAATCCAGATCTAGACGATGTCTAAGACGAATTCTCCCAGATTAGGGCTCAGCAAGGATCCTTCTTTGGTGCCATTCTAATCACAATGATGCTGTTTGACCGTTTTAAACCAGAAATGTATAACATCTGCTGTAAGCCATAATAATATCGTGTACGGCTTATGGTATGTCCAAGGGAAGCAGAATTATCTAACAATTCGGCAATAAAACTATGGAATTGATGCGACCAGCAGGTCCTCCGTCTGCCTGCTGCAGCTGTGCAGTAGACCCCCTGCTGATACTCTACTTGTATAGTAGTCAATTATACCGAGGAACGTTGAGCCACCCTCCTGGGCTTTCCCTCGGGTTCTCTGCCAACCATCGGATCAATGGTATAGTGGGTTTGGAAAATGGCATCTTCTGGACCAAATTTTCATGGCAAGATGGTTCAGTATGATGCTTTTTTCTGAGACCAGAGCTTGAGGTCTGGTTCGTAGTTCAGCCATACAGTGCTCATTGAGTCAAAGACAGTGGAAATCAAGCGAACATACCTTGGAAAGCTGGGAGTTTTCATCGCACCAGGCACCTGCGTGGGTCACCAGTGGCTTGTTATCTCGGGGTGAAGAGGTGTTATGTGAGGCCATTTTGTCTGTGAGAGCCTTAAACCAGAGTAGTTCGGCTAGGTGTGTGCTAATTGAAGTCTGAAAGAATGATCTGTTGCCTTCCAAAATTCAAATTCTTGGCCACGAGGGTAAAAGTGATTATCTCAGTGTCAGGCGGGATGTTATCAAGAGTTCTACGCCATGACTTTATACACAGTAATTCAGCGCATCATTTGTACTCTCTGAAGCCAGGACTCTGATTGTATATCCAGCCATACCAGGNTACAATCAATTGGTAGAATTGATTGTTATTGGTCTTTTGGCCGAGAGGTCTGCTTTGCTAGCAGTAAGCACCGCCTTCTCAACAATCAATTCTAAGGGCAGGGGTTCGAGCACCCCTGTTCGAAAACCATTCAGGGTGCCACGGCAGGGGAGACTACTAGGACGGTCTTACTAGAAAGGAAGGCTAAGCATAATGGCAAAGTGCAAGAAAATAACCAGAAGCCCCGTCCCGTTTGGTTTTCAGGCCTCCTATAAGCTCTTCTAACCCTTTCTATGGTTTAAAGCTCTAAAAGGCCTTAGGGGGGGT
>JACBFG010000029.1:380710-415511 GCA_013435955.1 Diaporthe sp. HANT25 | reverse complement strand
TACAATCAATTGGTAGAATTGATTGTTATTGGTCTTTTGGCCGAGAGGTCTGCTTTGCTAGCAGTAAGCACTGCCTTCTCACCAGGCAGACTGGCAATTAAGACATTCCCAAAAGGGAACTTGGTAATTGCCATGACGCGGAACCAGATACAATCTGTCAGCTGAATCAAAAGCCATTTCTCGTGGAACAAACCATGAGAAGATGATCGTGTCCATTCACGGCAGTCGACCAGTGGAGAGAAATTCCCAATTGCCATTTTGGGAATCCATAGGTCATGTCCTGACGATGGAGACATGTTTCATGAGGCTGCAGCAAGATCTAGGCATGCAGACTTGCATCATCCAGCCACTCCTCCTACAATACAATTACATGGGTTGCAGAATTACAATCACTGCATAGGGCTTAGCGTCCCCTTTTCTGCGCATTCTTTGCCCAACGGCGTGTCACTCAGCCACACATGTCCCCGAGCCCTGGCTCACCGACAGGGGCTGCATTACCGCAAGAGCTATTGAGCTATTCCCAGATAGGGACTTGTATTTTCAAAGTGCAAAAATGCTAACACATATCGATCCATCTTCTGGCACAAGGCTCCCGCCCATCTTTCACATTCGACCAACACCGACTCCTGGGAAAGCTTGGTCTTCCTTCCTCAGAGCTTCTGTGCTTGCAGCAACAGATCATAAATACCTGGTACTGCTTTTCTACATTGATCGCTCAGAATGGCGGCAGAGTGCTCCGATGGCATGCACATGCAGTACCGCTGGGTGAACGATGCACGTCGTCATTCGCAGCGTGTTCCAAAGGCGCATTGGGACACCCATAAGACAGAACTTCATGATCTGTACCACGAAATGTCACTTGACGATCTCATGGGTCTCATGAAAGAGAAGCATGGCTTTGCACCTACGTGAGTACACCTCCTGCTTGTGTCTTTTCACATAAATACTGTCATCATGAACTGCGGACATATGAATTAACGACTTCTCAGTCGCCGTCAATATACATACCAGTTCGAAAAATGGGGTTTTGCCAAATATCGTAAGGACACAAGCCATTCGTCCGACGCTGCGAGACTGCTTCAGCATGCTCCTTTGGCACCGCTTTGCAGCACTACACTCGAGGCTCCGGGTATTTTGGAGACTTCTGAACGTGGAAAACGACACCGGAGTATACAAAGTATACAGAGCTCTGCAAGTGGTTCGTCAAGTCCCTTGCGACCTCCAGCGAAAAGAGGTCGACTTGATCCTCAGATTGGGTCGAGCATCGGGACGTCATCACATACCGAATTGGCTCAAGACACTGGAACTGAGACATGCTCTCCGGCTTCTCTTGCGTCTGAACCCATGGTAGATCACTCAACACAGCTCAATTTAACGAAAGCTCCCCGTCCGTCGCCACCGCCGCGGCCCAGTCGAGGGAATTTGACCGGGCGTCCAAGCTTTTATTGTGAACCAGATCCAGAGGCGCCTTCGACGTCTCCCGAGATTGGCAAGAACGAAAATCAGAGACCAAACTTTCCGTCACGATGGGACACAGCTGAAGAGATATCTACGACATCCCGAGCAATCACTGCTGAGCGACCAGTCAGTACATACACAGCCGACGACATTTGCCATATTCAGCTTGCAGCCGAGTACCTTGAGACAATGGGTTATGAAGAGGATGCCTTTTCTCTCTACGCGATTCTACTGAAGAGGCTTCACGAAGATTGCCCTCGGGACAGAGTGAAATTCCTCCACGCAATTATCGACTACTCCCGATGTGTTTCTACCCCGGGACATTGCGAAGTCATTCAGCATCACCTGCGAGACCAAGCACAGCAGATCTCGGAAGAAGGTACCTCATTTCTGCTCTACCAGTTTCTGCTTGAGATGGCGCTCGCAGAAACATGCAGCAGAAAGTATGACACGGCAGCCGTCAAAACACATCTTCGGAAAGCACGTCAACTCCTACAACAAAACGACGACTTCAACCACTGCTTTAACCAGGTCTTCAACCAGCTGCCTCGGAACAATGGGAGCTTGGATCTGGTCTTGTATCAAAGTCTTCGGCGAGTGGGCGACCCATACGCAGAGAACCTTTTGCCAAGAGAGGACCCAGAACAGTTTACTCCTTGGTCACTCGATATATCCGCTTTGGAGAAAACGCTCTATCGGGTTCCTGGGCCTTTCGAACTAAGCCATCGGGAAATGGGCAATCCCTGCATACGACTGTGTTTACAATGGTGCTACCAGAAACTTCTACAGTTGAAATCTCTCTCAGGGCCGAAGATGGAAGTTACGTCATCAGATAAGGTGCACGAAGACCAATCTACAACAGTGTACAGGACGCTGTTGTTTACGTGTCTCTGGAGAATTTCGATCAATGAAATGGGAACTTCCAATCCCACTAGTGGAGCTGACACCTGGATGTCGCGGACTCACTCTCGTCTCGGCGTCAATACCACTGAACTACTCATGATAACCTGCGCGCAGATTGTCCACGAATGGAGCTCTTCACAGGGCTCAGAGACGGTTCACATCGAGACAGAACTGGTTCAGTGCTTGCGACAGGCTGCGGGGAGGCTGTTGGAACAACGCGACGAAGTGTTAGCCAAGCGTTTCCTGGACGCGTTCATCCAGTACAGGACACTCGAAGAAGGAGAAGAATCACAGTGTGCGAAGGACCTACGCCAAAGATCGCGGGCCGGGGTGATGGGCCAGCTCGAGAACTCCCTGCACACCACGTTCTCGCAGACGCGGGAGCTCACGGCGCAGCTCACGCTGTCGACGCGGAGGCTGAGCATGCAAGTGGCCGAGGCTGCCAAGCACATGACGATGATGTCAAGTATTCGATCCTCTGACTCGAGCCTGCTCAACTTTCGGAAGGTGAAGGAGTCCATGGACAAGAAGGTGAAGAAGTTGAAGGAGCAGCCATCAATGTCATCTGTGTCTTTTGGAGATAGCTCCCGGAGGTCCAGGTTCTCGATTTGGACGATGAGCCAGTTAAGCCAGACTATGGAGAGGACAAGCATCAGTTTGAGATCGTCGGAACCAGTGGCATCATTTTGAGGCTCGAATTAGATTGGACTACTTTGACAAATTGGATCTGGAGAAGGATCTGCTTGATTTATTCAGTAACTCAGACCTAGGTGTTTGAAATACACGTCACCAAAGAGGGAACATATGAGGTTGCCGTGTCTTGCCAACTCTTTTCCTCCCGTGGATTACTAGGTCTGTGATTCTGTTAGCAAGATACCTGGAGGTTGCATATCTACTTTGGTGTTCCCCTGGACAGGGACCAATTTTGGCGGAAGAGAGCTTACATAATTTCTGAAATACTGAATTGATTCTCAATGTCCGCAATACTTATTGAATTCAACCCGTATAAATTTCGTTCTTTGATTGGTTGAATACATGGTGCTTGTTCTGGCATGGAAGTGAGCTAATTCTCGGGAAACAGGGCCCTTTGACTCACAGCTCCCCAATACAGGCAGAGCAACCCCTCAGCTTTAGCTCGTTCCGCAGGCTGCAATGTCGACTTGAACCTAAGCACCCCTATCCAATTCTACTCCGGAGAAAAGAATCATTACGAGTGCTCCGGAAGTCCGCCAAGCGTGCGGAGTCTTGACCATGCCGCGCAGTGCTCTCTTTGTCATTGACATCCAACGCGAGCTCGCTCACGACCCCAAGACCCGGATCCCCCACGCAGACCGGATCCGTTCCGCCGGCGAGAAGATCCTCTCAGCTGCCCGAGACATCATTGATCCGTACCGGACAGCTCAGAAACAGTCGCCCTCGGTCATCGTTTTCGTCCAGCATGAGGAGAAGCCAGACCAAGGCACCCTGGTGAGAGATACCGAGCCATGGAAGCTGGTATTTGAGCCACGGGATGGCGTCCAAGAGGAACGCCTTGTTGCAAAGACGACTCGTCAGCCTCTCCCCTCGAGAATCTGAGGGCTCATGTAGTGAACGAATGAATGTATGACTAATTTTCTACCAGAGAACACCTTCGAGTCCAACCCCGACTTGGCCGATAAACTTAAGGCCGAGGACATCACAGAGATTGTCACCTTTGGTATACAGAGTGAATGCTGTGTTGTCTCGACGTCCAAGGGAGCTCTGGAGGCTGGCTTCAGGGTTACCGTCCTGCAGGGAGCCCACTCGACCTACGATACTGACTCTAAGTCTGCGGTGGAGATTGAGAGGGATATCGAGCAGCAGTTGAAGGACAAGGGCGCTGATGTCGTTCCTTGGGAGGATGCAGTAGCTTCCTGGGAGCAGCGACGTATGATTTCGAGTTATTCAATCTTTTCGGAGTTGTAGGCTGGCTGATGTTGAATGGTTGCACTGGGAAGCTTTCGCCGTCTCTGGAATGCTTCACGAGAACAAAGCTTTGACAATGCCACAGTGAGATGTACTGGAAATTTTGGAATCGTTCGGAATGAGAATCCCGTAACTGCCATATAGTTAGCAGTAGTATAAAGGCAGAAAGATCATGCGCAATCCTCTAGGGCCATTCACATATGAACGTATGTCCCATTTCTGCGACTTGAGATGAGCACTGTGATAGTGATCCTTTACAGCTGTTCGGGTAGTGCCAATTGTGAAGGGAGACAATGCTTCTATTAGGGCTCAAGGAAAGGTCTCCCTGGGCTACCATTTATACCAAATGGAGCCCATTTGCTTTACCAGACCGTAGTATCAGGCCTGAATATCACCCTAAACCTTAGAAGATAAATAAATGTTACTTCTTTCAATAAGTATATATTACTTGCAATAATACTAATAATACTTTTAATAACTTACTTACTCTCTCTTTCTCCTTTTCTCTTGCTAATATTAAGCTAATTCCTTATAGTAATACTCTAATAATTGAAACAAAAACTAAACTGATGGGATTTTACGTATATTATACGTAAAAAATGCAAAAATTGGACGACCACGGGATCGAACCGTGTACCTCGCGCAGTTGATAATCCGTTCTCTTTTGAAGGAGAAGATCGATGCTAAGCGCGCGCTCTACCATTTGAGCTAGACGCCCTTGTTGAAATTCCTTGAAAACGGCGTAATCATGACTTCGGTTTCACAAAATCATGAGGAGGGAGAGATATAATAATGGAACAGCCCATAGTATTCGATACTGATTGCCCGCTTACAGCGCGGTAGACACTTTCCTTTTAGATAACCTTTTACTGGAACGTTATAATGTTTCCTTTTAATATGTATCTAATTTAGAAGACTCTGATTTCTAGTCAGAGCAGAGCCTAAGGGGAATAGAACCAGAGATATGCATTTATAAAAAGGGAAAATTAGCACTGACCCGTTCCATAGAGGTTCACATCCTTATAGCAAATTCACTAATTAGCTTCAGATAGATATAAGGTCTATTTATCAGGTTTAGGTATTGGGTCTGGAATATGGGGTCTGGGGTACCGGGCCTGGGTGTGTGAACTGGTTGTGTGTGTGTAGGTCTGTGTGTGGTAGGTGTGAAAATTAGCTATGGGCTAGCGAGTTATGCACTGGTTCACCCTCCGGTTTTGCAGGTGTGAATCTTCGTTTTCTCTACCTGCATTTTCAACAATGAGAATGGTTTAATATTACCTTCTGTTACCAGTGCGTAAATCTCTACTAGCTTTGAAGACAATGGACACGTTGGATTTATGAACAGAATTGCCTATAGCACAAATGAAATTTGGTTGCACTATTGATGCTGTGACTTGCCGCGGGACGTGGTTGGACGCACTGGCATGGCAGCAATCAGTTCCTGCGCGGTCATAGCAATTTGCATAGACCAGGCCGCTTTGGACACGTCGTACTTGGCAAAGGGCAAATATAACTCTGTTGGTGTTCGATCAACTGTGACTGCGTTACGGTGGGTACGAGGGAATTCGTAATATCCATCAATGCAGCCTGTGAGGACGTGAGATCAACGCAGAGCTCCTTGCCTCCTGTATCTCGATGATAGTATATCAATTTCAGATGCCATCCCACAGGAACTGCTGGCCTTGTCAAGAATTAAATGCATTGCGATCTGTCAAAGCCGAGGACGCCGTAATCCAAGGCCTCGCATGCAAAACTACGTTCATCGGGGTTGTCCCCAGCCGTGCTACTCCACAGAGCATCCCAGGTGTCTTCTGACAACGAATCGAAACAATGCAATATGCCCTTTTGAAGGTGAGCCCCGTGCAACCGAAACGCCAGGACAAGAATGAGAACCTTCCAATTGACCCAGAGGCGGGACACTCGCCTCATCGAAGGCTGATGCCGAGTTCCAAGCAGTTCACCATCCTCGCTCTGGACTCCTGTTCCGCCGCAAAACCACCCTCGTCGTCCGCACCATCCTCGTCGACGACGACATCGTCGACCGTCTCGAGACTCATGGTCCGCACGCTGACCACGTACTCGTTCTGCTTGCCGAACCACGCCGCGATGTGCAGCGCCTTGGCCATGGCCCGGCCGGTGCCGCGCACCAGGACCTCATCATCGAGCCGGTCGGAGGGCGGGGCTGGCGCGTTCAGGGCCGCCATCCGCGCGGTGAGGGGGAGGCCCTTGGTTGACCGGGAGGAGGGCGCCTTGTCGAGGGCGTGCCGGATCTTGCTCACGATGCCCATGAACGGTGACTTGGTGGCGATGTATATGATAGGCTGCTTGGGGCTGAGGGGTGCGCCTCCCCGGTTCAAGACCCTGCCGCGGTTCATGGGGCGCTTGTGGATCTTCGAGTCTGGGAGAGGTGTCAGTCACAACGCTCCAGTATGACCAGGTAAGGCGGCCACGCAAGGTCTGCAGATGATAATTGTCACATACTCTTGGGGAGGGAGGAAAGTTTCGCTGGCCCTTTGAGCAGCTTGCTGGATGACACTGTGTCCATTGCGAATGATTAAGCTGTTGAATACGTGTGCTTGCCGGCCCTTAAGTGATGTGAGAGACACAGAGGCAGAAGCGTCTCATGCGCGCAGAGTCTCAGTGTGTAGCGTCAGATGATGGCTGAAAAGTTCTAATGACGTTGCGCCGGCTCTTCATGGCTGATGCATAACACTGTTGGATTGCAGTCGCTCCTTGCTTGGAGTAGCGATGTCTTTGGAAGAGCCCAAGAAAAAAAACAAAAGAAAACGCCAACGTCGTCAAGGTTGTGTTTTGGAAGCAAGTTCACTTTCTAGCTGGGTGCCTGCCTTCAAGAAACTTGGTGGGGCACGGCGCCAGGTGATAGCTCTCAAAGGGTCGAGTAGCGCTTGAGCCAGGTTCCAAAACGGTCGGCGATTGACTTCTCTAGTGTACTTTGTGTCGGTATCCCATAAGGGCAAGTTTTCTCACTTCGCTGGGAGTCGTAAGAATATTGAGGAACATGTCACTGACCCAGATGATCTCTTCTCGTACCTCGCTCTATGCTGCATGTCCTATGAGCATAGAACCTGGCAGGCCTCTGGAGTCCCTGATCACTGCTGTAGAGCCGCAACAGTGCTTGGGGGGTCTAGCTCCAGTCACCGCCTTCCGTAACCGTAGGTGGCCTGTCAGCAGCGACAGGGGGTGAATGACATGACGACAGTAAAGGCGGCAGGAACAAGCTCGAAGCCCCCTCGGCAGTCTGGGGAATCAAACTATCGCAACGACAACTCACGCACTACCTGCCTTTCTTCTTCCCGCAGGCTGCCACTTTAACAACGCACCGGCCACGTTCTACGACGACTTTCCATCATGGATGCCTGACCCCACCCGAGGCAACGGTTCAAGTGTTCATACTGAGAGATGTCTGTTGAAATCTGGCCATCTCTGCCTCCGGAGCAGCTTATAACAGCTGTCGAGCAGACCCAAGTAAGCTCGTGCTCTGCAGTTCCTTTGGCCCTCGACTGCTATGTGTTGTGTTCAAGCCAACATATCGAACAATTGAAATGTTTGAGCCGATCGGTGACGGCTGGGTGCTTCTCCCACAGCTCCATGGAACGGGACCGCTGACACCTTCGACCGCCCAGAGGCGAGAGCTAGAATGGCTCCTGAACGAACTGCATGAGACCCTCCAGAACCTCAAGAGTGGGCTCGAAGACTGCTATGCACTTCTGGCCCCCGTCGACCCCGGTAGCACCCTCGTCGTCAGCACTCATAGGAACGAGATCGTCAAGGGCCACATCACGAGGGTCGGGACACGGATAGTCAAAGGCGTACGACCCCGGCACCCCTCTCATTGTGCTTGACAGTCCGAAGACTCACATATATCGTTGACTTATAGATCCTCACATTGAAACTTCGCACGCTCCCACACCAGACCTACACCATAAATGCCGAGCACCCGATACAAATCGCTCCCCTAACGACCCTCCACGCCCTCCTCAACCACTCCATCGACCTCCTCACCCTCACACTCAGCTACACATACTCCTCAGGCTCCGCAGGCGGCGCCGAGCCACCCCCCTCACCAACCCGACCCACAGCCACGTTCATAGCCGCCCAGCTCCGCCTGCTGAGCCAGTCCCTCAACGAGGCTACCTCCCTCCTCAAGGGGCCCCAGCCCCTGACCGCGTCCGACGCGACCTGGGTGTCCAAGTCCTGCCCCCCGGCCCACTTCTCCCCGCCGACGGGCCCCAACCTGAGCATACAGTGGGGCGTCCAGGAGAGCCAGCTCGTCCTGTGGCTGCGTACCCTCGAGCCGGCCGACGCCCCCGTGAACCTGGGCATGAAGTTCGCCCTGGCCATCGGAACCACCCGCCGCCTGGAGCACGACGAGGCCGAGCAGGTCTTCATGTACACGTATCCGGAGGGCGCGACCCCGGAGCCGCAGAAGCACGGCGGCAACGGCGGCGGGGCAGGTGGTTCGGGGCAGAAGGGTGCTGGCAAGGAGAACAGCGGTGCTAAGGAGGGCGGCGGAGAGGTTGAGGCGCAGGTCTTCGTGCGGGAGAAGGTGCGTGTCGAGAGTGCCGACCCGGCCTTGATGTCGCTCGGTACGAAGCTCTCAGCGCTGGCCAAGACGCTCGCAATGGCCAGGGGAAACCTGGCGACCGTCATGGGCGAGGAGCTCGACGAGTGAGACGGCTGGAGCGAGCGGATGAAAATGTGATACCCGATGTGAATTGCTGCATGCGAATAGCCTCTGATATGAATGAACAATCAGGATTTCTTGAGAGGACTCTCTGGATTTTGTTGCTAGAATGAACTATGCCCTGAACCCGCCTTCCCTGACGCCTTTCCGTAGGATCAGACAAATACAATACATGTAGCTTGAGATATCCTTGTACGATGCCTTCACACAACAAGTACCAATGCAATCTCGAGCAGGATACAACCAGAATGAATTATATCCAGCGACACTACTCAGCTTCCATCTTCGTCGTTCTTCCCGGCGGACATTCTAGCTGCCAGGAACCCTCTGCCTTGAATTTAGACCGCCCAACAAAGGCTAGTACATGATCGGTCACTCCTTCGCCTCAGGAGAGTACCGTGGTACCAATGACACTGCAATACCACTTGGTGGGTGGAGTATTGCTCGATGGCTGAGCTTGTACTGTTTATTCCTGATCGTGGGCAATGCCTGATCGCTCAAAGTGAGTGGGGAACAGACTAGTCGTATAGATGAGGCCCTCAGCTCGATAGCAACGCACTAAGCCACCGGCGACCAGGGCATTGGGATCAGAATCCTCGACTTCATGTTCTGAATCAAGGGCACCGTCTTGTGGACCGTATCCGCCCAGCCGGGTATGCGCCAAGAATCTTCACGTCGAACCTTCCGCTCCTCCAGGTTGGCAAACTGCCAGAGGTGGTGCACCGTGTTAAGGTCGCCGATCTGCACAAACCAAGCCCCAACGCCCTCCATCACCTCGCGCCGAGCCTTGAGGCCCCTCCGCCAGTGGGTCTCCCACTCGAGCAGGTTTCCAGGACCAAGTGTGTAGGACCGGAGCTCGAACACACCGCCAAGCTCTCGAGGAGGTGTGGTGGGCCAGAAGCTGAACTCTTGCATCACAGATGTCTTCTTGGATGTGATGAGCGACCTCAACTTCTTGTCGAACTCAGGGAACTCGGGGTGGGACGATATGTTGTGGAGAGAGGTATGGTAGCCCGTGTATCGTTGGTACTCCCAGATATGGACTATCGAGCTGTCAGCTTGCCATGTTTCCTGGAGGGGGCGAGACAAGGCAATAGCGGATACGCACCGAAAGTGTCAACATCTCCCACCTCTGTCCGCCAGCTTCCAACCAGATGAACCTTATTCTCTGGCAAGGAGGCCATGCGGGGATACCAGTTGCCAACGAGCTCAACATACTCGTCCACCTTGTCGGGCTTCACCTCGTGGAACACGATGCTGTGCACATACTTGCCCCGCGCGATGACCTGACTGAAGCTAGCCTCGAGCTGGGCATCAAGCTCACGGCCCTCCTTTGTGCCGTAGATGAGGTTGGTTAGAGGGCCTGCCTTCCGTGGCGGCTCCTTCTCAGCGATCTCTGCTGCTCGTTCTGAGGTAGAAGCAGTGCTTAGTGAACCCAGGCCCTGAGGAGCATCACCGGTGTCTGGGGAGGGGGAAGAGGAGAGGAACCCACTAGCATCCCGCTCCTTCTGAGCTGCCACCAACTGCTCTCTGAATGCCTTCTGCTTGCGATTGAAGGCCTCGACGCTGCCGTTCTCGGGGTCGATGTCTCCCATCGCAGGGGTGCGCTTCGAAGCCGAGGCCGACGAACCACTGAACATACGCGCTGCTTGGCGCGGGGTAGCTGTCGCCAGAGCGGCGCGTGCGAATCGTTGAGACAGCATGGTGAATGACTGCCGTAAAAGAAAAGAACAGAAATGCTAGATGGCTCAAGAACGATTGGGTTTGAGGATGGGAATAAGTGTGACCGTTTCTAAGACTCGAGTCAAAGCTGAAACAAGCAATGATAGGATGGTGGACTGATGCTCTTTGGCTGTCCAAGAGGCCGAGAGACCAAAATGGTGCAGTGGTAGGCACAGGTGATGGTGGATCGGCTCGATGCGATGGGAAAGGAGTTGGAGCAGAGGGAGGTCCAATCGTAGCAGAGGCAGAGAGGCAAATAGAGAGGTGCTGGTTGGTGGTAGTCAGAGTGTCAGTAGCTGGGATAGCTGTGCGTTCGTCAGTGTGCCCATGCAGCGGATGCAGAGGGGAATCCTGGTCGAATGCTCTTGGTGACGCTCAAGTCAACTTGGAGGCAACTTGGAGGAGGAGGTGGTGTGGTGGTGTTCCAATTCGGGAGCTGAGCTGTCAAAGGGTCTTGTGTCCTCAGAGCTCTCCCCGCACTTTTGTGATACGTCCAGGAGGAGGAGGCAGAGACCTGGAGGACAGCCGCCTGGAGATCAGGGGAGGCCAGCCCCCTAGGGAGCTCCCTTCAGAAGCCGGGGTAATGATGTCAGGGCTCCGCAGGGGCATCGGGGTAGGGACCCACCCGCCTGAGAGGCCAGACCACACTTAGTTGGGTGGGTTCGGAGCATTGCTGACATAACACTGGCAATCTTGCAACCCGTACCTCGAGCTCCGTTTTGCTGCCTCAGGCCACTAATCGTTCCGGCTGCGACCGGGGCATCGGAGCAAGCTGGAAAAAGACTCGCGTATCAACGACGACATCGCACCCAGTAAACCAAACCCGCCTACCCACCCAATTCGACTCCGTCCCTCGTCCAAGTCGAAGCAATCACTCATTCAAGATGTCTTGGCTCGGAGTTGCCCCCCTCAAGAAGTTCCCGGCCCCTGTCCGTAAGTCAATTGCGCTGCAAACCCAGTCGACTCGAGGCAGCGCACATGCTAACAGACTCACAGTCAAGCCGATGGCCCCCTTCTTCGCTGCTGGTACGTGACCACGCCGACCTCGAAATCCGCTTCCTCCTCGAAATACCCGGGTGTCCTCATTTCTGGGACGGACTGCGGCGTGCATAAACTCAGGGAAGGAGAATGGGACTGACTGGATACAGGTCTTGTCATCGCTTACGGTATCAACGCCGCACAAAACGCCTCAATGAAGAGTATGTCTCCCAACAAGATAAGGAACAATGCGTTTCCAGCGCAATGGCTTACATGAAACGCAGGCGACGAGTTCAAGAACGACCCCAGGAACCCCCTGGCCAAGTCCGGCGGCGCGCACTAAGGAACACGACCCAGACCAGGGGCGGATATGAGTGCAGAGCAACGAGTCTCGAGGCGATGATCGACGTGCCATTTTGAAAGGGGCTTGGACTGTATCATAGAGCATCTAGAGAGCGGAAATCGAACCTCGCCGAGGCGGCTGAACGTTGACCTGAACAACCCTTGTTGCATATGCTCTTGTCGAACACCCTCACCGCATCACGAAGTGCTGGGAAAAACATCAGAGACTGTGAGAAAGATGGTCGGGCGAGACAGCTCGCCGGTCTTTGTCACCGAGGTTAGACCGAGTCCATTGTGACGTTCTGTGCGAAGAGATGTTGGTCTGAAATGCGCAACGGTAGCTGTACGCGCACTCTGAAGCCGGTAAATGTGTATTGTGTATGTGCATAATCTACTGCTCTAGACGCATGAAGCGTCACTGTCTAGATTCCGTCCTCTTTGACAAGTATGTGAAACCGGTGCTGTACTGCTCTATCCCAGATCCCAGACTGTCTCCCATAAACCAAATCCGACTCCTGCCGCCCTGACATAGCTGAACCTCTCTTGTGTATCCCATGTAACTGTGCATCTATCACATCAGAGACGCTCCAAGCCTTCTTTTCCATCATATAGTCAACTCTCCTCCGCACCGTCCTCACAGCACTGCCTCACAAATCCCACCAGCGGCATCACAAACTGCTTGTTCACTGGGACGTAGTGCCCGCCCGGGTGGACAACCATCACGGGGTTCTCAGACCGCACCTCGAGCCCACGGCTCCGGCTTTCGTCGACGACCGTGTCCAGGCTGCCGATGAACTGCAGCGTCGGCGTCCTGATCTTGGGCTCGTACAGCCACGCCAGCGCGGGCGGCGGCGCGAAGAACCCGCTGTAGACCACGGCGAAGCGCAGCGCCTTCCCGCCGTTGGCCTCGCGCAGCGCCGGCACCCAGCTCCAGTCGTACGTGTCGTCGCTCGGCGGCGGCTGCCTCTGGGGAGCCCCATCACCGCCGCCGACGTGCTCGAGCACCGACGCCAGCATGGCCGCCACCGCGCCGCCCTGGCTGAAGCCCACGACGCCGTCCACGTGCCCGCCCGCCTCGTCCCTGATGCACCGCGCGAGGCTCTCGAAACCCTCTTTCAGCAGGCGGTAATTGCCGCTGGCCTCGTCCTTGCGGAACCAGGCCCACGCGTCCATCTCCGCGTCGCCTCCGCCGGCGCCGTCATCGCTGGGCTGGTACCCGGGGATGTCCCTGGGGCTGAGGCGGGAGGGGGCGGTGGGGTAGATAAGTGTTGGCTGGATTTTGGCCGGCGCCAGCGATTTGGCGAGGAGCTTTTCCAGGGCGCGGGTTTTGGCGCGGAAGAGAGGCCCGGATTGGGTATATCCTGAGGGCATATGTTAGTTAGGTTTCTTCCATGGTGATATCACACATGCGATCCTTTGAACCCAAGCCAGAGACGTGTGCTTGAAGGCATGCCGTGCTGAGGTCCACAGCCCGTTGTAGATTGGGCCAGGAATGTTTATAGAATGTCCCTTGATAAAGGGCCACGCCAGCGACTTTCTCCAAGGCCGGAAACTTACCGTGAAGCATCAGAATTTTGACTTCTCTCATTGCGTTTTCCTTCGGCTTGACATCCGCCGGGCCGGCCGAGGCTGTCGCGCCTTGTTCACCCACCATAACTGTGCAGTACCTGGAGTGAAAATATGAGTTGGGAATTCTGTTCTTGTGGAGATTTCGTCCCCAAAGCCTAGGTAGACGATACATGAAACCTTGTTCTAGGTGCAGCGACGATGGTGAGGATCGGGTAAGCGCCTCTTTTTGAGATGAGAGCCTTAGCAGGGGGCTCCACCACCCGTCGACATGTCTTCCCAAGCTGGCAGTCCCCAGGCTACGGAGTCACACGTTCTGGAACGACCAACCACCTCAAAATATCGGCAATGTGATTTTGAAGACTGGTCGGGTGGAATTATTGGCAAACTTTTTTTTTTTTTTTTTTGACGTGTTTGTAAAGCACTCGTCTGAAACGATGCAGCAAATTTATCTATACGATGTAGTAAACGGGAAAAGACAGTGTTCATAACGCAACGCTAATGAGAATCTACCTTAATGCTGTCACCCCGGGATCCATTCGCTCCTCTCTCCTCGCTCCTCGATACCAAGAAAGCCCTAAACCTGTGGACCTTTGCATCATGGCTCAATCTTGCAGCACAGTTCTCATGCGCATCGTCATCCTGGTATCTATTCCCGCGCATCGTCCATGTCGTGGTTTTCTTCAGCCCCTAGTGAAGCTGACAACCTTCACAGCATCATCTTGCGCCGAGATCACGCTTCGACTGTCTGGACCATTAAGACCATACAGACCGCCGAGACTCCAGTCGCTGCTAGCTGAAGTGCTGCAACTAGTTCCTCAATCCATACTACTGCCGCTGCCCATGCCGACACCTAGCACCAAGATCCTCTTGCGCAGGCGAAGAAACCGGCCGTTCTTGGCGGATCGCCCGTTTCAGTGTTGCCTCCCGCCATGTTGACTCGCTTCGCTCCTCTCGATCCATCGTCGGATTGCCGATGTACTCACTTCACTCAGGCGTAGCGGGTTGCTTCCATGCGCAAGACCTCTGTTGTGCTCAACAAGCCAATCAGGAGGAACTCCGGTAGGTGCGTAGTCTTGCCACCTCCGCCAGAGCATTAGGTCATACTCTGGCAGTGCCGCATGTTGCAGAGAGCTCCACGGAAAGTGGTGGTTCAGGAATCCATGACCCACAGAACTGGGCATTACAAGAGATTCTATGAGAGGATACAATTCTGGAAAAGGTCGGTCGAAAGGATTCGGGTAAGAACGAGCTGCAGATATATGCGGTTCCGGGCGACCCGCCATTGGTAGAGCACTCGGGGGAGGCCACGCTGGCAGGAATGGAAGTCCGTTCAGGTTTAGATTGACCCAAAACAATGGTTGGGTCGCCAGGGCCGGAGGTGCTGGAAGAAAATTCGAGTCCGGCCGAGGAGGCGGTTCTGAATTGGAATTCGGATTCGGCACGCGGTACGGCTGAGCTGGCGGTTCAGAAGAAAAGTTGGGATTTGGCACGCGGTATGGCTGAGTGGGCGGCTCTGAAGCAAAGTTGGGATTCGGCACACGGTGCGGCTGAGCTGGCGGTTCAGAAGCCAAGTTGGGATTCGGCACACGGTATGGCTGAGCTGGCGGTTCTGAAGCAAAGTTGGGATTTGGCACGCGGTATGGCTGAGCAGTCGCTTCTGAATAAAAATTCGGATTTGGCACTCGGTTAGGCCCGGCATCAAGATACGGGTTTGACCCAGGCCGATTCAAAGGTGGAGGGTAGCCCGCAGGATTGTGAAGCGTTGGAATCTGCCCATAGGCAACTTGAGCGTGGTCTTCCAGGGGAGGCCGATTGCCGCCAGTAGCGGTGTTATACGCAACTCCAGGTTGAGGCGCGGGTTGTCCTTCAGACAGTGAGGCCTGTTCCCCGCCTGGATGACCGCGACGGCGACTGCGACCAATTGCTCGTGCTTTGGATGATTTACTGCCACGGCCGCTACCTCGTAGACAGAGTGCGACGTTGTCGCCAGTGTGGGTGCCCGTCGCTTCCCCTACATTCGTCCAGATACACCGATGAATGATATCACAACTCACAGACAGCCCGTTTGTAGATGATCCTGCTTCATGGCCAGGTTCTTTCATAATTTCGTGTTCATTAGGGGCAGAGTTCTGACGGCAATCGTTGCCGTCAACGTCTGTCCTCGGGCGCGTCTCTGGTGGCGACACCCGCTTTCCTCCAAGTTGATGTCCATGTCTAATAGTCTCCCCGGAAGTAGGTCCGCCTCTAAGCCTAGGTCCGTACTCATACACTGGCTTCGATCCTCCCCTGCAAGGCCTCTAACCCTTTGTCGCAGCCTTCTTGCCCGAGGGCTGGATGCTAGCCATCATCTCGTCTTTGGTGATGAGGTGCTCGATTTTGCCGAGGTGGCTGAGCAGATCCTTCATGTTGTAGCTCCACTCGTTCAAGATGTCATCGACGCTCCGCGGCTGCGCAAAACTGACAATACGAGCGGGGCGGTCGATTCGAGCGTACACCATCTTGGAAGTGACGAGCTCGCTAATGTATTTCTCAGTCTCATCTTCCGTGAGATCCAGATGCTGTGTCAGACGGTCCATTCGGATGCGAGTGTAGTATTTGGCGATGACTCGCACATTGTGCTCAATGACACGCTTGCGCAGGTCCTGCCATCGCTGGTTGGCCTTGGGGTCGGAAGAGGTGCCTAGCTGTGCGTCGAAGATGTCCGTCTGGCAAAGATGGGGGCCGTATATTTGCTCGACATTGGGCCAGCGCATAAGCTCCTGAACTGTGAATTCCTCGAGAAGTTTGGCCTCAAGGGGCACTTGGGCATTGCGTGTGTCCGCCTTGATGCGGTGCATCAAGTCATGCTGCTCATTGTCGTGAGGTGCGAGGATGACGAAGTAGATGATACGCGCGAGAGTCTACGCGGCGGGCATTAGCAAGGAGTTGCAGGGAATGCTTATTTCGATGGTGTTGACTTACAGCCTTGAAAAGTGTTGGATCGTCTTGCACGGACTGGATCTCAAGAACCTCCCTGTAATGCTTGCAAGCGTCTAGATACCTGTCCTCGCTCTTCGCCAGGATGACCTGCTGCTCGTAGTATCTCAGTTTCAGGGGCGTTGCGTCCGTGGCACTCTGCAGGTACTTTGTGCTGATCTTCCGGCTGAGGATGCCAGCCTGACTCCAGTCTTGTGTCTGGATACAGAGGGCGACCTGATCAAGTATGAACTCTGTCTTCTCCTTCCGGTCCATGGAGCCAAAGGTCTCGACCTGAAGCTCGCAGAGGATATCACGGGCCGCCTTGACATCGCCATAGTGGTCCTTCTTGAGATCTGAGAGAATCTTGGTGACACGGGCACGCTCGACCTCGACGAAGATCTTGCCCTCGGTGACCGTTCGCAGGGTCTCGATGACTTGAACCTTCCGGTCAATGTTCGATATATCGCCTAGGAAGTCGATGACGGCTTGCACCATCTTCTGTATGGCTTGCTTGAGTTGTCCATGTTTCTTGGACAGGATGGTAACTTGGTCGCTGAGAAGATCCCAGTCACCTGCGGACTTGCACAGCGTGACAATGGCGATGAGGAGTCTGGATGTCGAGGCAAGATCGGAAGCCTGTTGGAGACGACGTTAGAAGGACTCGGAGACTGAGCGCGGGTGCTGACGGAGACTCTTGCTCACCTGGCGTGTTTGCTTCTCGAGCAGGGCGAGCTGTTCGATGGCTCCTTGAAGGTTGTTCTGTCACAAGTGGGCAGTTAGAACATCAGACCATCACTAAGTACCTCCACGTTCTTGGGTTACCTTAGCGAGCAATTCTGCTTGGGGGATCTGCTGGTCGACCTCCTTGGTAAAGTCCTTGTCGGGCTTGAACGCGGCGTTCGCCATCTTGGGCGGTTGATGACGGCGATGATAATTGTGGAATGGATGGGCGGATGCAGAGGGGGTCTAAACGAACACTATTATTGGGTACTCTGGAGGATACGGTGTGCAATTGCGAAGATGCTGCGTCGGGGGTGTTTGGGAGAAGATGGTTCGGGCGTGGATGCTTGACGGTTGCTGTGGTGTCTGACGGAAGGAAGCTGTCGCAATGGGAGCTCTGCCTGCAGCTTCGCCGGGGCGGCAACGTCCTTGGCAGGCAAGACCCAGGTCCCGCTTGTCTTATGTAATCATGTCGGCTCCAGCTGCCTGCATCTCGGTCCCCCGAGGAGCCTCCTAACCTTAATCACACCCAGGCGAGCCAGGTACAATACAGTAAGCACCTTATTCGTCCAGACACCATCAGCCTCATTCAGCCTTGTGGACTTATTCGACCTTTTCGATGGCTCAATCTCGCATCATTACGACTGCACCATGAACCTCGGAGCGATTTCGATCCTGGCCCAAGTGGGTACCTGCCAGATTCTAGACCGGATCCCAACCTGATGTCCCATCGCCAGGGGCCGCCCCTCCCCCTCCTTTCAGTCTAGAAAAGATGGGAACGACACTTCTCGAGGGAGGGTTGCTGTTGCTTTGCGCTACGACATGAACCCTATTAAATGACCCCCTCCCCATTTCTCAAGTATCACTGTTTCAGAACCAATGTGTATGTACTTGAGCTGGTGTCGAGTTCCTGAGCAGGCCAAAGACTGTGGTCGCCCAATTCCCCACATTAATGGCGTCCTCAAGTCAGTTCTCCTGCATATGCCAACTCTTAGCCGTCTTGGTTCTTTCTCACTTCTTATCATCTAGAGGTACTAGGCGTGCATCAACCGCCAGACACACTCGTGGCATTGCCTTATCTGGGCAGAGCCATGCTCGGTCGTGGCCATACGACGGACTGGATCTGGGGAGAGGCGCCCTTTTATGCAATGCTGTCCCTGGCAAGTATTTCTTCGCACGACGAGACGCTCTCTTTTTTGAGGGGCCGGACAAGTGCGTCACGGGTAGCGATTGGGGCGCAGCAACGCTCCACGACGTCGTGGCAGTCAATACTTGGTCGCGTTTCCCGAGTCACAATGGCAAGCACCTAGCGCTGGACCCTATACCACATGAGGCAAATAACTAGTAGTCTATTGCAACGTGTGCTCAAGGCTAGCAATCTTCCCAGTAACAATCTGACAATGTGCTTTTGTGTGCATTCATTTACCATCAAGCGTGGGCCTGACAGTCTGGCAATTTGGTTCAATTTGTATTAGCGCCGTGCGGCGACGATAATTAGGAGTCGAGGCGACCATGAAGCGGCCGGAGGCCAGATGAGCATTCCCGGCCGGTATGCCTCCCGAGTGGAGAGGCTATAATCAAACGCAGATCAGTTATCACCCGCCCAAACAAGGCCCAGAAGGCCTAGCCGAACCCGAGAGTCTGCTTGACTGCGTCTACCCTGTTTCGCCTAAGATACGAATACGTTTCTACATTAACGATTACGGCCTTACATGAACGAATACGTTCTCCCCACGTTGATCATTTCGGGCCCCTAAGGGACCCCGAATGTTTGCTGTCTTGCCGTCTCCCTGGCCAGTCACCGTTCGGTCGTTTCAAACCTGTGGGGTTTGGGGATATACAGCACGCACAATTTGCACCGGCGCAGAAGTCTCCCGTTCATAAAGATGACGTTGCACTCATGCCCCCAGCAATATTCCACGCGTGCTATGCAATGCAGGAACTGGGCGTGCATTTTGTGGAAGACGCCCGCCGGTCATTCTTGTACCAGATGCAGTGACATTGATTTAAGCTATTATTCGAGTGCCGTCTTGGCAGAAAGTATATATTGACGCCTCCCACACCTAAATACATCCTCTATACCACTCCTGGCACACTCCACCGACACTACAGCCAGAGAAGCTCCCGCGCAACGCCGACATACATGATGGCTTCTACTTCCCCTACTCCTTCGAAAGTCACGGAGCTGCTAGCTACACAGTGGCCTTATGTGTTGAGCACATTCTTGGCTTTTGCTGCGGCATGGCTTCTTCAAGTGTTGCTCAAGCAGGACCCCCTGTCCAGCCTACCCATGGTCGGGGCTGAGATTGGAAATGCGGACAAACGGCGCGCAGCCTTCGTACAAGGCGCGAAAAACTTCTATCTCGAGGGGTACCGCAAGGTAGGTGGTCTGTCTTCCAAGAGTTGACAGGCTCGTACTGATAATGATGGTGAACAGTTTAAGAAGGGCGTCTTCAGGATCACCACACAAAGCCGTAATATAGCCCAACTCCCTCTGACAGACCCGAACAGCCATTTCTGACTAAAGATTTCATTCACAGCTCACGATGTCGTTGTGCTCGACCCTCTCTTCCTGTCTGAGCTGAAGAACCTTCCCGACGACACTGTCTCCTTCGGCGAGGCCGTTAGCGACGTACGTGGACTACTATTGAATGGCTGCACACTGAAGAAAAGTCTTATTGACAACTCAAACAGTTCATGCAGACTAAATACACCGGCATCCGAGCTGATCGACCTATCATTCCACATGTGGTCAAGAAAGATTTGATTCCGGCACTGAGTATGGCCAGGCCTGGTACTTCTCAACCTACGAGCATCCACTGACTAAATCTTGATAGATCGTCTGAACCCTATTATCGCAGAGGAAGTTGACCAGTCGTACCGAGAGGAATTGCCGCCTTGCAAAGACTTTACACCGGTCAATATTTATGGAAAGTTGCTTCGAATCGTTGCCAAGGTTTCCGGGCGTATTTTTATTGGGTCTGAGCTCTGTCGTTCCGAAAAATACATTGATACTGCTAGTAAGTTGACTCTGGCAACAATCATTTCCGTTCTAGAAGCACCAGGTGCCGGGGACAGATGGTCCAAAGAGATGGATCTGCCATGACTACAGCATGTACTGCTAAATTCTTAGTTCAAACTGATAATTTCAAAGACATGGTGATGGATCTGCTAACACGAGTCTAGTCAGCTACACGGTTGAGGTCACAGGCGCAGTGAACGCCATCAACGGAATGAGCATCTGGCAGCGCACCTTGAATGCAGCGGCCCATCCCAATGTCAAGGCCGTCCGCGCAAGGGAACAGGCTGCAGACGCCTTCCTGAGGCCCATCGTCGAGGGAAGGAAGAAGGCTCAGCAGACGGACCCCGATTTCCAAAAGCCCGACGACCTCTTGCAGTGGCTACTCGATGACGGCCAAGATAAGTTTGGCGAGAAGGGTAGCAAGGAGCTTGCTTCAATCCAGCTGGGCCTCACGTTTGCTGCTATCCACACCACCTCGTTGACCGCCACGAATGCCTTTTACTCCCTTGCCGCGATGCCCGAGATCATCCCCGAGCTACGTGAAGAAATCCGCACCGTGTTGAAGGAGTACGGCACATTTACCACTCAGGCCCTGCAAAAGATGAAGAAGCTCGACAGCTTCCTCAGGGAGGTGATGCGGATGCACCCGCTCGGATACTCTTCCTTCCAGCGAAAGGTCCTCAAGACTTTCACACTCTCGAATGGGCAGGTCATCCCCGCCGGCTGCCTCATCGAGGTTCCCGTCGTCGGCATCAATTTTGACGACGAGGTGGTCGAAAACCCGGAGAAGTTTGACGCCTTCCGCTCGTACCGCGCACGCGAGCTGGAAGGACTGGAGGGCTCAGAGAAGGCTGCTGCTGGTGCGAGCAACCAGTTCGTCACCGTGAGCCCTTCGAATCTGCTGTTCGGATACGGCAGGCACGCTTGCCCCGGGCGATTCTTCGCTGCGAACGAGATCAAGATGATCGTGTCGAGGGCGGTACTAGACTACGACATGACGATGGCCGACGGCTCCAGGGAAAGATATGCGAACCTCTCCTTCGGGGGCCAAAGTGTTCCAGACCCATCCAAGATGATACTGTTCAAGAGAGTTGGTGTCTAGAAATTCTTGGTCTTTGATCTTCATCAGGTGTTGGAATGGCATGGTTGGTGTTGGCTTCTTGGTGAATCTTTTTTCTCTCCGCGTTCGAAAGCCACTGAAAGAATTGCGATATTACATAGCTATTGAGATACGGATTGTGTGAAATTACAACTGACGTTCGAGACTTCAATGCTACAACAACCTCAACAATAACCGGCATCATCTTTACAGCTCCGTCACGATAACCTAGCCGTAATCGTGGGGCACATCTCCGAGTCAGCGGTGCTAATTAATTCGAGCTTGTTAGAGATGGCGGCATACCTCGTACTCCTTAGTTTATAAACTATTCCCCAACACAGACTGTCCGCCTTGTAGCTAAATTAGCTAAATTAGCATGGGTATTCTGAGGCCGAGAGTTTGCCGAATGTTCAAATATACGTAAGGGCCAAATCTCCCACTTCGAGTGGACAGCATATATTTGTACTCACCCTGACTTCTAATAGAGCCGATAGCAAGCCAGCATTTCCCGGATCAGACAACCCACGGCAGTCGTCGTGAAAACTTTGGTATTTAAGCTCTAACACAGCGCGTCTCTCACGGGATAACACTTCGGGGCGGTCCTATCAAAGTTTGATCCACCAAAAGACCGAGTTTATCGGCTGAAGAAGGCTCGATAGCAGGAATATCATGTTCATGGGCCTCTCGAGATTACGAATGGCTCACGACGGCTTCAGAGCTCTCTTCTTGTTCTAGTCAGCGCGTGACACTCTTCCCTGTCGACATGCTGAGGGTAGTGATCAATACCGGGGTGGTGCCCTTAATTTCTTATTGATTTAAAATTGATACCTTTTCATTCCATTCACAACCCATATTTAAGCTTAGAAAAGCACGCACTTGGATACAAATATTGATGATCAATCAGGTGGGCATGGAGCACGAATGAGGGGAACACGCAAAGGCTGCAGTACTGACGTCTTCGTGCTACGGCTAGAACACCAACAGAGCCGTTCATTCCATTTTTCTCTCCTCGGCTGAGGTGATACCCGTCAACGGGCTACGTGGCCTGGTGTTCAGGATCGGACTTTCCTCACTCACAATACGTCCCTAACTGAGCAAGCACCTGTAAACATTCAACCAAATCAATCTGTGTCCTGGCATAGCTCTGAGGCCTGTGTCATTGCACAACCTTGAGTTCCTATTTCACAAGACAGCTGAGCTTCGCTATCTACTTCGCTCCTCACTTCTCCACATTCACAAGCATACGTATTGGAATTATCAACATGGCCGATACCGAGTTCAACATTCAGACGCCGATCGGCATGCTCGGCTATGGTTACGACATGGAGCACTTCTGGTACGGGATCGAAGAATATCACCCTGAGGCCATCATCGTCGACAGCGGCTCTACAGATAGTGGACCTTACAAGCTAGGCATGGGCAAGATGATGTGCAGTCGCGACTCCTATATCCACGATCTGGAACCAATGCTGGCCGCATGCTTTCGTTTCAAGATCAAAGTACTCATAAGCTCAGTGGGAGGCGACGGCAGTGACAAGCACCTGCAGGAGATGTTAGACATTGTCATTGAGATATCCTCCAGGTTGGGCTTCAGCTTCAAGGTTGCCACTATCAAGGCAGGCATTGACCGAAACCTGGTGAAGAGGAGGATTGCCTCCTCAAAAGTCCACCCTTGCGGGCCTGTCGAGGATCTCTTACCTGACGTCGTGGATGGCGCTGTTGATGTCGTCGGGCAGATGGGCGCAGAGCCGTATGTGTCTCCCAAGTTCTTCCAAGACAACCCAAGTGTCTGTCGCGAGCAATTCTTCAGACAGCTAATACGATTGTGCAACAAGTTTCATCGAGGCTCTCAAGGGCGATCCCGACATTATCCTCGGCGGTCGCTCTTATGACCCTGCGCCCTTCGCAGCGTTCTGTCTCGCACGAGGTGTGTCGGAAGGTGTATCATGGCACGTAAGTAGCTTCTGGATGCAGTTTCAATCCCCTTGAGAACAAGTAACCCCTTTTTGCAGCCCAAAGTCCAAACGCCTGTAGGCGACGGGCTTTGAGATAGGCTTTGGGCACACTGTGGCTTGGTCCTTGCTCTGTTGGAATCAAATATCTTCCTCGTGATTTGATGGCTGACTCCCACTGTTGCAGATGGGGAAAATCATGGAGTGCGGCGCTGCCTGCGCAACTCCAAAAGGACGGTCTATCATCGCCACCGTGCGTCGTGACTCTTTCGACTTGACTCCACTGGCTCCGGGGGAGAGATGTACGCCCCTCTCGGTAGCCTCGCACACACTCTACGAAAAGACACGTCCGGATCGTCTTCCCGGTCCCGGAGGCATTCTTCTTTTGGATGCTGCCAAATACGAGCAGTTGACGGCGAAGACTACACGAGTCTGTGGAGCCGAGTTCACGCAAACTCCCTACCAAATCAAGCTCGAGGGCGTAACCCATCTCGGCTTTCGTACCGTCATTTTTGGAGGAATTCGAGACCCTATCCTCATCGGACAAATCGAAGACTTCCTCAAGCGTATCCGCGCATTTCTACATGGACGTTTCCCAGATCTGGATATGTCGGAAAACTGCCGTCTAATATTCCATGTGTATGGAGAGAATGGTGTCATGGGTCCCCTCGAGACACAAAAGGCAGGATCTGCTCACGAAATTGCAATTCTCGGCGAAGTTGTTGCTCCAACTCAGGACCTGGCTTCCACTATCGCGAACACCACTCGAATTTGCCTTCTCCATGCTCCTTACCCAGGCCAGATGGCCACGACAGGAAACTTTGCCAGCCCTCTCACCCCACAAGAACAAGAGGTTGGGCCTGTTTTTAAATTCAGTCTGTATCATCTGGTCGACCTCGAAGAGAGCGAGCAGGTTTCACTGTTTCCAGTCAGCTTCCACAACATAGTGTCAACACACGAGCCATCGCCTGTGGAGACAATATCGGAGGATCGTAAAATCGCAATTCGGAATGGCGAACTACCTTCGATTCGTATGTGCCACACCTGGATCCTGGTTTCAAGAGCTAACAACTGTGTTTTCTAGCGAAGAAGCTAGTTCCGAAAGGGCGCGCAAAGATGAGCTCGCTTGCTTCCGTCATCCGATCGAAAAACGCCGGCCCCTTCGAGCTCACCTTCGACATTTTGTTTGATGACGATTCAGTGTACCAGAGGGTGAGAGACGCGGACGTCCTTGGTAACGACGTAATCAGGCGGCTCTATCGCGTCGAGGACGAAGATATCATCACTAACATGTTTTACACACCCGCTCTTGCCTGGAAGTGTACCATCAAACGGCAATGGGCACAAGGAAGCATTGGGGAGAGAGACACGCTAGGAACACAGCAGCATGCACCGCTGCTTGACATAGAAGTGCCAGACACCGAGACAGCCTAGCCCCGGCGTCGATACCTAGGATCGCATCGACTTTCTTGACTAGGATGTCACATCACGCTGAAAACCTTGACCTGAAGCACAGCAGATACGTATGTAGTCTTACAGTAAATCTGAGCCCCCAACCAATGTCTAGTGGACCCATGAATCTCTTCGGCTTGTTTACCGTTGCAAAAGTGGGTGTGCGTGCCTGTAAAATTTGGTGCTAAATCAGCTCTACACCCCAGTGCAAATTGGAATGACGGAGGTTGAAATTGTGATTCACAGCAATTGATGGGATCTTTGGACGATTCTGGAGACGCGAGTAACAGTCAGGTATTGCTCAGTGTAGCGACTAGGTTACCATCAAGAGCCTTGACAGTGAGCAGGCATTTGTATATAAACCTGCCGCCATCTCCCAGCTCCAGAATCTGATTCGACATCAGATCCCCAGGATCCCTTGAAGTTTGACCGCACTAAACCCCCAACAGACAATGAAGTTCAAGCCTATCCATCTGCTCTGGCTGTTAGTCAACGGGCCAGCGCGTGTCCTCGCATTTCCCTTCGTTCAGAGGCAAAGGGCCAAGAACACCTTAATCTCAACATCCAGTATTGATCTTGCCCATATTGTGACACCAGTCACCCTGACGACTTCACATCCCAATCTACCCAATGCAACCACAAACATCCCGGCGGGCACCTTAGACTCGGAAGACCAACAGAGAGGCACAGTCCCACAGACGAGCTTGGCCAGCGTAAGTCAAACACTGCAAACGTCAAGTGATATGCCCAGAGGCTCGCAGTCCCCGGGCTCGGCGTCCACGACCACGAAGCCATCTTCAATAACCCCTCAGCCCTTCATGACTCCTACCTCAAAAATATCGGCTGAGCCCACTATGGGGACCGGCATCAATGTACATACGCTCACATTGAATGTGCCTGCTATCATATTGGAGCACACTGTGACTACTACCGTCTTCATCGTGCAAGCTGCGACGGAGCCCTTAACATTTTCACCTACACCAAGCGGTGTCAATCATGACATACATCGCTAAACGAGGTCCGAAATCATGTCTAATTGGGCTTGATTGGAGGAGACAGCATACTACCCGCGCACGGTGATATTCATCTGCCGTGTTGAGACGTTTTCGATGCATTCCTCAGTCCAATTTTGATGAAACAAGCTTTGCTGACACCGCTATCTTCAAGAAGGATCCAGGAGTTCAAAAGGGGTTACTCGAGGCAATCAACAAGAAAGCTCATTCTGCTACGAAGTCCGAAACTTCAAATGACATGAATAAAACGGTCTTGCACACAGCGGAAACAAGTAATTCTACAGAACAGAGTACAAGCAGAATCGACCGAGAAGCCTACCAAACAACTCCAAACAGGGTGCAAAGACGGAAAGGGTTCTCATCATCTTTCACTTGCTGCAAACGTACTGGAGCAGCTGCAGCAGGCGGGGTCAGCAAGAGTCTTGGCGGCCATGCTATAGATGGCCCAAATTTGGCATTTTGGGCTGGAGTGGGAATTGCCATCCTGTTCCAGATTTCTGCAGTTCTAGTTTTGGCATGAGAATATCTTGCATGGTTGACAGCATGTTGATCAGGTGATAGAAACAATTCAACTTTTCTGACACTTCAATTTGTATTTCATTCAGAAGGAGACTGATCCTCGATGTCCAAGCGTGAATATGGCCTTTGTGAAAAACATGCTAACAAGCTCAGTATTGCACGTGTTTTGATGACACACTTGGGTCTAGCGGGAGTATTCAAAGCAACGTCAGTTGGCAAAGTCGCGTCATAATGAGGGTGCCTATCCAGATTGTGGGTCTGGCTGCTCTGTGATATGTAATTTCTCTGCACGTGGCATGGGACGATCTTCTCTAGATCTTGACGAAAAGGAGCTTTGCAGTATGTGTCTGGATGCATGTGTGGTATTAATACACGAGGCGCAGAAAAGTTGAAGCTATTCGAGTCTATCTACAACTTGATTGTCACTGAGCTGCTCTAATCACGGCCGTGCAGTCACGATGTACAAGTGACCGCCTGTTCATTAGATAGTGTGATTGAGGACCGAGTGACACTTCAGTAACTGGAATAGTGTGAAAGTGACTCGGGGTTGCGGTTGTCGAGGGAAAGCACTCGGGCAAAGTGCTCACGTATATCTGAGAACACACACACATATATAAATATTTCTTCGCGGGCGGGATTCTTCAACTTTCTCTCCATTCATCAACCCATAATTTCAGCACACAAAAATAGCAAAGATGTCGTCTCGATCGCGAAACCTTATTCTGCTCATTGGGGCCGCAAGAGCTGTCCCTTACCCAGTCTCATCAAATCCGACCCAAGACACATCAGAACCCCATGTTCAAGATTCAGCGGCTAACGAAGACGTTGCGGGTTCTATTCATCTCCAAGTCGTGGCTTTGCCACCCTCCTCAACCGCAGACCTTGCCAATTTGGTGACGCCCGTTACCCTCACTCCCTCGTCGAGCCGTTATGAGTTAACAGAAATCACTCCAGTACCTGCTCCCGTACCTTCGACCTCGTTTGAGTTGACAGAAATAACCCCAGTACCCGTGCACACGTCTGAACGTGGAACTGCCTTTACAATCTCGGTATCACCTGTCCCATCCACCGAGAGCGAAACCCCAGCACAGCCGCTCTTGACCTCGCCTTCGAATTCAATTTCAGCAACGGGACAACATATAGGGACTGTTACCATTACCAACTGGGTGACCGTCACGATGCCTGCAGGTGGTCCGGGGCCTGTTGAGACACAAATGCCAGAGTCGGAGACTGTGCCCCTAACCGTAATTCCGGTCACCTACAACAGCTCTGCTAGCAGGAGGCCTGAATTACCTGGAGGTTTCCTGGGCGGGCCCCCGGGGCTCCCTCGGGCTAATAGCGACGATTCAGGTGAGGCTCAACCCAAGGAATAGAGTGGTGTGGGAGCTTCTTAGGGCACATCGTTCTGCGCATGGTGTCTCAGACAGACGTCTCTCTACAACGTGGAGGCTTGAGCAGCTCACTGGTGCGCCAGATTCATATATTTATCGCTTCAGCTGCGCGTTTCTGTGAATCAGACTGCAGGAAGGGGGCGAGGGGATCACCCTAGGTAACGTTCGTGAGAGAAGGTCCAAGCAACCGCTTTCGTGTGTGATACGGACCGTAGGCAAGACCAAGATGGGAGCGTGTCCACCAATAGCATAACTTGTCACGAAGATCATCAATAAAGCACAGTAGATAAGTTATAAAATTTAAAGCCATCTCCTAACTCCCGCTCTCGTTTATCGTGCAATGTACATAATACAATGAAATCAAAGATCGCACAATCACAAAGTGCCTCGATACAGACACCTGCCGGGTCGTGATTAGTTGCAGTATGGTGTCACCCCTTATCGAAGGTCGTGGCCTGTGGTATAGTGGTCAGTCTGAAATCCATCAACCGTGTCAACAACAGTGTCAAACTTACGTCCAAGAGCCTTGCCACGCTTCGAGACCTCCTTCGCGTGATAAGCCTTGATCTTCGCGCGCCTTGCCTCCTCCTTGGCCTCAAGCTCGAGTCTCTTGACCTCGTCGCGCGCATCCTTCACCTCCCGCCTCGCCAGCTCCAGAGCGCGGTCGGCCTCCTTTTCGGCGGTCTCAGCGCTGAGCACCCGTTCTCGCGCCTGTACGATGGAAGGGTCGAGCTCCTCGTTTGCTCCGAACTTGCGCAGGAGGCCGCCGCCGCCCCTCGTTGATGTTGATCGACTGAAGATGCTGCTGGAGCCGTCATTGTGTGTCGGGCTCGTGCGGTAGGTGCTGGATGTGCGGCGTGTCGAGTCGGTCGCCTGGGTTGAGGTAGTTGGTGTTGGTGATGGGTCACGTCGGAGTGAGCTGAGGAGGCCGCGCTTTCGTGGCTCTTCCTCATGGTAGGGCTCCGGTGGTGGGACCTCCTCTTCAGGCTCGCGGCGAGTGAAGAAAGGCATCTTGATGGTAAGGGTTGTTTCGTGTTTGTGTTGGCTTTACGTGAATTTGTCCGGCGTGGTGTTGATACTCAACGGTGAAGGCTGGGGAAGAAGGAGCTGGAACACTGAGCTCTTGGCCGGGAGCCCCATCCCTCTTAATGCATTCTCATTCTGACACTATCGCAAGGTCTGTCACCCACATTCATCGGCGTGCTGCATCATCAAACCTGCTTTTGGAATTCAGGGTTCGCCGGCGATCGACGGTGACGTCAGAGCTTCTCAGCCAATAGAACAACACGATGGTCAGTGGATCTTACCTGATCAGGAGGGCCGGACGACCCCTAAAATAAGCCAGCCAATATGCAGGGTCCAAACCTGCCAGGGGGTACATCATCGCTGCTGGCTTTCCACTGTCGTTGCTGTGTGATGATAGCATGGCTGAAACCATTTGATGTGGCTGACCGCTCGAGGGGGTGCCGCCAGCGACGCCAACGATCGTCAGCTACGACGCTGAGACTTTGTGGCAGCAAGGCACCAGAGCCACCAAGCAAGAATCGGTCCTGAATTCAGACGAAGCCATCAAGAAAACTCTCTACGAAGTCTCGTATCTATCACGGCCATCCATGATGATGCCATGCCCGTCTGACTCGGATCATAGCAAGTTCATTCGCACCGCAGCATAAGCAAAGTGCCAATGCCATGCATTGCGGAGTTGTGCCGAAGCAGGGAAATCATTGAATTCGTAGCACTCCTAAGCAAGACACTCCGCGTCAACTGTGTATGAAATAACGACGGTGGAGTGCGGTCTGGTGCGGCGCCCATGCCCTGGGTATCTTATCTCGGTACTTGATGGGGCTTGTCCTTCCTGTAATATGCTGGTTTGTCGGTTCCTCTGGGCATAGGCCCGGTATTTGCCGTCAGAATCAGCAAATGCTTGTCTGGATCACTCAGCAGTGTCTGGCGGCTGCAGCGCCTGTGTTTTGCTGATTATTTGACAGGTTTATTTGGAAGAAAAGATGAATCTCGAGGCAGCCTGTGCTCACCTGTCGCACATTTGACCTGTGCTAATGTTCTAGGCGCACATGATCAAACACGTTGAATGCCGGTGGCACAGTCTCGACTCCGGGGGGCGGGTCTGGAGCCCCGAAGACGAGAAACCTGACCGAGACAGGGAAGTGAGCTCGATTGGCGAGCCATACAGTGGAGAGCCAACGGACCGACCGGGGCCGTAAAACGTGGGGTTCAGTCCTACGTGTACCTTGTTCCTGAAATGTGAACCTTAATAACGCGCGCCTAAGCATGTCTCGTCACGTACAGACCAGAAACTTTAACCTGATGTCGGTAGTTCTGGCATCTGGCACCTCTGAATGCCTAGGTTCTACTGACCTCTGCTGCAAATTTGAATTTGCTGGTCAGGAATGCAATCTTTTCTTGTCTCTAGGCTCGTTGACACCCAGAAAGCGCCGCAGAGCGTGTGCGGGTCTTTCCCTGCTCTGGATTATCCATTGTATCCGACTGGTCTGTGGACAGCCAAATAAGTTGCGCTGCGAGGTGAGGAGGATTTCAGTGGCTCGAAGAATTGAGGGATGAGATGAGGTCTGTTTAAGGTTGGCGGGGGGTTAAGGGAAAGACGATTCAAATTACAGAGTGTTACGTAAAGTCAACGTTTAGTGAGGCTCTGGCGGATGGATGTGGTGCGGCCCTAGCATTTCACCCCCGGAGTTGGGGAAGGTGCTGCTTCGTGAGTCCCAAACAAGTAGGCGCAGCTCGTTCAACAACGGGCATTCAACACAGGCATTGTATTCAAGACCTCCTAGCTCTCTTCTCCTGACGCTTGTTGCTTCTTGATTATCTACGTTGATGTATATTCCATAAACCAAATTGATATCTTCATATAGCTCTTCTCAAATCGCGAGACTTGGCAAGTGAGCGCTGAATGGAACTGCCACATTCTTCTTCGAACCGTTGAAGTCTCTGCGCCAACATAGCTGGCCTCCAGATAATCCACCAAAAATTCCATGTACTTACTCGGCGCGGTGCGACTCGCCGTTCTTCAACTCGTCAGAATGATTCTTCTCACCCGTCACCTCGGGTGCTCCTCGCCTGTGAGCAGTCATCCCACCCAGACCCAGTTCGCCGCTGTGATCTGTCGGCTCCCGGACTACCTGCCCCTGGATATACCCAGACTCGGGATCGTGTGCCTCGCAGGGGCCAAAGACGTACGCCTCCTCGCCGTGAACGGCATCGTCGCCGAGCAGGAGTTGCTCCTCGGTCATGCGGAGGGGAATGCGAAGCACGTGCTTGATGAATAGCAGGATCAGGGTCGTCCAGACGAGATTCCAGCCGACTATGAAACAAGCGCCAGCCATCTGGTAGCCCATCTGGATGCCGTTTCCCGCAATAGCACCGCCCTGAAAGAATAGAAGAGAAATTAGCTTGCAAACAACCCACTACGACCATTCTGAGCAGGAAGTCTTTACCGGGTTGGTAAGGCCGAAAGCAGCACAACCATCAACAGTGGCCCAGAGGCCAGTGCCGAAGCCACCCACGAAGCCGGCGACCATGTGGGTGTGAGTTATGCCGAGTGTGTCGTCAAAGTGCCGCTCGAAGAACTTGGTTTTGCCGAGGATGTTCATTGACACCCAGGGAACAGCCCCAGATCCCAGGCCAAGGAGAATGGCGCCCCAGCCTGCCACGACGCCTGCCGCGGGGGTAATTGCCACGAGGCCGGTGATCATGCCATTGACCGCGCCAATTACGGAGGGCTTCTTGAAGTAGAGCATGTCGCAGAGTGTCCACGTGAGGAGCGACACAGCGGTGCACAGGTTCGTGTTGAGAACGGCGACACCAGCGTCAGCAGAAGCCGCATAGGGGTCACCACCATTGAATCCGTTCCAGCCGATCCAGAGGATTCCCGCGCCAATCAGCACCGTCAGGATGTTATTGGGGCGGGCATCCTCGCGGTCCTCGGCCAGTCGTGGTCCTATCCAGTAGCAGCCAACGAAGCCAGCCGTGCCGGAGGAGAGGTGAATCACGTATCCGCCAGAATAGTCAATCACTCCGAGCTTGAAGAGGAAGCCGCCGCCCCAGATGGAGTACGCGCCAACCACGTAACTCAGTGTGAGCCACAGTGGGACAAAGATCATCCAGGCGTAGAAGTTCATGCGGCCTAGGAACGCCCCAGCCATGATGACGATGGTTATAGCAGCGAACACGAACTGGAAATATATCATGGTCGCAAGGGGGAATTGCTGTCCGATTCCGATTGAGGGTAGATAAGAGGGCTTGAGCATCGTGTCGATGCCCACGACTGTGTCGGGTTTGCCAACAAAGGGGAGCATGTATTCCCCAAATGCAGCTTCGTAGGCCCAAAGGACCCAGCAAATGAGAACCGCGGCGAAGGCGTAGAATGCCATAAATGCGCTGTTGATCGCCCACTTCTTCTTCATCATGCCAGCGTACAGCACAACCAGGCCCGGTACGGACTGGAGCGCCACTAGCGAGGCTGCGGTGAGCTGCCAGGCATTGTCACCTGTGTGTTCAAAGTGTCAGCCACCAGCGAATGTCTTCCGTCTGTTCTTATGATGCAAGTCTTGTGAGGGAGACCGTTGCGCTTCGAGAGCTCGCAAGCTTCAACAGTCAGGGATTGTGGGCAAATGAACTGACGTACCACTACCTACTCCCGACGCTGGGTCGGGAGTCCACCAGATCGGTGCATCTGTACTATTGTCTGACATGCGGGGCAACGCCTTTAATCAAAAAGGCCGTTGTTGTACGGTCCAGCCTCCAAAGGGGAGCACTTGAGACAGAAGAGAATTGTTCAAACGCCGAGATTGTCACACGTCTTCTTTCACGTCGTCGACTGCGAGGGCCGAACTCCTGAGAACGGGAAAGCGCGAAAGAAATGAGAAAGACACAGCCGCGGAGGGCAACGAGGGGAAGCTGCGACAGCTGGCTCCTTTTCAATGGCGCATCATGTCAAAGGAAGGTATCAGCAGCAGGGGTTGCTGTGAATCCTGGTCGCCGGGGAGGAGATGGTGCGGGATAGTGTGAGTCTCAGCAATTAGTGGTGCGAGCTGTCGGTACTCATATAAGGTGGTACGGCGAAGCTACATTGAGGCGCGGATGTCATGAGCGCTTCGTCGATGACTGACTACATGGGTAATGTGTATACTGTCTGGACAAGGTCTTGGGCTCAAAAGAGCAGCACTGATGTCGCCGTCTCCCATACATGTTCCGTTGAAATTCACGGGGTCTACAAGCCCTTCGAGCTCCCAGGTGAGTGAAGAGAGTCTTGCTGTGTAACCTTTATAAATATGAGGGGATATTGTCAAGATGCTTGGCAGAAGGTTTAGATGAACAGGCAGAAATGCGAGAACCGTTACATCTGGCTGCATGTAACTGCGAGGTACACCTTGCATCCATGCGTCGCGATCCCATCGGTATGGGCAGGCAGATGGTTGGTTGAAACCAAACGGCCCCAGCCTTATCGCTGCGCTCTGGTTGGGACGGACGATGTTGGCGAATTGATCCAAGGTATTTTGAGCAGAACGAGATAACCAAGCTTTGGGCTTGGCTTAGCTCCGGCCATAGCTCGAATCTTAACGCGCTTGTCCCGTCGCAGGGAACACGCGGAGAAAAAGTGTGTGTGACATCTAGGACCAGCTGGAGCGCAAGTCAGCATGACGAAAGATCCGGCTACGCGGCAGATATGATTCGGCAACCTCGTCCAAGCTAACAGTCAATTTAGTTGTCTGGATCCTCCAAAAACCATGTTGGAGGGACCGTGTGCTTACTTGACTTTGAAGATAAAGGCATAGAGCCTGAAGCCCGGTACCCGCAAGTAGTATGCGATATCCATTTCGTTGAACCTTCCCCATAACCTTGAGAATGCCTCCAGGGGCAGCGTGGACATGACTTGAAACTGCCTGTTGCCACCAGTAAGTTATTGGACGCCACATGCTTTTGCGCTGCATCAGCTCCAGGCAACGTGAGATAGTTCCATTGTGATCTTTTCTCAAACCCATCCCAGTTGCCTTTCTACCTTGGCTCCTCTAACCGATTCCAAGGCAAGAGATCCTGCGACATCCCTGAGTCGAGGTATTTAGTCATACCTCATTAACCAGTGTGTGAGGAAGTATTATCACATGGCCTGTGACTTGACCCTTTCTTTGATCAATTGGCAGGAGGGTGCGAAGGAGGTTGGGCTCTGAAGCTGGCAATCGTGTTGTTGATGTGCTTTGGAACCATTTTCCTGTCTTTCCGTCAAGAATAGCTATCCTGGCCTCGGCCATCGTCTGGGCCAACTGACTGGGCAGCATACAGACTGACCGAGGTGGTATGGCAAAGTCTACGAAGCAGGATGAGATTTGATCTATGATTGTCAAGAAATGATGACATAACTAGGGCTTGGAGAGACATTCTGTGCACTTTGCTAACACCGTCAAAGGTACCCGGGCTTCAATCCTGGCGGCGAGACTAAGCCTCCAACACTTCCGCAGACGCGCCTCGGCTGTATGTGCAAACCCGGCCTCAGTGGAGCATATTTATTGAGAGCGACACAGAGACAGAGTTCATTGTGAACGCGCCCTAGTCTCAGTACCATGGCGTGTCCTGGCCGTCCAAGTCCATGTCTGTCGGCTCTCTGTATGTCTTCTCCATTAATCTCGCATCGGGCGACACATCTTTGGTGTAAAAGCCGGGTCACGGTCAACACCACTGGGGACCTCAACTTCGACCTGACCTAGCTCACACCTCGCCTGAAACCGTACGAGGTGATCATCTACGGAGCCGCAGAGAGCGGTACGCCTATCGAGTCTGCCACTACGGAGATCTACTACCTTTCTGAGAATTCTAATGGCAGCGTGGCAAGGATCGAAAACCTAGCTACGGCATCTACTGGAAGAATGCGGCATCCAACGACGTCTTTGAGCTGTTACTGGCTTACGAATACTATGCGTCATTCGATGAATTTCTTGGTGCGGACAACAACATGACTCTCATAGACGAGTATATCGCATACGGTCTGACGGGCATGACTCCCCTGGAATACATGAGCTCAAAA
>JACBFG010000029.1:295844-380705 GCA_013435955.1 Diaporthe sp. HANT25 | reverse complement strand
CTTGTCCCTCTGGGACTGCCATTGTCGTTCCGGCTTAGTAGAGGAACTCAAAGAATACAAATAGTCTAATACATGAGCTCAATCAACCTCCCCTGGATGGAGGACGTGCGTGGGTCCTACCAGAACCTAACCTGGGTGCAAGAGAAGATCAACTTAGCCAAGGACTCTTCCTCCTTGTTCTCGTACTGGCTTGCTGACGAGCCAGATGGTTGGCAGTACCCATATGCCTTCAATACCACGACTTTAGGCGTATGTAACACCACGCTGGGCGACTGCGGCCGTGATAATTGCGAGGGAAATCCGCAGGACGTGTCGAGCAGGCTGGACGATCTGCACCAGTACGAGGACTGGCTTGGCCTCTGGCACAAGATCAAGATCCACAACCCGCAGAGCTTCCACAGCGAGGATTACTGGTTTCGTGATCCGACCGTCGACGAGGAGTTTGTCATGAACACCCTCGCCTTGAATCACGGAGCCAAGTCCATTATCAGCTGGGTGTACCCGGCCAGCGACATTCTCCCCACGGCGCACAGCCAGCTCGCGCAGGTCGTCTCCAAGAGCCCTGTTGTGGTTTTCATCGTTCCCGAGGACCCCGTTACAATTGACGTCCCCGCCAATGAGCTGGTCGATGTGTCGCATTGAATTAGCGGCACGCAGGTCCCGGTTTGCCTCATCAATGGCGGGTAAGTGGATATTGATGGTGGCGTGACGGTCGATCTGCCGGACGATGCTATCACGATCGACAGCACACCGTGGGGCAACATCTTTTGGAATTTGGCAAGCAGCCAGCTGTCAATGGCATCTCTGCCGGCCCTTGGCACGAGCATGCTAATTCTGGGCACCGTCACGTCGTAGATACAATCTAACCATGCAGATAATAGACAACCAGTGGAATTTACTGGCACTATACGATTCTCACTTCATTGAAAGTAGCAAAATTTGATGGAGACCCGTGTATTTTGAGAGGCGTCGTGCCCAGGTCCGGAAACAAAGACTCGCACCAGGTTCCCGTACGAGATGAGCTCCAGCTTACAACCTCTGTTGCTGCTTCATCCCCTAATATCTCTCTTCGACTACATCGCCGTGCTACACTAGCTCTTTGAACAGAATAGAGACTACGTCCTAAACCGCAGTTCAAAGACTTGCGTTCGCCTTGCCCTCAAATTCATGATACAAATCGGGCAGGATGCTTGCCAAATTTGTAAACCCAATCTGGCCCGTGCAAGAACTGCTCATACGCCACCATCTCACCTGATAGCCGCTTCCCGATTCCCGTGATGCCGCTAGCCCTATCCGACGGAATGTTGACAAGTCCAAGGTCAAGGTGAACCTGGTGGCATAGCCAGTACCTGCTGCGTAGCTTCAAGCCCTCACCACCTTCCTTGAGCCTTCACAGGTGCCCGAACTTGCCCATCTTGATAGGCAGCTTCGCGTCTCACAGCGCGGCGCACACGGCTGACTCGTAGCCAGCTTTCTGCAACGCCTCCCACGGCAGACCAAAGTGCGAAGAGTCGTTGAACTCAATGCGAATTGTCATGAATTATAGGCCGATGAACTTCTTGACTGTGTGCGTCGAGCCCAGCCACCTGTCCCGGTGCGACAGGGAGTCGTTGAAGATCTTCGGCGACTTCCCGCCGCCCTTGGTTGGCTTCGAGTAAGACGAGTACGCATAGACGTGGTTGTAGGGGTACCACAGCGCGTACCGCTCCGACTCGACGCTATGCCACTAGAACCACCAGTCGACCATGTCGCCTGTGCGAGTGAGCTGATGAGAAGCCATCCGCTCACGGAGCTGGCCCACTCCGTATCACACCTGGTTGCCTCCACCTTCGGATTCAGCAGTGGGGTTGAAGAGCAGCGTTGTAACGAGATCGTGTCACACATCAATGATGCTGCTTGGACCATGACTAGAACATGCACATCGTGAAAAACAAGTCTACGCTTCCTTTCAGAAGGCTCGCGAAAGGCGCGCTTAACACAGACTCGTTACTACCTCCCTCGGCCGCCAAAGAAGGCCCGACTTGAATTTCTTACAATGCTCTGTTCGATGTTGATGACTATGTTTTTAAACATGCCCATGGTGGCACTAACCTCAACGGGCCGATTTCTGACTTCCTATTCTGTCCTCTCGGTGCTTGGTACCGGTCGCCAATTTCATCGAGGTGTTCGCTGTGTCGGCTGCTAAATGGAACTAGGCCGTTTAAAGAACTTTCACCGAAAATCCGGAATGAGGGCCGAATATCGAAGCGCCAGGAACAAATGCCAGGAGAGGAAGGTTGCATCCTGTCATTGACTTAGTCAAATCACAGAGAGGGTGTCGCTCGGCTCTACCCCGTGGGGACACGGATAGCGCAAAGCTTTGACGATGACTAGGGGCGGAAGTAGAGGAGGTGAACAGAACGGCTTGACCAGAACAGGAGTACCGAGTCACAACCGCGGCATGGCATAAATTTGCTATGCCCGTTGCTTGCTCACATGAGGAGGGTCCCAGAGATCTTGATCTATGCAGAAACATATTTTGAGCCGGTGTGCTTGAAGATCCCCGCTCATTCAACGACACGTTTCCTTTGTCCTAAGCAGCATAAAGTGAGCGAGCTTGACAAGAACACCGCGAAACATACAGCAGTCAGAAGAGGAAATGTCTTCATCCTGGGGGCCAAATTCCAATTGCACCGTAGCTTGAGGCTGGACTTTTAAGCCACATGCATGATGCGAAGAGAAGCCAAGTTTACCAAGAACATCCTCGAATCAAAACATTTAGATCAGGCCGAGGTTCCTGTTATGCAGTAGCGCCGGGTTGCTTGGCCTGTCAGGAACACACCAAAATCCAACGGTGTCTGGACCGGAGGTAGACTTCGCTAGGCAATCCTTCCCGATCTTTTGCTTAGGCTTGGACTACGCCCAATGGACTGTTCTGTCTTAGGTCTTCTTCCAGAGACACCCTTGTTCATCAATCTGAAGCCAAACTCACTATATCCTCGTGGACGCTTCGGCAGGGCCAAGTCGCCGTTCCTGCTGCCCCAGACCATGCCACACGGCTGACATACCTGGGGATGCAACCCCAGAAAGTGGTCATCAGCCAACAGAAGTGCCGCACTCGCATCATCCCCGGACAGTTCGTCTCATTCGCAACCGCCGCTACACAGTATGCTGGTGGACCCACCAGGTCTCCAACCGGCAGGATAAGCTTACCCCACGCGACCATCCGCGGATGACCACCCCTGAGGACAACAATCACAGGGCTCAGCACATTCTTCTCCGGATTCCTGGGCGGCCTAGGCCGTGATAGTTCCTCCCCTTTCACTAGTCTACCAAGATCTCACCTGTCTCGCAACCGTACTCACAAGATAGATGAAGTCTTGGCAATACGCTGAGACCACAAGTTCTTGGACCCAATCTATCCATCTTGGAGCCTATCATAAAAGGGCCGTTTTGATGCCCGTGCAGCGTACCATGACCGGGAAGCAAGCGCATGGTGTGAACACCGGAGTGGGTAAGGTCTTGTCAGGAGGCGCCTGATAGAAGTCTGTCAGTAGGACGATTTGCTGTGGGTCTCATGAGTCGACGGCAGCAACAATGGAGATGTAGAGGGAGGACTGTAAAGAGTATATAATGAGGCCAGCTCTAACTCCACGACTGTCTAAGGTCTGCCTCTCACTGATCACACTCCCTCCTTTCACGCTCTCTACTTTTGTACATACTTGTATTCACAAGTCGTCAATTGTATATATATCACTGTGACGACCTTACTATCATTGTCTCTAAACCAAAATGGGTATCCGAAATGTCCTCGCCGCGGCCATCACTGGCCTGCCAGTCATCCAGGCTGCCATTCCTAGCATCTCAGGATTTACGCTGACCTGGGGTGATGACTTCATTGGCTCCGCCAACAGCCTTCCCAGCACATCAAACTGGATCATTGACACCGGCACTAGTTACCCTGGTGGTCCTTCCAACTGGGGCACCGGAGAGATCCAGACTTACACCAGTAGCACCAACAATCTGAAGCTCAACGGGAATGGCGCTTTGCAAATCACGGCGATCAAGAGTTCTTCCGGTGCCTGGACCTCATCCCGTATCGAGACGCAGCGCAGTGACTTTGTTGCACGTGCTGGCGGCAGGATGAGGATCCAAGCGAGCCTTAACCTGCCCAACGTTGGCAGCAATGGCATCGGATATTGGCCGGCATTCTGGACCCTGGGCAGTTCATACCGGGGCAACTACCAGTAAGTCTTCCGCACGTATCATGTTCAACGAGTAAAGAGACTCACGCGTCGACAGGAATTGGCCCTCCGTTGGAGAGTTTGATATCATGGAAAATGTGAACGCGATCAACCGCGTTTGGGGCGTGATGCACTGCGGCGTCAACCCAGGCGGGCCGTGCCGCGAGACAGACGGCCTCGTGGGCTCGCGCGAGTGCCCCGGGAGCCCGTGCCAGGGCAACTTCCACACCTACACCCTCGAGGTCGACCGTACCCAGGAGCTCGAGGCCGTGCGGTGGTTCGTCGACGGTATTCTCTTCTGGCAGATCGTGGAGACGGACCTGCCCGCCGACACCTGGGCGCAGGCCGTCCACAACCCACACTTCATCCTGCTCAATCTGGCCATTGGGGGAGCTTTCCCGAACAACAACTACGGTAGCGCCACTCCGCTGGCCAACACTGTTAGTGGTGGCACGTTGCAGGCGGAGTACATTGCTGTCTACAATGCCTAGGCTTTTCGAGGGATGGTGCTGGACGGTGCTCGCTTGGTTCGATACTCTAACCCTTCTTGGATTCTCTGTATATATCTATGATCATTCGCCCGTGTGAATATTGCGAGGGGCAACTTTCTTCTACTTCCATCCGTCCTGAGACGGTCATACTGAATCCGGGCGACGCATTGCCCATGATTTTGTCTATTTAGCAAATCGATCGAAGGAAAATGACTCTGCCGGCAATTTCTTTCTAAGAAGCATGCTTTCATTCTGAAGTTGAGAGAATCGAGGAATATACGTGAATGAGTGACCCCCACATATATGAACGTCAAATGGTATAGCTCCAAAGTACATACACGCTGAGGTTACTAGAAAAGTAAAGTGTGCACGTGGAAGGTGTTGCATTTGTGGCGCTTTGTGCGACGGGAAGCTTAAGTCATATGTAGTATTTTAGATGTACTTGAGAGCCCAATGCTTTGACGGGTATTTAGTTACATCTGTGCACTGAGAGTGTTTGATGGTGCATAAGCCTACATGTGGTGGAAAGAGCTTGCAATCTTACCACGCACTCCACAAACTCCATAGTATCTGCATTTCGGATTTTTTGACATGATCTTTGAGAGAATTGGAAGACTTCCGAATAGTCTATAAAATTACATATCTGTGCCTTGTTATCTTTTCTTCTCGAGAGGCTCCGTATGGGGAGGGGGGGGGGATTGTTTGAAGAGTCTTAACAAAACAGAGCCAAAATTTACGTCATTACCTGCAACTGTTATCAGATAATGGTTTAAGTATTGATACGTTGTGTCTGAGGTTGTGAGTGTGTGACGTGGGCTTCGCCTAGAAGCTTCAAGAACAGATTTGGAAAGTTTCCCCGGGTAGAGACTAAGTTGGCGCACATGCAGGCGGGGTCACAGCATTTCCGTTCTACGGATGCTTCAACTTTCATGGACCCTGGTCAAACTTGCTGTCGTACTCAGATGCATGTTCCGAGCACGTGCAAAGTCTTGTGTGATTGCAGGTATTCAGTTCATGGCATTGGCTTCCTAACTGTCTGTTCCGGTCACCGGCAACGTTAGCAGAGACCTTCCAATAACTGGCGGCTACACCCTGGGACAAACTTGGTTGCCATACTTATACCCAGATAATCACAACTTCAGTAGCGCCACCTACTGTTCCTCGCAAGTTTTACCACTGCTTCCATACTCACACTCTTCAGTAAATCAAGCTTAAATCATTATTCAATTCACTTTACTCCAATACTCTGTGAGTCAGAAATCATGGGATCTCTCACCGTCGAGCCCACGTACGATGTGCTCATCATCGGGGCTGGGCTCTCTGGTATCTGCAGCCTCCACCATATCCGTGAACGGTTCCCTACGTGGAATGTCAAAGTCATAGAGGCTGCCAGCGATGTGGGTGGTGTCTGGCACTGGAACCGTTACCCTGGCTGCAGACTTGACACGGAGTCTATCTCTTACGGATATTCTTTCGATAAAGACTTTCTCCAGCAATGGCAGTGGAAGGACACGTTTTCCACACAAGCAGAGATGCAGGAATACATTCAGAGCATGGCCAAGAAACACGACCTATACAAGGATATCCAGTTCAATACGCGCATCACTTCTGCGTACTGGGATGACCAAGATCGCACGTGGTCCTTCGTGGACGAAACGTCAGCCTGCTACAAAACTCGCTTCTTCGTGAGCTGCCTTGGGTTCCTCTCCGCGCCGACTTGGCCAGCAATACCCGGCCTCGAGGACTTCAAGGGACAGGCCTACCATACGTCCCGCTGGCCGAAGGATTTTGACATGAGCCGTGATCTTAAGGGCAAGCGCGTCGGCGTGATTGGCACTGGCGCAACCGGCATTCAGACGATCACAGCCATATCCAACGAGCCTAGCATCCAGTCTCTTACCGTCTTCCAACGAACAGCCAACTGGTCTGCTCCCCTTCGCAACGCCGAAATCACTCCTGAGCAAATGGAGAAATACAGGGGCCAGTACGTTGAGACCTTCGACAGATGCGCTCAAACATCTTCAGGATTCCTGCACCAAGCTGACCCTCGCAAGTCGGTCGAGATTAGCCAAGAAGAACGCCTTGCACACTATGAAAAGCTCTATGCAGAACCAGGATTCGGCAAGTGGCTGGGTGTTTTCAGTGACACATACACTGATCGCGAGGCCAACCGACTATACTCTGACTTCATAGCTGGGAAGATCAGGGGAATAGTCAAGGATCCGGAGACGGCCGAAAACCTCATTCCAACCCACGGATATGGTACTCGACGAGTGCCGCTCAACAGCGGCTACTTCGAAGCATTTAACAGGCCAAACGTCCAATTGGTGAACCTTCGCAAGACACCTGCCGAGCGCGTTACACCTGAGGGCATAGTCACATCAGACGGAAAAGAGCACAAGCTGGACGTTCTCATCTGCGCCACCGGCTTCGACGCTGTCACTGGTGCTTTCAATGCTATCGACTGGCACGCCAAGGATGGCCGCCCTCTCATTGCCACCAGCGAGAGCAAGGATGGAGAGCGTGCCATCTGGCCAGACCACAGGCCGCACACCTTCCTCGGAGTGACGGTGCCGGCTTTGCCTAACATGTTCCTGGTTCTGGGCCCTCATCAGCCTTTCGGCAACGCTACGCGGAGCATAGAGCACGTTGTCGGCTTTGTCACGGATGCACCGCAGTATTGCAAGGACAACGGCTACTCGTACGTCGAGGCCACTCAGGAGGCCGCGGATGAGTGGACGGACCATGTTGTGGAGTGTAGCAAGGCGGGAACGCTCATCAATGAGGTGGACAGCTGGATGACCGGGGTGAACACAAATGTCAAGGGAAAGCAAGTCAGGAGTGTCGCAAGGTACTCGGGCAGCGTTATCGAGTACCGCCGGCGCACAGAGGCGTGCAAAAAGTCTGGTTACAAGGGCTTGGTCTTTGCATGAGCTGAGGTTTTGTTCTATTTGGTTATGCAGGTTTACGCTTGTTTCACATGCTATCTAGTCAAGGTCTACGCAGTTATTGCAGTTTTTAGTCACTGTCGAGGTAGATTGCCAGACAAGAACTATTGAGCTTTGTATATTTCTTCAGTTCCCAGCTCTGGATGCATGCACCATGTTGAGTCCCTAGTTTACTATAGAGCACACAATTCGTGCCACGCTGCAGCGTGAAGTTCGGCATCTTTTTTCTCAGCCACGAGCGCTTGCCGGGCAGACTTGAGTATCAGAGAGTAGGCTAATTACATCCTAGTACGTCATTTCCGACGTGTCTCCTACGTGATAGGCAAACGAGTGAGCCACGTGAGAAGTGCATGTGTATCCTCGTGAACTACCTGGCGGTTTAGGAAGGTTTCCCCCCGGGCACACGGAAGCGGAGCCGATATCCGGCAGCACCTGTGCACCACCTCTGACACAGCAAGCAACTATCCCCGTGCGAAGCAAAGAAGCTGTTGAGGAGTATACGATACTAGAAATGCAATACATATGTCCGGAAATGATGTACTGCTACTTGATAGGTCCTAGTTACAATCCCGAACCAACTTGAACAGCATTGAGACCATCTGCCCTCCATCCGCTAAGCGTTAGCAAATCAACAAATATCAGCATAGAATCGGAAAGATGGACGTACCTGGGTTTGCACTAGTCACCGGTGCGGCATCAGGCATCGGAAGAGCATGCGCGCTCGGGTTCGCCAAGGAAGGTTCAGCGGGAGTGGCGCTCCTCGACCTCAACGCAGATGCTCTGGCTGCTGTCGCGGCCGAAATCCGAGAAAAGAGCAAGAATCAGTCATTTCGGGTTGAGACGTACGCCCTCGACGTCTCCAAAGAAGACCAAGTCAACCACGCCGTCAAAGACGCGGCCCAGAAGTTCGGCCGGCTCGACTATGTCGTCAACGCAGCAGGCATCGCCCTCAAGCATGAGGGTGGAGCTGCCTTCTGCAAGACGGAGGAGTGGCAGCGCGTTATGGACATCAACGTTAACGGCACTTTCTTTGTCCTGAGAGCAGCCGCAGAGATCATGCTGAAGCAGGATCCCATCCTCTCCACTGTGGACGGCCGGCCGCTGCAGCGTGGCTCTATTGTCAACTTCAGCTCAATCCAGGGCGTGGTCGGTATAACGCTGTCTACGGCGTACACGACATCCAAGCATGCCATCATCGGTCTTACACGGACGGCGTCGGAGGACTATGCCAACAAGGGCCTTCGGGTAAATGCGATCTGTCCTGGGTACACCGAGACTCCGATGACTACCAAATCACCGGCGGTGCTCAAGGCAATGCAGGAGCGGATTGAGACTGCCGTTCCAATGCAGCGCATGGGAAATCCCTCAGAGATTGCGGACGGTGTCCTATACTTGGCTGGAGGAAGAAGCTCATTTGTTACTGGCTCTGCTCTTGCGGTGGATGGTGGATATACCTCGCGATAGACTGCCGGAGTATCATGTATCAGGGTCATTTGATATTGCATCAGGTTCTTGCGTTGAAACTCATTGTGATCAATACATATTAGACTTCTATTCCTCATCTCGTACGTGACTACAGGGAACGGGTTATAGATTTCAGAGCTATCCATATCTATTGCCAGTCTTATAAGACACTCCAGCAACTTAGCAGACCCAGCCGCCGTCCACATTATAGACAGCACCAGTTACGAATGAGGCCTCGTCACTCAGCAAGAACGCAATGACGTTTGCAATCTCAATGGGCTCCGCTCTCCGTTTCTGTGCAGTAACCTGCAGACCACGCTTGACGTCCTCCGGGTTTTCACCCTGTGACATTGGCGTATTGACGGAACCTGGTGCAAATCGTGTCAGCCGATCGCGCATTTTCTAAGCAAATGGTGATGGTGCCTCATTTACCTGGTGAAACACAGTTGACTCTGATCTTCTGATTTTCCTTGGCCGCTGTCCTCGTCAGGCCGATGACGGCTGCTTTGCTGGCACAGTACGCCACATTTCCTACGGCGCCGAACTGGCCAAATGTGCTCGCGGCGGAGACCTAAAAATATCTGTCAGACTTCCAAAATAATACTGAATCTGTTCTTGGCGACACCTGAAGATTCAATATAAGAGAATACTTACAATGCTCGCGCCATCACCCATCGCTCTCAGCTGAGCCCTCACACAATAGAAGACACCCCGAGCATTGACGTCGAAGGAAAAGTTCCAGTTATCGTCCGTCACCTCGGTAATTGGAGTGGCAGGTGTAATTACACCGGCCATGTTCACTGCCCCATCCAGTCTTCCGAGTTTCTGCACCGTTGACGTGATCCACGCATCCACTGACTGGCTGCTGCGTACGTCGACAACAGTAAATATGTGCTTTTCACTGTTTTCCAGTGATTGGACAGCCGTCTTCAATCCCTCTTCATTAATATCGGCGAGAGAGATGATGGCACCGCGTGACGAGAGCAGTTTCGCCGTGGCGAGGCCCATTCCGGATGCTGCGCCAGTAATGGCAATCTAGCGGAGACTTGGTCATTATCTAGGGTGGAACATATCTGAATTCCCAGGTCTTACCACTTTGCCATCGAAAGACGACGTCATTGTGTATTTTAGAATTCTCTTCTGGGCTCAGGACGGCAAGAAAAAGCGTAAAGGGGCGCTAAGTGCTTGAACACTAGTAATGGGGGATACTTGGCGTCGTATCATGCTCAAAATGACCTCAGGTTGATATATTTGGACAGATCATTGAACAAAGTTGGAGGGAGTGGGCTGGATCCGAAAGTAGCAACTCTTCCCGGCCCTGGCAGTCTCCGGCTTCTGGTCACCAGCTAATGCAGACTTCTGATCACACCTTGGAAACTCGAGTCGGGACTGATCGAATAGAATTTACTATAATGGAAAGAGAACTCTTAGCCAGTAGACTCAGATCTGAAGCAAGTATGGTGTTAAAAGAGCAGACCCCGTGTGGCAACTGCTCTCACAAATACCGGTCGGCAAGGGCATCTGATTCATTGTCCGGAACTACTCAACATTTTGCATCACATGGAGTCAATCTCAGGGAAAATCCTAATATTTATTCTTACTCAGGATGATTCGTGTGCGACGAGCCTGGAGGGCAAGTCTTATCCTGCCACGATCTTTCTATAGTGCGCAGAGTGTCCTCGAAGATCTGAAGCCCGCTTACTCGCGACGAAGACCTGAACCAGTCGGCGAACGACTGCTGTAGCTCGAAGCCTTCGGCCTCAGAAGCTGCTATGAAGGCTGGCCATATGAGCCTCGCTGAAGCGCAAACCTGCCGCAGATCCATCGGTTCGTAACGAGTTATGCAGTCCCTCGCCTTGACCACTTTCTCCTGTAGAAGAGACGCATCCACATCGTATATCTTTCTGTAAAAGTAGATGGCCAGAGACTGCTGCCATGCTCCGAGAAGGCTGTCTAGGCCGTCTTCAACCTCATCTGGCCAGGTGAGGTTGTTGATAAAATTCTCCAAGCCTTTTGCCATGCTCAAAAATTCGCCCAGCCCTGGACTGCTTCCTGTGCGGTCATTTTGCGCCGCGTCTTTCTCCTTTCCCAGTCGTATCACGAGCGAAAGCATCAAGAGCCACTGCTCCGGGATTCCAAATATCTCTGGATACAGGGTAGCGGACCAAACGCCAGGGCGCTCGAGATGAAGATCATTTTCCCCGTCACATTGGTCCTTGACCTTTGCCATCTCCTCTTGAATGTCTTTCCAGGACGAGAGCCTGAATTGCATACTGTCTTGGCCGACAACGACTAACCCACTTGACTCGACAGCTTCGCGGACGTGGAGGCGGTGGCGGGAATTGACCTCAGACGTGATCGTACTCTCATACAGTATCCGCTCGAAGGCGTAGCAGTGATGAAGTAGTCGGACCTTCCGGGATTTGTTGCGATCCAATCCTCGGAGACGGATGAACTTTTCTGCTTCGAGGAAATAGCACTCTGTCCGGTCCCTGTTACCCGAGAACATGGAAACCTGCACCATAGTGATAAGTGCCATAAGAATGGACTTGTACTTTGCACTTTTGGGGGCCTTGTATGCCGTCTTCAGCATTTCCCGAGTGTGCTCACGAGCCAGCTGCTGGAATGCCCTGCCTTGCTGCAGCCACATCTGGCTCCCAGAAACACCGCCGATGCTCAATGCGCTGATGGCTAGGGTACCATAGAAGGCGCTGAGGCTGGCATGATCAAGCTCCTCCCCGAGAGTCAGACCAGCGAGGCAGTTTTTGACATGAGGTATGAAAAGGATGTGCCATGGTGTCTTGGTGTGTCGAAAGGGAGTGAGTAAGTTCAGAACTGTGGTCGAATAGTGTTTGAGGAGATATACGGCATGTTCGGGGATGTTGCTACTAATACCTTGGGTCGTGGGCGCTGGAGATAATGGAGGCGGAAGCAGATTGGCTGTTGGTTGTCCGAGAGCCGTCATCTCGAAGAGGTTACCTGGTGTGAGTGGCACAAATGTTGTCATTTGGAGTGCGGCTTCATCCAAGACCTCCTGAGCGTCTCCCAGCTCTCTAGCAGCGTCCCAGAGATCGCCGCCAAAAGGGAGTGACGTGTGCTCCCATTCGGACTGTGCGTGCTCCAACATCAACTCGAGTGAATGTTGTGCTGATGGTGACAATGGTAAGCCCAGATCAGATGAGTCTAAACTCTGGTCCATGTTTGTGTCGTCCATGAGAACACCATGAGCCACGAGGCGATCACCATCGGCCTCTCCGTTCCAGTCTATTGTAGCCGGGCTCGGCTCGGCCTGGGTGGACCCACCGCGGCCTCTGCCCACACTAAAGACACTAAAAGGGCCACGGCAAATATCAACGTCGTCAGAAGGAGACGCCTCCTCGCACTCATCGTCGATCTGCGTGATGTACCTAAAGGCTGACCGTGGCGGGACGCTGGCAGTCAACCACTCGCTCATTGCCTGGCGCTCTCGTTCCGTAAGGATGAACTGCCGGAAGCGGAGACGCCCACCTGCAGAGGCAGAGGCGTCATTGCGGCCGTCGGATCCAAAGAAGATGCTCTTCTGATAACCTCCGCAGACCAGGCCGGAGTCTCGACAAGCTGAACATGACGGCCGGCCTTCGTCACACTTCATGTGGCGCTTTCGGCACTGAGGGGACGCCGGCATCAACAACTGTGATTTGACACTTGAGAGGGCCGGCAGGGGCGCCGGGGTTCGGAGGGTCATACCGTGGAGCATCCACCGAAAGACCGAGCCGGCACCGCGGCGTCGGGCTGCCAGTCATGGGTCGCAGTCAACATCGCGGAGGTGGGCCCTTCTGCATCCCTAAAAATCACTTCATCTCGTGCTGCAAGGGCTGGAAACAACTTCTTGTCGGGACGAAGAGGAAACTCAACCCCATGGGACGGTCGGGGCGCATGATTTGTGGTTGATTAGACCAACCTTGGGGGAGTTTGGGCCCAGCGCCGGGGCCGCCAAGCCCCAACCCTTCGCAGAGAGAGAACGAAAGAGGAAAGTTATCGCGGCAGGGTTATCTGCCCCAAGAGCAGCCTAGATAAGAATCGCCTGCAACCCTGGATATGCCTTTCTGCCGCACGACAAGATCCAGCAACGAATTGAAAAGAGACAGACACACGAGGTTGACCAATCAATTAATATCGTTCCCAATATCAAGTATAAATGAAAATGGCTGTATATTTCCGTCTGCTTGCATCTTTCGAACCACAGTGCTCTTACATATATAAGGTCTGACCTCTGGATCAGTGACCTGCGATGAGGTGAAGACCTTGATCCCAGCAAGTGAGATACCCGTCCTCTAACACAAAAGGTTGCAGCCCTGACAACCACCACCGTGCAGCAAGCCCAGCGACTCTGACCTTGAATGGAACAGGGGGCCCAAAAATGAACACTTGCCTACTCCCGGCAGTCGAGTTCCGGTGTATAGCATACTGAATATCTATACTATGGTTTGCTCGAACCATCTCCTTCAGTTACTTGGCAAGCCCTTCAAGGTATGCAGAGTCTGCCCATTCGAATTCGACCTGAGCCAAATTCAGCATCAAGTTGCATCTGCCTAACCACACAGGCTGACTTTTGTCTTCTTTACATGTGACATACGGACCTGGTCTACTTGACAAGATGTGTGCCCCTGAATGTGACCAAGGCATAAGGCCAGCGAGAGCACTAGATGTAACTACGTGAGATTTGCCGTGCCGACAAACAGAAATTGTGATCAATTGAAGAATTCGTTGATTTGAAACCATATATAAATCCAGGGTCCCTGAATCGACCTGTTCGTAGTGGAACTCAGCCACTAGCAGACCACCTATTAACAGTCTTGCTATTAATCAGCCGCCTCGCCTAGCCCCTCTGACCCGGCTTATCGGGTGTTATCTGGCCTATCGATAAGAATAGACCGCAATTTTTCAGCTGCCCAAAGAGCCCGAATCCAAGTCTGACCGACGAATGCAGATTTCGCCTTGACCCCCCGTGGGATTTCTGCAGCGGACCCTTTGGATTTTCTTTCTCTCGCTCAACCACGGCCGCCAACACACGCTCCATCCCCCTTTTCCCGGCTGCTTCTTGCACGCCAACATCTCCACTCCTTCTTTTTTTCCCTTCTTTCTCTGCGTGGCAAAGCAAGATCATCTTGCTGCAGATTTTCCAAGATTCTGTAATCTGGGAATGCCGCACTCGGTTTCACCCAAAATGAACCCGCCGACCGTCGTCGCAAATGGCGACGCCCCGCCACCATCGCAAGCCGATGTGTCGGCTTTTATCGAGGCCATTTTCAACGCAAAGACCTCCAACGCCTCGGTCGACGCCGCCTATGGTCTCTGCGAACTCCTGCTGAACTCGCCCACCGTCGGATGCCGCGGTCTGGAATCTTACGGCATCCTCGCCGAAATCAAGAAGGCTGCGTCTGACAAGAAGTCCGGCCTCCGGAGAGAGAGCGCACAGAACCTTCTCGGTGCACTTCTCGAGCGCTTCCCTCCACGACAACCCGTTTCCGAAGTCATTTTCCTCGTTAAGGATGGCGGCGTCGTTGCTTGCGCCCTCGATGCCCTTGCCGACAAGGGCTCGGTTGTCCGCGACGCTGCACAGTACGGCATCGACGCCCTGTTCAACCACCTTAGCCCCGAGGCTCTCGTCGTCGGCCTTCTCCCCGCCCTGCAAAAATACCTGTCCAAGTCAACCGGCAAGTGGCAAGGCACTGTCGGCGCTTTGAAACTCATGCAGAAGATGGCCGACAAGGCCAAGCTCGAGTTTGGCGGCACAAAGGAGGAAGCCCACGAAAAGGACGTTTTGCGCGAAATAATGGGTGCCAAGCTGGCCGGCCTGATCCCACTAGTCGAGAATGGCATGCACGACTTGAAGTCCGAGGTCGAGAAGCAGGCAGTCAAGACAATGGACTCTCTTACCGCACTCCTGCAAAACGACGACGTCGCCCCCAAGTTGCCTCTGCTGCTCGAGGCCATGCGCAAGCCTTCTCCGGACGCGACATACAAGGCCATTCACGCCCTGTCGCAGACAACCTTTGTTGCCGTTGTCACATCCCCGGTTCTTGCCCTTCTCACGCCCTTCCTCGAGCGGTCTCTCCACAACCCATCGACGCCCCAAGAAACTCTGCGAAGGACGGTCGTCATTACGGAGAACCTCACCAAGCTCGTTCACGACCCCATCGAGGCGCGTATCTTCCTACCAAAGCTGAAGCCCGGTGTCAAGGGTGTCTTCGACCGTGCATCCCTTCCCGAGGTCCGAGAGCTTGCTCAAAGGGCGCTGGATGTCATGGACAAGGCCATGGCTATGGACAAGGACGTGGTCGAGCGCATCAACGAGGACGATGTTGCGAAGATCGTTGATGCCGAGATCAAGAACAACGGCGGTGTCACCGGAGATCTGGAACTCTTCAAGTTGGCGAAGCCATACGTTTGTGGCCTCCTCGCCGAAGACGTCAACCACCGCTTCGTCAACCGCATCGCCGGAAAGCTCGCTCCCTATCTCCAGGGCTTCGTGCAAGGCTCTGATGCCCACCAGACTGTTGCGGACGCTGTGCAAAAGTACTACGTTGATGAGGACCATCGCAAGTTCGGCGAGCCCGAAAAGGAGGATGACGGAGAGGTTGAGATCGTCAACGCCGATTTCTCCCTGGCCTACGGCGGTATGCTCCTCCTCTCGCACACGAATCTGCGCCTGCTGAAGGGTCATCGCTACGGACTGTGCGGTCGCAATGGTGCCGGAAAGTCGACCCTGATGAAGGCTATCGCTGGCGGTAAGCTGGAGGGCTTCCCTCCTCAGGATGTTCTCCGAACCTGCTATGTCGAGCACAACCAAGGCGAGGATGCCGATCTCAGCATTCTGGACTTTGTTGCCAAGGACCCAGAGATTACGAAGATTGGCACCAACATTGAACGTATCTCAGAAGTTCTCGCAGAGTTCGGTTTCACCTCCGGCCCCGATGGCCGACAGGCTCAGAGGGTTGGATCCCTGTCGGGAGGTTGGAAGATGAAGCTCGCCCTGGCCAGGGCTATGCTGCAGAAGGCCGATGTCCTGCTGCTGGACGAACCTACTAACCACTTGGATGTCGAGAACATCGCATGGTTGGAGAATTATCTCAAATCGCACACGGACATTACGAGTTTGATTGTCTCCCACGACTCCGGTTTCCTGGACAACGTCACAACGGACATTTACCACTACGAACCCGGAAAGAAGCTCGGTCACTTCAAGGGCAACCTCAACGCGTTTGTCAAGATGCGCCCCGAAGCGAAGAGCTACTACACACTGTCCGCCAGCTTGGTCCAATTCCGATTCCCGCCGCCTGGTATCCTGTCTGGCATCAAGTCCCAGACCCGTGCTATCGTTCGTATGACGAATGTCAGCTACCAGTACCCCAAGGCTCCAAAGCCATCCTTGGCCGACGTCACCTGCCAGCTTTCTTTGTCGTCTCGCATTGCTGTCATCGGGCCCAACGGTGCTGGAAAGTCGACACTCATTAAGCTGCTGACAGGCGAAGTCATCCCAACGGCTGGAAAGGTGGAGAAGCATCCCAACCTGCGTATTGGTTACATCAAACAGCACGCACTTGAGCACGTGGAGATGCATCTTGAGAAGACACCCAACCAGTACCTCCAGTGGCGTTACCAGCACGGCGATGACCGAGAGGTGCACTTCAAGGAGACAAGAGCCCTCTCTGATGCGGATCGTGCTCAAATGGAGAAGACAATCGACATGGGAGATGGCAAGGGTCATCGCCAGATCGAGACTCTTGTTGGTCGACAGAAGTATAAGAAGTCCTTCCAATATGAAATGTAAGTTTCCCAGCAATATCCCAGTCTCCTCGATCACAAGGTGGATTACTAACATTGATGCAGTCAATGGAAGGGATGGTTGCCCAAGCACAACTCTCAAATCAGCCGCGAGACCCTTATTGAGCTCGGCTTCGACAAGTTGGTGCAGGAGTTCGATGATCACGAAGCCTCGCGGGAGGGCCTGGGTTACCGTGTCCTTGAGCCCAAGGTCATCTCTCAGCACTTCGAGGACCTTGGACTTGACCCCGAGATTGCCAACCACAACGAAATTGGATCGCTGTCCGGCGGTCAAAAGGTCAAGGTTGTCATTGCTGGCGCTATGTGGAACAACCCCCACTTGCTGGTCCTGGACGAGCCGACCAACTTCTTGGACCGCGACTCTCTGGGAGGCCTGGCCGTTGCTATCCGCGACTTCAAGGGCGGTGTTGTGATGATTAGCCACAACGAAGAGTTCGTAGGTGCGCTGGCCTCGGAGCAGTGGCACGTGCGGGACGGACGCATGACGCACAGGGGCAACAACGCCATCTCACTCGATCGCTTCGAAGACTCTCGTCCTGGCTCCACTGCTCCATCGTCTGGTGTTAGCACTCCCGTCAACGGAACGAGCACGGCGGTCAGCAGCGCCATGAACAGCGCTGTCAACAGCGGAGTAGAGGACAACATCGACACGCCGCTCAAGTTCAAGGCCAAGAAGAAGAGAAAGATGACCAAGAAGGACCTGAAGGAGCAGCAGGCCCGGCGCCGGCTGAGGCACATCGAGTGGCTGAACAGCCCCAAGGGCACGCCGCACCCCCCTGACACGGACGACGAGGACGCGTAAATAGTTGGCTGTTGGGAGGCCTTTTCTGCTTGACGATTGGACATGAAGTTTCGTGCTTTTTTTTCTTCAGCTCTACAAGATGATGATGGCGGCGAACGCCACGCTTCACAGTTATGGGAAACCCTTAAAAGAAAGAGGTGGGTAGAGAGCTGATGCTTATAGACAGACGGTCGGCGTTTTGATATAGACGGGCTGGGGCATGATGATTTCGGATAGAGTAGACTCGACCATGGTCCACTTCATACTTCTTTTACTCTAATGGGTTATTGAGTTATATGCATCGATTGTTTGAGTCTCTTGATTTCCTCCATGTGACAACTTTTCGCGTTAGTCTTCCTCCAGGACTCTCTCTCACAACTCTGCTACCGTCATGACACCAGGTCAAAAGTGCATCGGCAGCTCCAACATCTTCAGCCCCTGCTCAAGCAGCTCGACGACGCCAGCGTACAAGAATTGTTGAATGCCCTCGTCCTCTAAGCTCTGATTCCCGTATTCGTTATCGATACAGCGCCGCACAGCATTCTTGTAGGCCTCATCTCCGGTCATTTTGACTCTGTCTAATAGGCTCATAGCCACATTATATTCCATCACGTGTTTCGAAATGCCGTGATCGGGGTCTTGCTGAGAAGCTTCGTTTCCCATAAGCTCGTGGAAAGGCGTGACCAAAATGATCTCGATGAGGAGGATGCCGAGTGAGAACAAAGGCGCATTATATGGTAGCAGACTCTCACAAGACCCTCCTTCAGGTCTCGCTGGTTCCGTAAACGACTTCGTAATCGTTGGCTCCCGGTATGAGACTGAGCCGTTCCTCTTGGCGAAGAAAATATCCCGGTGTGTCACAACCTCTGGCAGCCACCCCGTCTCGCTGAGCTGCAAGAAGCTGGACGCAAGGACCACAGCAAGGTACAACCTGGTTTCGAGTGATAAATGAGGCAGTTTTCCTGACTTATCGCTGAGTACTGTGCCCAATGACATGGTTTCATTGTCTTCCCTGATGATGCTCGTTGGGTAGAGCTGGTATTTTCGTGGTTTCGTTGATCTTTCGTCACAGATGTATCCGTAGGCAGACTCCAGGCGAGGCGGTTCCGGTGGGGCTTGGATAAATTGGCATAGATCCAAGAGTCTGGAACCGTCCTGAGGCAAATTGGGTGCTGGCATGCTCAGCAACTTCGGGATATGTGCCGCGCCTTGTACCAAGGTTGACACCGCACTCGACGTCCTGATAGGAATGGACATAATCGGTGTGTTTGGAATGGAGAACTCTGAGATTCTGACACTTTTTTTTGTGGACATGGTCGAGGACTTTGACACTGCTGCAGGTGGGTGATCTGACTCGATTATAGGGCGTGCTATAAGGCCGTCACGCAGAGTACGTGACTGGCTGTCGCGGAGCCGGGCCTGATATGTGACGGCGACTTGGAAGTTCACTGATTTCAGTACCAGAGTTGCGTCGTCCTGGTATCCAGGCGGAAGAATGTCCCCCGGCTTCCTCAGTACAAAGCCTATAGTCTGGGATAGAAGTGTCAGCAGGGACTTCAAAGTGTAGCTTCAAGCTGTTGACAACCAAATGCCTCAAAGATTCTGTGCAGAAAATGCTCACATGGCTTCTCAGACATTGACAAATAAAAGCAGAGCGGAAGGCTCGAAACAAGCTGCTTGTCACGTCTCGTAGAGTTTTGTAAAATCGCCATTGAGACCTTCGGCGTCTCGGCGGCTCCAACGCAATGTTGGCGTTGAGGAGGTTGTCAATTTGAGTCACACCATTGGCAATTCGGTCTAACAATTCCTTGTAAGCGGCACTGTCGAGTGTGAAAGTGGTGCGTTTGAACTCCCGCTTGATGCGACTCTCGCTCCATTGAATCTAGTTGATATTAGCTACGCCTTCTCGTCAGAAGCAACATGATTTTCAGACATCATAACACTGTTTTGAAAACGCTTAAACTTGCCTCGCCGTCAACCAGGTTGAGCTTTATTTTGATCTCATCGATGGCATTATTTATGTCCTCGATAGTTCCCAAGAAGTCCTCTCCCGACTTCCAGAGTCGTAAACCCATCTTGTTGTGCAAACCCTCTGCCTTCCACAGGGGCCCACTTGGATCTTTCATCATGGCCTCTATCTCAGTTCCAGGTACTAGCCCGCCCAGCAACTTCTCGCATATGCTTTCGAGCCTCGCGTGCTCTAGCCTTAGAGATCGAACGATCCTGTCGACCTCGCGGGTGTAGCGTCGCCATTTGGATACTTTGCTAACAGTCCCCTTATAGACATCAAAAGCCTCGATGACTAGGGGTATTGCTCCCAGCACGAGTCCTGCGACCTCAATACCGGACATTGCGCGTTAGCAGACAATGGAACTGTTCGATCAGAATGATCTCGACATGATGCAAAATTTGTACGGATCCTTCGACGGGACAACTTGGAAAGCGGGGATGATGAACAAGGAGGGGTGAGCAATTCTTACACGTTACACAAGTAGTTCAGCTCCGGCGGAGCCCGCAGCGCTTACTGCTGCATGCGTCTTTCCAATCACACGAGATATCTCATCTGCAAATCCGGGCTGTATGATAAGGTAGTGGTGCATCAGCGGGGTATTTTTTCAACCTGCACATACGGTCGCTTTTCTCTTCTCACGTCGAGGAGTCACGCACAGCTACTGCCGTACAAGCACAGTGTCATCGAAATTCTTAATATCGCCAGCCTGTCACAGCATGGAGAATTCTATTGCCGAGATAGTCAGGTCATGCATGCGGGCTTTTCAATTACTTTCGGCGGCAGTACTGGAAGCATCTGAACAGCAAGCCCATTCTCTCGGGGACATGAGCTCAGAATGGGCGAAAGACAAATTTGACAGGTTCAAACTGTGGTCACAAAACATAGGGGCACATCGTTCTGGAAGAAGCTCACTAGATTATCGTCTGCGCGACGCTTCGAACCTAAGGAAGCAGGCCATTGATCTTGTTGGAGACTTGGCGCAAGCTCTTGAAGACGGCAAGTGTCTGATCAACTGGCAATGGGAAACCAATTAACATACTGCAGCGACATCTATCATCTCAGGCGTTAGAGTCCCTTGGGATATGGAACAGCCGTCCAAAGAAGACCTCTCATCAGACAGCATGAGCTTATCAAGTGCAAGCGAAGACGACGAAACAAGCCTCGCAGTGGATAGTGAGCTGACACAAATAATGATGGATATCATTGATACTATAGATTGTCTACTCCGTTTATCTGTTTCAGTCCAAAATCCTGCTCCCCACGACCGTTTCAAGACGGCTACTTCGACAAACACTTCGTTCTACGAGACGACTGATATCGAACATGTTCGTGCCAAGTTCATATCAGCAGAGGAATGGCTAGTTGAAAGACTAGGCAAGGCTATTTCTCATCGACGACAATACTTCAAGTATAGGGATGCCCATCATCAGAAGCTTGCAAGCGGCCTGGAGGACCCAGAGACGGAGCTATATAACGCACAGAGCACTGTCGCCTCTTCAATCCCACAGCATCTCAAGATGACGAATACAAGGGGCGAGGCACCGGCTTTCGGCGTATTAGAGGAGGATCAGAGGTCAGATACCGGGTACTCGCAAACATCATATGCTACTTCTACGGCAAACTCAGAGCGAATTAAGGTGCCGAAGATACCTGATGCACATCGCAGAGGTGCTTTTGAATGTCCTTTTTGCTTTATGATGATATCTCTTTCTACGAGCCATGCATGGAAGTAGGCAAAGTTTTCCAGCTCCAAGCCTGCAAGCAGGATAACCGAGGTACTAACAGCATTCACAGAAAGCATGTCTTTGCCGACTTGAGACCATACGTCTGCCTCGAGAAAGCTTGCGAAATACCACACGAAGAATACGCTCGACGTCATCACTGGTTTGGACACTTGGAGCGAGCACACTGGAGGGTCTGGTCCTGCCCCTTCACTTGCGATGGTGAGATGACTTCGACAGATGCTCTCAGAGTACATCTTGTGGAAGCACACAGCCAAAATCTGCATGCCAACGATGTTGAGAAGCTGGTGCAGATGGGCGCGAGGAAAGTTGCACAGGTTTCAGAAGCAACGTGTCCGCTGTGTCGAGAAATATTGCCGTCTGCTAAGAAATACATGAAACATGTTGGACGGCATCAGGAAGAATTGGCTCTGTTCGCGTTGCCTAAGCTACAAGTCCCAGATGATAATGGCTGGAAGGAGGAAGAATGTATTGTGAGTGAATAATCAGGCCTTTCCCGCAGAAGATGGCACTAATTTGCAATAGCCTGGCGAACGAGACTTGGAACAAGACGACTCTGGGGCCGAGTCTCAGTCTTCTGATGAAGATGAACATGCCCAAGAATCGCTCGAGAATCCATCACAGAACGACGAAACTAGCACTTTTGAGCTACCTACGAAGAGCTCTACTGCCACTCTAGACTTTGCTACCAATGCTATGTCTGAAATTACCACGACTGAGCTGTACGGCACCGAGTTATATGGTAGTGATGACGACCATATAGATTTACGACGTCAGAAACCCGAAATCAGCGGCGGGCATGAGGAGGAAAAGGATCAGCAGCAACTTGAGCTGCGCAAGGAGGCTGAGGAGCACCCCTCGGACGACGGCGACATTGGCAGCAGTCACAATCAACACCAGCGTGGGAGACCACGGGATGAGCCGCACAATTCATCGCACTCACACCGCCAATCCAGCCACTCGTCCTCGCGCTTGCCGTCCCACAAAGGCTCGAACGCTTATCCCACGATGGAGCCAAATGAAACAGATCCCATGCGAGACTCGGAAGACCAAAGACTCTTGAATGATCTCAATGATATCAGAAGAGCAAGAATTGCCAGAGAGCAAACAGAGGAGGAGATTCAAATGGAAGGTGAAGAAACACTGAGATTTATGGAAGAAGGCCGTCAAAGAGCCAGGCGACAGATACTCGACAGGCTCCGCGACCAGTCCAATGAGGAAGTCAACCAGCAGAAAGACCACCTCAAGGAGCGTTTCGAATGCAGCGACCCCACGAGCAATACTTCCAGACGGACAAGCTCCAAGCTCCCTAGAAGCAGTCGCCGTACGAACCAAGGAAGCTCCTACACCGACAGGCCGTATGTTGAGCCCCGCCAGCCCAGTACTGCACCGCCCGATTTCGCAAGTCCGAGACCGCGCAATATAGTCAGCCCCGGCCGCCGCGCTGACAGGCCTGTCACGATACCCAAGATCAGCCAGCCAGGAAACTCATTTTACCAGGACCTTGCCTACTCCTCGGCACCTCGTAGTGCTAGCATGGAGCGGCCTACTGTCTTTTACAAGTACGATGGAGTCGAATCTTCAAGCGCCGTCCACGAGGATGGAAACTATCACCCTGACCCTTTACATAAGGCTCCAGATCAATCTCAACGGGCGCAACAACCAACTGGCATTGATGAATTAGCCGACAACGACCGTGAGAAGAGGCACAGTGCAGTACCTCACAACCAAGACCCTGGCGACCCCTCAGAGCCTCACAGTACCCGCATGGAGCGGCCTACTGTCTCGCACAAGTATGACAGGGCCAAATCTCCAACCGCCGGCTACGAGGATGGAAACTATTACCCTCACCCTTTAGATCAGGCTCCAGACGAATCTCAAAAGGCGCAAAAGCCAACCAGCAGTGATCATCTACCCGACGACGACCGTGATTAACACATAGAGAGAGACGCAGATCAATCACGACGCCCCGGGATAAGGGCCGCGGTGGAAGACACGTTGACATCGTGCCCTGTGGGATCAATTCTGATCAAGTTGGCACCATGCCTTGTCAATTCTGGGCCAAGGTATGTGCAAGAAGGGTGATTCTTGCAAATTCCGACGCGATAGGGGAAGACTGTGGTAATAGCGACACAGCGACAACCGCACCGAGATTCCGCCCCCCATGGAGCAACACGGCCTCCCTGGAAACTAATTAACAGTAACTACGGTCACTAGTCTAGTAATGGATGATGCTTTGGCGTGAACGCGCAGTACTTGGAGCGGGAGGGACATATACCCGGACAAAGACCTGCTCAAAAACTTCAGCGGTACGAGATAAGATAATTTGGGAGTAGAAGGGAAGGGAAAAGACGAGGTTGGTTGTAGGAGTCGGTGTGTTCTCGGGCAGCAAAGTACGCCTGAACGAGTGCGTGCGGTGTGTGGCGGAAGGATGGCACTGGCAGGCACTTTGGATTATAATTTCAATTTGGAACTCGCAATCATGAAATAAATTTTGGTATTTACGTAGGGCTGACTGAATGTCTCAGTATATATGTAGACACTGAAGACAGTTGTTATGCTGGGCTGGCCGTGAATATGCCCTGTCTTGCCCAAAATTTGGCCGTCAATCCCTCCGGCTTAGTGAGGGTTCAGGTCGGGAGATCCACCGAACCCCTGACCCGCCGCGGGTAAATTGAGCTGTTCCCAATCGAGCGGCCGGAGCGCCCGCGCCGGAAATATGCCTTGTATCAAGACTCACCGTCTCCTAGACTGATTTCTCACCTGAATATAATGCTGCTGTTCTTTTCACGACATCCCATGGTGCTCTTCAAATCCTCACCTTCACAACGCCGGCCGGTGAAGAGCTCGAACGAAACCCATGGGGAACGACACGTACACGTCCGTCCCGCTGGACGACGACGGTCCCTATGCGCCTGAGAAGCGGCAGAGGTCGCCGCGGCTCGAAAAGGCCATGATATGGGCTTTCATCTCCCTCTTCACTGTTGTGGTATTCCTGCTTGGATTTGCGGCCGGAGACCGCTACGGGCAGACGGTCAAGGCAGCGGTATCGATCGGCGGACCGGAGGCTGTCGCAGAGGGCGATGAGAGCGGCAACAACGCAACATTATTATCACCGCAGGCATTCGTACCGGACTGTGAGTTGAGCCTCAGATATTTGGGCTCAGTGTTTGAGCAGCTGGCTGGGTTGGGCAAGCTTGGGAGCTGACGAGGTTGATGGCAGTTCCCATGAAAGGGGTCAAATTTGACTTTCCTACTGAGTATGAGGATACGAGTGTCGATGGGGATAAGCTATGGGATAAGTTGATGCCTAGTAAGTGACTTCTATCCTCATAGAAGCGATACATCCCGTACTGCCGCTAACAATGTCTCAAGTCGGATCTGGCTTCGTGCGCGTCCCATTTCCAAGACGGTACGACATGCCCGCCAGCAAGGCCATCGAGGATGATCCCGAAGAGGCAGAGATCTATTCCCTCTCAGCGCTGCATCAACTTCACTGTCTGGTATGCAAACTACCATCTCAGAATCAAAACCCTCCCTTTGCAAGCATGCATATACTTACCATACCTTGAGAAACAGGGCGTTATCAGAGACGTGGTGAAGAAGTATGAGAAGCACGACAAGTCGCGCTTCGCCGGTGCCGGCCACGAGTATCACTGCATCGATTACATCCGGCAGAGCATAATGTGCTCGGCGGACACGACGCTCGACTTTGCCGAGCTCCACGAGGACGGCACGAGAAAGGGTTTCTCGGGGGCTAACTCGACGCATCAGTGCAGGGACTGGGATGCCCTGACCAAGTGGGCGGTGGAGAACCGTGCTGGTGACAAAGCGGGCATCGCGTAAGGAAAGGGTCTTGTGCATTCTAGCGGAATTGATTTATCCATCACTTGCCTTGCATTATGAGCGGCCCGAATATCACACAGAAGTAACCTCTAGAGTCTCTGCGGTAGGTACATGTGTTATAATAGGTGTCATCATGTGAGTGAGCCCGCCATGCTGGCCACGCATCTACGGCCCTCAACGACACTCCTTAGCATCATAACAATCTTGGAAATAATATCGAATACTCTAATTTTGTGGAAAAAAACTTGAGGCTTGTTTCCCAAAACCAACACATCCGTCGTCCTCGAGTCTAAAAGGCGGCATTTGGCAAATTCCCCGATGAGCTGCGATTGAAGCCCGAGACTAGAAAGGATTTATGAGAAATTCGCGACTCAACAAAGTACCCACTAACTTACATACCCCAAAATACCATTAATGCTGGCCTCCTTGTACATCTGCGCCATGCCGTCAAGATGAACCACTGCTCATGAACCCACTTGATCTCCCGAATATACTACTAACCCCAGGCTTCATCATCTTCGTCTGAAACGTTGCTCATTTCTGTGCCCATTGTTCTCTCCACATGGATTCAGGGCCCTGGCGCCCCGCTTATCTCTCCTTTGGAGTGACCACCAGGTGCAGACTTTACCAAGAGAATGTCATCAAGGCTGGGTTCAGAGCGATAGGTAACAGCATGTGCGAGAGAGCGACCGTTGCCATGGGCAAGATAGCCACGAAGTCGGTGATGTGCCAGCCGTAAGGCACGAAAGGTGCGACGGCCAGGATGATCATGATAACGATGGCAATAACGGAGAATATCATCGAGTAGCGGAACTGTGAAAATCAAGTGTCAGCGTGGAATTCTTCTGGTGATGCTTACATGATCGAATCAGAAGAGGATAGGAGGAGTATGGCTGCACAGGTAGGGGAAGGGCGCGGAGGAGCTGGGCGCGAGGAAGTTACGTACCTTCTTGATGACCCTCGGGACTTCGATCCAGAAGTTGGAGAACTCGGCCTCCTTGCTGGTGGCGCCCCAGGTCATGTCGATCTCGAACATGTGCGACAGAATGGCCTGGGAGACGTGCAGGCTGAGACCACCCAGGAAGATGGCCAGGAGAACCATCCATTTGAGGTTTTCCACGAGACTGCTGAAGAAACTGAGACTATATCCACGGTAGCGCATGAGGGCGAGGCCGATATTGCCGAGCCCGTTGAAGACGATGATAATGGAGAACCAGACCTGCCACGAGTCGACGTAGTACCGGTCGAGGTATTCGCTGAACCAGCCGTAGAGGAAGTAGTTCGTGCTGGTCATGATCCAGGCGGCGGCAATGGCGTAGTAGGTGCCGACGTATGAGATCACGGTGATCTTGGAGGTGGTGGGGATTCCCGAGCACAAGAACTTGCGGAACAGCGGCGTGAAAGGCCCGTTGGTGGGCCACTTGCGGATCGGGTGGAATAGGAGCTCGTTGCAGCCGTACGCGTACTTCTCCCAGCGCGCCAGCTCGTCATAAACGGTCAGTGACACGCCCTCCTTGAAGCCCTCTCCGGCCCAGGCGGCCAGGCGGATGATATAGCCTGAACACTGCAGGCGGAGGGACATGTCGAAGTCCTCAGACACGTGGGACTCGGACCAGAATTTTTCGTAGCCGTCCTCGTCCACGTAGCTGACAGATTGAATGGCGGACCAGCGGAGGAAGGCGTTATGCCCAACGAAGGGTGCGACATCGCCGTTGGCGACGGTGTAGCGAATGGCCGAGTAGATGAGGTTTGTGAAGAACGTGATGCCATTCTCGAAGTAGGTGTGGACGACTTGCATGACGCCCGATGAGAATTGCAGGATCCCAACCTCGGGTGACTGCTCCATCTCTGATACAGCGTCAAGAAGGCAATCTTCCGGGACACGGGTGTCAGAGTCGATGAGCAAGATGTAGTCGCCGATGCGGATGTTGCCGTCCATCCACGCACGGCCTTCCATCTCCCTATTCACCTCTGCCAAGGCGTCACAGTAGGCCTGGGCCTCGTCTTTCTGGGTCCATTTTTCGTGACGCTGGATTCGAACAAGCTTGTCCTCGAGCCTGCACGAGATCATGAGGGCGTAGTTCATGTTAGAGGCCTTCTTGAACTTGCCGCGGCGCTGGAAGCCCTTGTCCCCGTGACGGGGCCGAGCCGTCCAGCCGATGCCATTCTCAGAGTAGAACTTGATGCGAGCCTGGCGCTCCTCCTCATCTAGCAGCTGCAGCCCGTCATCGTTGACAAACAGGTTCGCCGAGCCGCCTTGGAGCTCGTAGGTCGTCATAGCGGCCTTGATGGACTTAACGGTGGGCAAGATGACACCGGCAAGGCCTTCCTTGTAGACGGGGCACTGGATGGTGACGTGGGGCAGGACGGAGTTCTGCAGCCGGGGAGACTTCTCTGCCGAGTAGAATTTGGAATTATTCTTCAGCTGGCGGGTGGGGCCGATCATCTGGGCACCGGAACCCCAGATGACCTGACAGAAGAAAAGGGTGAAGAAGATCGAAATCGGGAACAGGCTGATCAGGGCTATGCGAACCCACGCCAGGTCCAGAGCCGATTCGATGACGATTTGCCGGAGGGCAGCCCCAATAGAGGTAGTAATCAGACAGAGGGTCAAGCTGAGGAGCACAGCGTTTTGCTTGTTCTTCCTTCTCTTCTGGGTTTTGATCTCGCCAGTCTCTTCATCGATGATCTGGTCTTTTTCTTCTGTCCCAAAGACATTATCGGCCGTAGCCCCATCTGCAGGCGCATCAGTCTTCCATACCATGCGCATGAGCTCATCCTGGATGCTTGTCGCTCGCTCGACGAGGTGCATCGCGTCATCGTCCCACACGACGAGGAGACCTTCTGCCGCGAGGAAGGCCGCACATTGCTGTTTCCTTGCCCTGGCGAGATCCCGAACACCGGGCAAGATCTGGACGCGGAGGCCATTTTCCAACGGCACGTCAACAGCGCCTGGGTTCCATGCCAAGAACGACTTAATGATACGAGAATTCACGGTCATAGCACACTACTCATGTCAGCTCAGATGTTCCTTCACAGATTCGACAGAAGATAACGAGCTCACCTGAACGCCTAGAGCGGCCATTGACAGTGCAAACGGGGAGGCAGCAAGCTCCGGGGGACAGCTCATGTACTTGTCAGCGCTCTTCCGCACGACGACGCCCTCGACGACGCCGTTGCCGTCTGAGACCCAGAGGCGAGAGCACTGCTGTTGGTATAGGTAGTTAACCATGACCTCATGCTTGATGTCTTCGAGGAAGGTGGCCCTGGCCTTGATATTCCCCGCGCGCCCCGGAAGGCTCTTGGCCCGCGACTTTTGCTGGCTCGGTTCGGCTTGACGGTCGGCATCCCGGCCACTGGAATCCTTTGCCGACGGTGAGCCCTGTCTCGAGAGCCGACCGCGCCCGCCGCGGCTTGGCGCTCGACTCCGGTTCCTGCTTTTGGATCGCCGTTTCGCGTGATGCATCGACTTGGATCGCGGTCTGCTGCGTTCCAGCTCCGTGGATGGGAGCCGGGACGTTGGTGAATAACTGCGCCCCATACCCGTCTGCATGTTGTCGGCCTGGGTTATGTTGAGGGCTCCAGACCCGGAGACTCTGTCCTCCATCAAAGGCTAAGGCTCGAAGTCGTTCAGAGAGACTTCGAAAGAATCAATGATTCTAAGCCCTGTTCAGAATTTCGGCACTCGAGAATCAGGCTGTGCAGGTGGTAAGGTTTGAAAATACCATGGGGGCCTCAGGAATTGCGAGGAACACAACGAGTTAATCCCACGCGGAAGGTGATTATGTTGTTGAGTGCAGAATAAGATATACTGCAGCTTTGCGATATTCAGTTCCGGTGGAAACTGGAGAAGAAATTGAGGGCCACAGAGAATTATCGACTGGGTCATCTAATGGTGCGAGGGACACGGCTAAGTTGGAACGGGTCAGACTTAGGCCGAGGCTAGTGTCTTTCGTGACTTCTAAAGAAATATTTAGAAGTGAGGCTGATTTTGAATGACATGTTCAGGTGTGATTTAACCATCTCAAAATTGTATTTCTGTTTGATGTGTATGCGCCAGATCTCTCGGGCAGAAGCTGTCAAGCCACGGTCCTATTAGCGCACGCAAAGTGTAGGGCGGAAATGGGTGGCATGATCACTCTAAGATTTAGGCGCTTTAAAGTATGTTGGTACCTAGATAAACTATGCTCTATCTGTGTTATCTGGGACCGGTGGAACCACAACTCGAATTTGTTTTTATAGATGGAAGAATTGAAAAAACTCTTGCGGCAAAAACTTCGATGAACTCGTGAGGCTAGATATTAATGAACTCTCACAATTTCGCGAGGCGCAGACTCGCATTCTAGTCTACCAAATGGTAGCGTTCCATGTGTTGGAGTGCGGCCCAAAATTTGACTGCACTCATTCCCCATCGCACTCCTGCATCATCGTGACCTTCTTGACCTCCATGTACGGCTGAGTCCACGTGGGCTCCCACTGGTGCCGAGCCTCCCAAAACTCCTTGCGCGCGTTTTTGGATGTGTCCAGCCAAGGCTTCCCGTTATTCCCGTCCTTGAACCAGCCGTTGGTGCCGCCAACGGCCAGGTTGAGGATCAGATAGAATTCCTGATCGAAAGGGGTGTTATCCCGGCCGGTCTGGGACCAGGGGTCGACGAGGGCTGTTCCGTTGGAGTTTGCCGGAGGGAACCAGCCTCGCTTCCACATTGGCTTTGCGAAGGGAGTGTACATGACCATCATCAGGCGGTTGTTGATGTATGTGAAGAGGTACTTCTCCGACCACTCGAGACCAAAGGTGTTGAAGCCGTCTGAGTAGGAGCTATGCCGAGAGGTGCGCGTCTTGGATGTTTGCCACCACCTGTCGATGGTGTGCTCAGGGCCCCAATGGAGCGAAGAGGTTATGACATTGTTGCCTCCGTCGGAGTAGGTGTGGTTGTTGCCACGGGTCTCGGCAATGTCGATCTCGCCCGAGGTGGGCCAAGGCCCGTAAGTATCGTTGACTGGCATCATCCAGATGGCAGGCCACAGCCAGTCACCCTTGGGCATCTTGGCAACAACTTCGACCCGGCCATACTTGATCCTGTGCGACTTCTTTGTGTTGATGCGTGCAGAAAGCACTGGGGGTACGATGGAAGAGTTGCCGGGCTTTTTGCTCGATTCCGCGATACAGTTGCGCCAGTACGTGCTTGTGCAGTCGGTACCCAGGTCTATCTTCCTTCCTGGGGCGATCTCGCTTTCATTTCGTACGGTCGCCGTGATGAACAGACTTCCGTCCTTGACTTGGAGGTTTTGCCCCTCGCCACTGGTCTGTTCGAACTCGCCGTTGCTTTTGAGGTAAAAATGTCAGCTGCAGTCACGGAGTCACTGACGGGTAGGAAGAGACACTCACCCATATCCGCCAACTTGGATCTCAGGTTGCCAGATCTTGGGATCAAATCCTTGGGACCAGTCTTCGACCCAGACATCACAGTACTTGTGGTCAATGACATTGCGAAGACCGTCCCAGATCAGGATTCCTGCAACTGCAATGCCGACGAGCAACCCGATGAGAGGTATGATTTCGATCCACTTCTCGGCAGGATCTTTGGGCTCCTTGACCCACGGCTTGATAACTTCATCTTTGCGGACACGACGGCTGTGGAAGTACCGTGAGCGACCGGGCCTGTAATCCTTTCCACTTGGTGCGGTCGAATCACTGTGGACTGATGCTGATGCTGATTTAGGGGAGTCCTCCGCGCTCGCGAAGGGATCTGCGGCTGGCTGTGCGGGTTGCGCCGAGTGGTCGTCGCTAAAGGGATCTTCGGCTCGGGCGTTGGTCTTGGACGAGGCAGTCCTGTTCGAACGAGGCCGTCTCCGCTGAGTGGCGGAGTTTTGCGAGAATGTGCTGTCCATTTCGTGTGTTGTTGTAGTTCTAGTACCGTGACTATGCTTGTGTTGGGTTGGAGATCAACTGAAATTTGGGTGATGCCGAATGAAGGAAAAAATACAAGGTATTTCAACGCGCGTAGATGTGGGTAATTAGCTGTCGCCACTATAAGAAACTAACGCGGCTGGATTGTTCCTGGGTGTTCTTGTGACGTGGTCGGGGCGTTGTTATTAGCACTCGAGTATACTAAAATGCATACCGGTAATTGGTCGCATGGACAGCATCGGCGCTTTGAGATGGATAGCCTGCTCAAGCTCGGGCTGTCTGGGACTCGAAATTAGACTTATCTGCTCGGTGAGTTTCTGGAAGGATAGAGAACATAATAAAAACTCACCCGAGGAAAAATGTGGTACAAATTCATAAATTTACCCGCTACTTTCGACCGGCCGCACTCGACCGGTTCAGCCTTAGGGCAGCCTCGGGCAGCCTTGGAGGCAGGGTGGGGCTCTAGGAGGTGAGTCCATCCCTGCAGGACCATTCGACCACTCCGCTTTCACGGTTGCTGCCGCCGATTTCCTCTTCGGGCAGTTGCGAGGCTGGCATTCAGAGACGGCGTTGACACGAACACAGACGAACATAGACTGTGTACATAGCATCATCTTTTATTCTACAATAATCTTTATCATTGTGCATGTGTCTCTGCAACTGGAAATCTGGAAGCATTGTGAGGTCTTCAAATTGCCCGAAAACCAAAGAATTATCCACTATTGGTAATTTACATGTTGCATCATAAATCAACGACCCGAGACGTCTCTCACAGTACAGTAACTCGACGAAGAACCTGGCCCACAACCGGCCCGACCAAGCCGAATTCATCAAAATCCGGCCCGGAGATCAAATATGGGTTTCGTGGTCCCAGTGACGCGCTCTTCAGCGCCTCAGGCCCGCGCGCCTTGACGGCGTTGAACAGCGAGCTCGTCACCTCCACCCGCACGCTGTTCCTGCCGTTGACGAGGTACTCCGTAACATCAGCGGTGGCAGCAGTAAGATCAAGTGGCGGCAACTGGCGCTCATTGACCCATGCGCGGATCGTGTTGCTGACGGGCCCGAAGCTGAGGTGCAAGGCGAGGCCGTCTGCGGTGGCGTTCCCCCCAGCGCCGGCTGCGAAGTCGAAGCTTGTCTCGTACGTGCCCACGCCGCTAACATGCGCCAACTGCGAGATCTGTGTCCACGGCAAAAGCTCATGTAACTCTCCAACGTAGATGGTCTCCAGGGCCGACTGTACTGAGTCATTGGAAGCTGGGCCGTGCGATTCTACTGTAAGATTCCATGGGCCCAGCTCGCCGGCCGTTGGCAGGGGCGAGGCCGCCTCTGGGATGAGCACTGTCCCGTTTCTATCGCTGAGCGCCAACTCAGCCGCCTCGGCATCTGAAATATATGCTTCGAGTCCTCCTGATGGTGTAAAACAGATTTGCACGATGTTCTCCGAATGTGATAGGACGTGAGGACTCGGGGCAATATCGCTCCGTATGAAAGCGACAAAGCGGGATTGAAACTGTTCCAGCGTGATAGGAATCTGGAACCCATCTTTGTTCGTATCGTAGACTGCGATTGGTTCTTGCGAGCCTGTCCAGGCGTCAAAGAGATACGGTATGACATCCGTGGTTGCTATGTTGAACTGGAGGGTGAAGGTTGCCTTTGTGCCATTGTTGAGCACGAACACGTAATCTTCCGACGAACCATTGGCGCTATTTGACCTCCACAGGGTGTAGAGTCCAGTCGCATCCGAACCTGGAGATGATACCATTGACAAGCGTGGCTGAACACCCTTGTTGACGAGGTCGTCGACAATGGACTCAACCGGCATTGATGGGTATTGATACACTTTGGGCTGTGCTAGAAGTGTCTCAACAGTGGCAGACACCTCTTCCTGGCCAGTAGAGCCCAGAGATGTCGTAGGAATAGAGCCAATAATAAAGATAGGGAGACCGGCGTCAGAGAATCTCAAGAGTGCCGCGGACTCCGCCGGAGTGAGGTACTGTTGTTCAAAGAGGACCAGTGCTTTGTAAGAGGGGCCATTCTTTGCCAGAATTCCATCATCGACCACAGCTGCTGGGGATAGCAGGTCAGAAGGACTGATGTATTCATATGTGTAACCTTTGAACACGATTCTGAATCAGCTTATGGCAACTTGGTACATGCTCGTGAGAACTCACATACCTTTTGCGTTGAAGCCCTCAGTCGGATATAGCACCTTGCTAACATCGAAGGACGAAGTGTAATTCACAAACGCGAAATCGAGCTTGGCCACGCCCTTGCGAAGCAAATGTTGGGTGCGCCCAGCCCATAGGATGGTGTCATTGAGGTGTATCCAAGCTGGCTGCCGAGGATTCCACATCTCAGTCCACCTGGCACGGAAGAATACGTCAGCGTCCGTGTCTGCCATAATGGTGCAACTTGGGTAAAATCTCGACCTACAGATACCAGAGCACCGTGTATCCCGGCCACGAGGTCTCGGGATACTCCCCGCTGTACGCGTAGCCGTGGAGTGTTATACCATTAACGCCACCGGCGAACGCACCAGTCGCCAGGTTAACAATATCCGTGACCCTTGCTCGAAAGGCGCCTAATGCCGTCTGCCCAAACTCCGCCGTGACAATGTTGCGACCCGCCAGGTGGGCAGCCCCAACAAATCTGCGGTATGGTGCGATGGATCCGGGATTAACTTCAAGCTCGGGAATAGGGGTTACAGCAACGGCGCTGGACTGGTCATTGGGCTGATTGAAGGCTGGCTGGTGCTGGAATGCGAAACCTCTCTTCGCCGCCCAGTCTCCCATGTATTTGATGTATTCGCCGTAGCCAACATCTAGGGCAGCGCGGTAATCCTGAGAGTACTTGCCGCCCTCTCCGAGGCTATCACGGGGTTCTTTGCTTGTGAAATAGGAATGGTTGTACGGAGCAGCGAACTGAAAGAACATGTTGCTCTTTTGGAAGAGCAGAGGCAAGTATTTTTTCACCGAGTAACCTGATTGTAGATAAGCACCGAGTCAGCCAGGTCCTAAAAATTGACACGGCCATAGTTTGCATACCGTGGAGCTCCTCGAATATTCTCGGCAGATCTGACGTCCACCACAGCGCCGCCTGCAACTCAGGCCCATCTTCGTATGCTGCAAGGTATGTGAGCCAGGTAACTGAAGGCAAGATGAAGTGCTGTAGATTCAGAACCAACCATAGTGAAACGATTTGTTCATGGCAGAAGCGATTCGCTCGTCTGACAGGATCTCATTGTCCCAAAATTCCGTATTCTTCTTCGCGCCTTCGGCACTGTAGTGATCAACAACCCACGAGCCATTCTGTAGGTATTCGGTGGCCTTGCTTGACCCGATGCAGCTTCGCTGATTTGTGTAGCTCTTCCACACTCCTAAGATGACCCAGTTTCCAGGAGAAGGTGCTGTCCAGCTCACAACACCATCAGCCGTGAGGTTAGTGATGTCGCTCAGACTGGCCTCGTCAAGCACAGTCACTCCATCGTTATCCTTCACGATCTTGCCAGCCACGACTGCCAGAATAGAATTCTCTCCCCATACCTCTGGCAAATTCATGACGGCTCCAATATCGGGATACATTGCGTAATCGAAGTTGGGAGGCGGCACGGTGAGATTGAACGCAGCCTGGGCCGAGACATCGTCCCCAACTGTCAGCCTTGTTTCGCCCAGGACGAGCTGTCTCGCGAGTCCCTCTGTCTGCGGCTCCGCCGGCGGGCCCGAGCCTTGTTGGGCTCCCAGCTGGATATCCAACTGTATGCCGTGTGCTGCACTCGAATCGGCTGCGGCTGACAGGATGTCCTTGTATGCCTGCTGTCCGAAGCCGTAAATCGACCAGTCGGTGACCTCTGGCCCTAGACCATAGCCATAAAAGGGCACAAACAAGAGGCCACCTGCCCATGAATCTGCGATGTTTTCGATGTCCTGGACAACGGTCTCAACCGGAACTGATGCATCTGGTAGCCTAGTGTATCCTTGTGAGTCGCCTAACCAGCCCTTTTACCCATGCCCGACGTGGAGGGACTTACCAATATCGGAACTTAGGTCTGACATCTCTTGGAGGCGTTTCGAAATCTGCTAAAGGTCCAGCACTCGCGTTCCCAAGCCCAAATGCGATGAATAACAGAAATTTACTGCGAATCATGATGGCAAAAAAGTTGACTTGCGTTCAGAACTGAGTTGCAGTGAGAAAGAGCACGAGAAGTGATGATTGCAGTCTCTGGCCTCTCCATCACAAGCACTGAGAGTGCAGGGGCTTTCTTTATATAAATGACACAACATCATGGCAAATGGAGTAGTCTACCTCACATCATGGCGTATATTATGTTGACACCGCACAAATTCCACATTTAGAGTTTGGTTACAATGATCACTTACAAGATACGCGTATCTCGCGGGTTTGCCAAGCAACCTACCCCGGATATCTCGGCGCCGGATCGGTGCCAGTTCCAGCGCCGATGCGAAGAGCCCTTTTTATCGCCAATTACTGAGCCTGACTAACATTTCCCCATCGGATCTTGTAAAACGGAACGTTGGTATCTCCGGGAACTCGGTGCTTAGCAATGAAGCAAGCGGGCGGTACAAGCGAACATCCGGAATGGATTCTGACGACGTTTGATGCCGATTGAACTAAATGCAAGCCGCAGATACTCCCCTCAATTTGTGCACCTACATCCGGTTTTGGGCATATTGGATGCGAAGGATGAGTTCAAATGCGATCTTTATATGTGTAGTATTACTTGTGGGAGTGAGATCATCTCTCATGTCCTTCTAGATAGCTCAGCCTGTAAGCCCGATACATTCGCTTTCCAGAAGACTTGTAATTACAGCCAAGGTACATCGAAATCAGCCAGATCCTCGATCTGGAAATCACCATCGGCTTCGGCATGGTCCACATGCAGGGCAACGCGATGGACCCGGGCGAGTCAGAAGCCGACCCGATGCCTACGATGATTGCACAGCCCCCTGCCTTTACTGTAAACTCTCGGGCAGCACATCAACGTTGGGCAGGGTCGCTGTTCCGTTCATGAGTGTCCTACCATGCACGGCTAATTGACCGGAGCTCACAGATGATATTACATATTCAACAATGGCGAGCACCCTTAGTGACAACAGTGGTACTGGAACTTCCTCGCAAGTGAAGGGGTCTTACGCGCGTGATGGATGTTGATGTCATTGATGTTGGTGTACTAGAGGCCGCGGCTTGCTGTGTGTCTTTCAAGGAAGCAAGACGCGTAGCAAGGGTCTTCGCCCCATTCGACTAGCATTGCTTTCTAATTGACTTACAAACTTGAGCGCACAAAATAGCCGTGAAAAGTTACAAAGGGGTTTTGCAACAAGAGTAAGAAGCCGGTTCAATCGTTTTGGCTGTATCAACTTCGACGGCGAGAAGTACCATATGAAAATGTCACACTCAGCAAGACAGGACCGGTTATTTTCGCAAGAATGATGCTTATTTCTAGAGTCTAATGCCTAGAATCGGTGATGCCGGGTATTGAATGAGAGAAATGCAAGATGTCAGGCGTGAGCCAGATTGTTCTTCAAAGAAAAGAAAAGAAATCAGTGCATGTGTGAAGGGAATGGGGGAAAAGAAAACCAGAATCGCCTCCCTTGTTTCTTCCAAAATGCGCCACGTGATAGCCAGTTGTCCATGCCATGCCCTGCCCTGCCCTGCCTGAGAACGAAGTGATTCCCCGGGTCTACCCAAAACTCCTCGAGGCCGTGACATAGGAAATAAGGAAAAGAAAATCAGTGTGACGAATCAAGAACCACATGCAGAGGGAATGTCCGTGTAAAGCCTGCAGCGCCAAAAACAGAAAGAAAAAGGAAATGTGGAAGGATGTTGAAGCAGTTGCTAGTCAAAGTGACGCCTCGTTTCGAACGGGCCCTGAACATAAGAAATGCGTCTGGTGTGGTCCGCGTAGCCGTCCAAGGTCAGGAAATCTCCTTGCCGTTCGGAAGATGCAATGACCGTCATGTAAGAGTCAAATCAGCGCCGAGGCGTGGGAGGTGGAGTAGGGTTCCCAGGAGGCGGGCGAACGGGCCCGGGACGCGGGCGAGGACGCGGGCTGGGCAGCGGCTGGGGATGTGGGAGAGTGACGAGCTCAGGCCCCCCGCCGAGCTTCCCTCCCCCGGTCATCATCACCGCGGGCACACCCACTGGCCTGCGAGGCGTGGGCGGCGGGGTTGGGTTTCCCGGCGGCGGACGGGGGCCGCCGGGGCCGGGGCGAGGGCGTGGGCCGGGACTGGGCGGCGGCTGAGGCCGGGGAAAGGTGATGAAGGCTGGCTTGCCGCCGAGCAGTACACGGATCCCGACCGTTTCGGCGTTGGCTGGGTTCCCGTTGGTGGGTTTCTGCGCGGCACGGATGGAGTTCTTGGTTTTGAGGCTCCCGACACCCTGGAAAGTGTGGGTGCTCGGCGCACCGAAGGTGTTGCTGTGCATCCCCATCGTGACCAGTTTCTCTTCGAGGTCAGAAACAAGTGCGAGATGTTTTGGTTGGTGTGATTCGATCTTGTCTATGCTGTGGATTGGTGATCTGGCTGATTTTACTTGCTCTTAGGTGAGGTGACTGGGTTCTTATATCTCAAACGTTTGGATGGTATGAGACTGGTGAACTGCTCGGTGATGATCTGATCATCTGCAGCTCACCGTGACCAGATCCCAAGCTCATCTTATATCCCAAATCGACCCCATGAAGAGGGTGCTAAACGGCTACCTAGCAATGCCATCTTGGTGTCTCCAAAATCTCGAACATTGTCAACTCCCGAAGGGGACCGGTTCATGGTGACACTCTGGTCGCTGGCTCCGCCATGCTGGACGAAGTACCTCGACTCCTTGAGGGACCGGCGTGACACCCTTTTCGCAAGTCCCAGATACTCGATCAGCCAAGTTACGACCATGAACAATCCGTGTCGACGGGGTGGCCATCCTGTAGGAATCCGAACGGATGACAAAGGGGACAATGGAAGATGTGGACGAGTCTCACACTCTTCCCCGCCACTGTCAAACAAAACCTTCTTTTTCAGAGCCGCCTAGCAGGATCTGGCCGTTGACAGGAAGCCCATCATTGGGGGCTGGATATAGGGCATGTGGATTCGGCGTTGAATTCGATGCCTGCTATACCGGCTTGACGATTCCCTCGATGGGGGTGTCGAGAATGGGGCCCGCGGGGTGGGGTTCTAATTTCCAGAATTGGTAGTGTGAGCCTGCGGCCAAGGGAAGCCCAGTTCTGAGGTGGTCCAAATGCGGCGGCGGCAGACTCCTGTGGAGGGTGGTGGCCGCCTGCGTCTGCCGTGGGACTCTCGGGTCTGTGTAACCCAGGGGGTCGGTCGCCTCGGTGGGAGGACGGTGAGGTGCCATTTCAGGATGCAGCACTAACGTCGGTGAGGCTTAGAGGGGCTCAACCAAGAATTCGCTATCCTCTTTATTCTGTTGCCTAAGGTCAGACCCTCGCCCACCCGGCACTGCGGGTGGCACGTGCCACTAACAGGGTTTTTTTTCCAACTGCCGTATGCTGTGCAGCGTGCTGTGCAGAGTGCAGAGTGCACGATCTGCAATGTTGTGCGGGCCATGAGTCTGCCGCGCTGTGGAGAGTCAGTCAGTCGCTTAGGGGGCATTGGCGCGTATCACGTCATGCTGGGGCCGCTGGTGTGAAGCATTTTAGGTCCCGCGGATCTGACAAAGAACACTGCCGACCGCTCGCTGCTAGGAAAATAGTTCCTGGATGGAGCATCAAGCTGGAAGAGAACCCCAGAAGAAAACCCTTCGCTCATTGGTGGCATTGGCACTTCTCTCGCTGGCTAATGCCGGTCGTGATGTGGTAGAGCTGCGACTAGGCCGCGACAAAGGATTCTACTAAACCAGCAAGGCAAATCTTGAACGAGGGATGAGCGATCACATGATTGACGATCGTCCATGGTTGTGTTGCCATGAAGATTGAAGCAGAGGAAGAGTGCCTCGTCGTAGAACCTGAGTCTGCGGCCGCAGTGGCTGTCGAGGTTGGATTACATCAACCTTGCGAGGACGGCATGCCGGCATGTAAGCCTGCAGGCCAGTAGGTTCTCGGTAGGGCTCAGGTACCGCAATAGGGCTGAAAAGGGTGGGCCGGGCCTCTCATCGGGAGGCCAGCCGAGAGGAGGAAAACCAATCCTTCGGGAACAAGGTGGGGGCCATCGACGCAGGCGTAGTACAGCAGGAAGGCTGTTGGGTGGCGTTTGGCTGGAGGAATCTACCCCTTGTCTAAAACGAGCTGCAGTGGTTTTGTATTCTGACAGGTTGCACAGTAAGCGCGCGCGGCATTCATCTGAATTGTGCTTGTTATGTGTGACCGCAGAGCCGGTACTGCTCGCTGCTTGACCATGGCCAGGACAGGAACAGGAACAGGAATAGTGGTTGGAGACGTACATTGATACCTGATAGTCTGCTAGAAGTAGGACTGGAAGGATTCGAGATGGATAGATAGGGTCGTAGGATATGAAATCAAGAGCTGGGGTTGCAAGGCAGAACATCCTAGTGATACGATGTTGCAAGGCTAAACTGTTGCAGCGTGGTGGACCGAGTGACCCACTTATGTTCCCCGAACATCATCCAAGTCCAGGAGAATCATACCCAAGAGTCCGGAAATACATCTTCCTACAGCAGCACATCGATTCCGCTGGTCATACTGACATCAGTTGCTATGACCCATGTTAGGTCAAATGGAAGAGAGGCAATGATTGCATATTCCAGGGGGTCTCTCCTCCCATTCCTGTCAAGATGCCATGCAATTCCAGATCTGCATCGCTGGCGAAGCAGTTCTGCTGCCTGGATGTATCTTCGGAATGGCCCCAAGAACGAAGTCCGTGAGAATTCATGGGTCACGATGGGAGTAACTCAAGGACGATACCGTGACCCGGCAGCGACAGGCAGGACAATCTCATGCTCTGCCTCAGTTGCACGACCTTCCTTCGCCTCATCCGGAGCAGCATAGCCAGATGACATTTACGAGGCAGATTGATATTCCATCTGGCTTGCTGAACACTAGGATGTCGATAGACGCGGCGGAGCTCTTGACTATTGTTGGTTGCCTGGGTCCACGGAACAGGCCAGACAATCTGTCAACCCTGTGCACACTCAGCTCCGTCGGGGTACTGTGCCTATGGGTGGGCAGTCAAGACAGAATCCGGGACTGGACTCAGACTCAACTAGATGGGCTTGTCGGTATTCACCGATTTTTGTCGGGCTTTCGTAAATACGACGGAGCCGTTAAGGCCCGTTGCAAGCTGGCTCGATCCAAGCCTCGGGCCCGAGAAGGTGGCCGTCGAGAAGCAGGCCGTGGAGGCGATAGCTGCGCATCTAGAACGAGCATGTTGATGCCTGGCACAGAGTACTTCTCATCAGAGACACGAACACAAAATCAACAACAGGCCTGTATAATGACATAACGCTGCGCCATGGTTAGGCACTGGAAATATCTCTCTTGTGATTGGGGCTGGAGGTCTGCCTGCCGTGCGAAAAGCCTGGGCCCTGATCCTTTGATAATCTTTCTATCTTGGGGGTATTGATGGGATCGCTGGCTCGTTCTCTTGCAATCGATCGGCTCGACAGTCTCCTGTGTTGACTATCAAAACCCTAGGGCTATCAGCAGAAGGCCTAATGTCTCTGGGACAGCAGAGCGCCTCTGGTGGTCAGCAGGGCTGACGCACCTTACCTAAAAGCAGTCCCACCCAAACTCGTCACCATATTTACCTCTCTTGCCTGAAAATTCAGCTTGCGTCGATGAGCCACCCCTTTTCGTTCCAAAACTCAGTCTCGATATTGTCATTGACGCCTGAGGAAGTCAGTGCTCCACTCTCCACTACCCAGCCCATGGCCCTCAGCACGTCGCCCATCTTACAGGCGACGATGTGCTGACTCATCAGGGAGCCTTGAATCTGCCCCAATCTCAAACAAGGCTGACATGTCCCGGCAACTCGGTCTATTGAAGGCTGTTCAGCGGTAACTCCTGCGGTCTCTCGAGCGACTTCTGCCGCCACGATAGCCACCACCATAGCTGTCACGACTTGGGCTGCGACGGCGGTCGTAATCCTCCTCGTACCGTCCTCGGCCTCTTCGACCACCCTTGGGTGGTTGTGGGGTCCTGGATCGACTCCGCGAATATGAAGGTGACCTCGCCCGGTATTTTCCTCCCCTACCAGACGCAGCTGGTGACCTAGATCTCGAAGCCGATCGCGGACGGTATGTATCGGATGGAGGAGGCGGCCCTCCTCTTCCAAAGCGGCCTCCACCTCCTCCACGAGGACCACGCCCACGCATGCCACCCATTCCTGGAGGACCTCGGGGGCCCCTACCACCGCGTCCGGGAGGTGGGAGTCGAGGGTCGTAGTTGGCGCCGTGGGTCGCGGTGGGAGGCGGGGGCGAAAACTTGCGACGCGGTAGGACTATCGACACGCTGATGGTGGCGCCATCGAGCTGCGCCTCGTGCATGTGAGCGATGGCCGCTTCGGCATCGACTTCGTTGACGTAGAGGATGTACGCAGCTCCGCGATTTGTGCCAACTGCATTGGAGAGGTAAACGTTAGTATGCGTGTGGGATCAATGGAGTGCCAAGTCTGAGGAGGGGGCCCTACACTGCCGGCTCAGGGGCACGTCCATGTCGTCAATTGGGCCGTACTGTCCAAAGATCTCGCGTAGATGCTCCTCGGTGACGTTTTTTGTCAAGCGCTCGACGACAATCTGCTCCAACTTTTAGTGAACGGAACGTGCGCCACGCAAGTGATACCACCAACCTTGGTGCTTTTCAGGGGACTCTCGCTGCGGGTGCGGCTGCGACTGCGGCCGCGGCTGAGGCTACGCGCCCTGTCGTCTCTGCTTCGGCTCCGAGTGAAGCTGCGACTCCGGCTGCCTCTAGTACGGCCATTTCGACGAGGTGGAGGAGATCGAGAGTCTCGGGACGGAGAGCGACGTCGCGATGGGGACCGGGACCTGGATCTTGATCGTGAGTTGTAGGACCGACCGCGACTGGGCGACCGATCGTAGTCGGGCGACCGCGACCTTGATCGCGAAGGCATGCTGGGTACCAATGAGTCGAGCGACGATGCGTAAGGCCAAAGAAGATGTAGACAGGAGAATGCAGGCAGGCGATGCCAGAAAGATTGCGAGAGAAGGGGCAATGCTGGTGACGGTTTGCGCCTGGAGGGCGCAACTGCCGTCGCGGTTCGAAGCAGCCGTTTTTGGCGACTTGGTCCGAGCTCCCTGCACTGATCCTGGCAGGGTGAGGTCCACCAGAAACGTCACTGCTTGCATGGGGCGTGTTCTGAGCTCCGGAACGAGCTCATTCAAAAAGATGAATCTACTTGATAAGTATTAAATTTGAACTATTTTATGATTTGTTTCTTAAATATGACTTTCCTATCTACATCGGTTTTACAATTCTCTGCATTTTTATGAACATCCCAGGCAAGACCGCTTGCACCCTGCCTTTCTGAGCAATTCCTAGGTACCCAGGTACCTAGGTAGCCTCCTGCTTCCGGTTGCAGTACGGTACTTGGTAGGCAAGGTCTGTCTCTTGATTTTCGCAACGACTCGCGAAGATATCCTCCCAGACAATAGCATGGAAAGGCATGCAGATCTTTGCAAGATGGTGTCTCAAGACTTTTCACTGTCAATTGCTCAGACCCATCATTTTGGGTCTGACTTGTAGGTTCTGGGCAGATGGTGACTCAGGTATCTCCAGCGTGTTTCTTCGACAGGCTGGAAATCGGCCAGAACAAAGGCAGCCTCCCGTCCTGATGCCAGCAAGCCTTACGCGGTCAATTGAGATACCGGTCAGCCGAAAGACAGACCAAGAACATTGACCGAGGATTGATAGCAAGACCTTGATTGATTCCAGACCATTGATAATACACGCGCAGGCGTCGAGGCCCTGAGCCCGGCATGCCTTGAGCTAGAGTCTCTTGCCCGGATATTCTGTCCACGAGAAGCCCCGACGGTAGCGTTTCAAATGAATGGGACGGGGCCACGGGCGCCCATCTCACAATTGCTGCGGCTGTTGCACGATGTAACTGAGGCCTTTGTCCCACGGTATATCACGCCGCTGCCAGCACCCAGGGCCATCGGCCGAAGACAGCTCGAACGCCGGGTCCAGTTTGCTTGTTTGTGTACGCCAGCACCAGTCCCAAGGAGCCTGGTTCCATGAGGAGCCATGAATGTCTGCTTGAATGCCCAGTCTCTGGACCTAATCTTGGCGATGTACCTCTCTTTTTATCTGTGGATGAGCCCCTGCCACTTGATGCTTCGTTACACAAGTCTTTCCTGGAGGTCAATATCCAACCTCGCTTCGTCATGTTGGACAGCATGCTACAATTTGCTAATGAATCGTGGTCGGCGCTCGTAACACAAGTGTCTTCCAGCTTGGCTCCGGGCCCAACTCGCTCGGAAGGGGAAAGGACGGCCTTCTATGCATCACATCAATCAAGCTGTCTGCACATCACTCCGTGCGCAAGAATCTATTTGTTCACTCCTGGGAGCAAGACCAAGTTCGTGTTTGGCTTTAAACAGGACCGACTTTCTGCACTGTTGCCTCAAGTTTTGCTACCCTTTCCCCCCAGGCTCTTCCTCTCTGGAACTCTATGCGTTGTCCAATGTCATTCCAGACAGAATCGGCCCTCCGTCTCGCAGCTCACAAGCTCTCCATGATGAATCATGGTAACCTCGCTTTAATTCTCTGTGGTTCTTCAGAATGACTGGAGATTTTTGTGAAGCATATACAAGGCACCTCTGCACTGCCTAAAATTCTAGGCTCCTCTGCCAGTGATGCGTTGTTGAAGGTGCGGATGTATTGATCTGGGCAGCAATGTCGACGTTTTGCATGGCCTGGAGGCGCCATAGGGATACGATCAAATGACACATTCATGGACTCAACGATTTGACACATTTTGGAATAGTTGTTCAAGGGGAGAATCCCAAGCCCACTTTCCCTCCCCTGCCACTGGATTGGCCTTGTACATTCGTTCGGTTTCGTTGACCACCAGCACCGGACCCACACCCATGGGTGCGATCAGGACATAATCATCTGCTTTTTGCACTCACTCTCGAGATGGTGCTCACTCACATGCATCTTCTGCACCTGTTCAGACTCCGTTCTGTTATTACAAGGAATCAAACCGTTCTCAAGGTTGGTCATTTCTCGGTGTCCGTCCCGTTCTTTCCCTCCATCGCGGTTCTTGCCTGCTATTATTTCTCGCCCGAGCCCGTCGTGCCTCCTTCAGAAAAGAGCTACCTAGACACGTAGGCTGCCTAGGTACCTAGATTGATATTCCTGCACAACAAAAAACATCAACCTGCAGGGCGACTGCTTTTCTTGGAGCCTTGCCCTCTCGACCTCCCTCTCATTCGCATTCGCATCTGCATTCGCATTCGCATTTCAATTGTTCCCTTTTGCTCACTCGCTAAAGATCTCGACTGTGGTTCACTTTCTGCCTTGGCTTTTGTTTTCCTTCATCCTTACTTGATACTTGCGAACAGCAACCATGCGACTCTGGGCGTTTATACTTCTTGGAGCCTCCCTCCTGCAGGCTGTCGGAGCCTACTGGATGGATGAGGTTGCACACCAAGGCCTGGCTCCTTTCAACCCCAATCCCAACTATCCCGTTTTTCGAAACGTGAAGACCTACGGAGCAAAAGGAGATGGCATCACGGATGACACTGCGGCAATCAACGCCGCCATCAGCGATGGTAACCGCTGCGGCTTCGGCGGTGTTTGTCAAGGCGCGACGACGACTCCCGCCATTGTTTACTTTCCTGCTGGGTTTGTGATTCCTCGTCGCAACTCTTCTTACTTTGAAAGGCCCTGCTAATTCAGCCTCAGAACTTACAAGGTCTCGTCTTCTATTCTGCAAACCTACTACACCCAACTGGTCGGCGATCCCACCTCCATGCCCACCATCAAGGCGTCTGCCGAAATGGGCCGTCCCGAGGGCACCGTAGTCATCGAGTCAGACCCATGGACTTCTGCTGGTCCTTCTTATACGTCAACCAACGTGTTCTTTCGCCAAATTCGCAACCTGATCATTGACACCACCTCGGTTCCGAACACGACCTGGGCTGTTCACTGGCCATCGTCTCAGGCGACCTCCATACAGAACGTCATCTTTCAGTTGCCCCAAACACCCGACAGCGGCCACACCGGTATCTACATGGAGGAAGGTAGTGGTGGATTCCTTGGCGACCTTGTCTTCTACGGAGGTCAATGGGGTGCTCAATTCGGTAACCAACAATACACGACTCGCAACCTAACCTTTGTCAATTGCCAAACAGCTATCCATCACATATGGGACTGGTTCTGGGTTTACAAAGACATCACAATCGTGGACTGTGGCGTTGGCATCAACGTAACTGGCCCCACAGTTGGCTCAGCTGTCATCACGGACAGCATTTTCTACAACGTCTCCATCGGCATTCTGAGTTCCAGGAGCGTCAATAGCGCAGGCGAAACACCCGGTCAGGGAACACTTGTCATGGAGAATGTCATATTCCAAAACGTCGAGACCATCTTTCAAGGGAACGATGGCAGCTTGCTGGAGGCGCAAGACACTACAGGAACTTTAATCACCGGCATGATTCTTGTGGGTACGTTGTCCATTTTTTTCGAGGGTCTTACTGATGGATGGGAAAACAGGGAAACGTGTATAACCCCAACGGACCTGAGTTTGTGTTCTCAGGACCAAATGATTGGTTCCCTTCCCCTGCCATCCTCAAGGAAGGTAACAGGTACTACACGCGATCCAAGCCGCAGTACGAGGACAAACCAGCCAGCATGTTTGTTTCTGTCCGTGCTTTCGGTGCCAAAGGCGATGGTAGCACAGATGATACGGCCGCTCTCACGAGCTTCTTCGCTTACCTCTCTCAATACTTCAGTCAAGGAATTGTTGGGTTCTTCGATGCAGGATACTACAAGGTCACCGACACTGTCTATATCCCACCAAATACTCGATTCCTGGGTGAGGCTCTCGCTTCTGTCATCATGGGATCTGGGCCCAAATTTTCAAGCATAGATGACCCACGCCCCGTTGTACAAGTCGGGATGCCGGGGGAATCCGGCTACATCGAATGGAGCGACATGATTGTCTCAACCCAGGGCTCAACTTCTGGAGCCGTTCTGATCGAGTACAATCTGTCAGGTTGTTCAGGCTGCCCGGAGCCATCTGGCATGTGGGATGTTCATATCCGCGTCGGCGGCTTTGCCGGCTCGCAGCTTCAGATAGCAGATTGCCCGACGACACCCGCCCAGACGAACTTCGTCAATCCGAATTGCGTTGCTGCATACTTGGGCATGCATATAACAGCGCTATCTAATGATTTATACATGGAGAACAACTGGATCTGGGTTGCTGAGTAAGTATCATTCTGTGACCGCTGTGTAGAGATGTACGTTACAGGCGATTTGATCACTACTGACAGCTTGTAGCCATGATATCGAGGACTTTAACAGCACTCGAATCTCGGTCTATGGAGGTCGCGGCCTCCTCATCGAGTCCGAGGCCGGTCGCATCTGGGGGGTCGCTTCAGGCGTCGAGCACTGGACTCTCTACCAGTACCAGCTCATCAACACTCAGAACATTTGGATGGGCCAGATCCAGACAGAGTCACCCTATTACCAGCCGAATCCGCCTGCTCCATCACCCTTCAATGTCATCGATACGGCCCTTCGTGATCCAGACTTCCCATCCGACTGTGCCATCTTGGATGAGAGCTACATTCCCGGCTCCAATATCACTGCTCCTTGTGAGATGGCCTGGGCTTTGCGCATAATCGATAGCAAGAATGTCCTGATCTATGGCGCTGGGCTCTACAGCTGGTTCAACAACTACAGCACCTTGTGCAGCGCTGGACCGCAGAATTTTCAGACAAAATGCCAGTCTAGAATTTTGTCAGTCGAGGACCATCTGGGAGCCTCAGAAAACGTCGTCATCTATGACCTTTACACGATAGGCACAATCAGCATGGTGACACACAACGGAATTGATGCTGCGCTCTGGTCTGATAATTGGAACGTCTACGGGGAGTCGATTGCTTTCTTCAAGCCATAGTCACACCTGTTTCGCGAGCATCTCGAGATCAACGCCAATTTGCAATTTGGAATGATATCCGGCCATCTCGAACCCGTGTGGTCTTGAGCCAGAAGCGTCTCAGTCGATGCTTCAATACCTCTTTCGCAGTTGGAGTGCCTTTGAGCTTTCCAGAAGCTTTAATTATTTTGAAACGACTTGGCGAGTTGACCTAGACAAAGCTTTCTTTCTATAGACGTGGAGCAAGATCCAAAATGAAACACCTACCTGGTAAATTTTGGGCGGCCATTGATGAGCGATCAGAGGTACGTCAAATGTTGTCGTCTTTCAGAGAGGGGGACATGCGATGATAGAGTAATGGTTCAGCTATGAAATTACGGACGTTTTGATCAAGAATCCCATTTCACACCTCACAATTCATGTGACTGCTCAATTTCTACAATTGGTGAGACAACAAAACGATATGAGATCTACGTTGTTTTATCTATGTCGCCTTCGATAACATCACTCGAGGCCATCCTATAAATATGTAGTTGGTCCCCTGGGCATGCCGCCGAGTGCGATCAGCTGATGGGACTTTGATAGTCTCACTGTATACATCAGGACCAGACTCGGATCTTATACAAGTTCAGGCACAGCAAGTCGTAGAGCTATAGTGTGCTTGTGCACTCGCAAGTGGACCGACTGCTGGTGGATACCATTAACAAGCTTGACTGTGGCATCTCCAAGGCTCTGTCTGTAGCTTGAGGTAGAGTGCGAGGAGAGTATACAGTCCCCTGAAGAAGAGACTGGATATCTAGTTCGCGGTATTCAAGCCCCACTAACCAATCCAACCTCATTTGCAAAGCATCATTAAACATCACAGGATCGATACTCGCACCCGATTCGAAGGCTGTCTCCAGGTACTTTGAACAAAACTTCCCATCACTCAACAGAAAAAGGATCAGTCATGGCCCGAGCAGAGCACAAGAGTACTTGCAGCATGAAGGTACGTCAGAAATTAGACCAGGCTCATGGATACTGGTAGTTATTGGTTTCCGTGGTTACCAACCCGACCAACCCAATACCTAGGTAGTCTGCTCACGCGTATTACCATCAGACCCACAAAAAAGGCAAGTGGTGCTGGCTCGACAGCGAGATTGAGGAGCTCGTGCGGCAGAAAGCCAATGGTGCGACATTCAACGACATTTCCAAGGTAAGCTATATATTCCCATGCTCCAAGGGACGAGGGTTGAGCCGAGTCCTGTTGATATCTGACAAGAGCCTCCGTGCCGTGCCTTAGTCCTTCGTCACCAACGGCATCAACCGGCACGGCACTCACCAGTGCAACAAGATGTTCTCCCAACTGTGCTCCGGAAAGGTCAAGCAGGAGTAGGTCGTGATACCTTCGAGCGTGTTCCGTGTTGATGGTGGGGAGGGTCGACCAGGGGTGGTGATTCGTCAGAAGGAGACAATGATCAAGGAGCCGCAGTACAAGAGCCAAAGCAACAGACAATAGACTATGGAGTTGCGTGATCATGAGAGCTCTTGAAGGAAAAGATGATCCCAGGTGCCATCATCAATTTATCCCTCTTGCATTGTGGCAGTGTTTCATCATTTCTGCAATTCCATTGAAACGTGAGGCTGAGCACAAAGCACACCTGGAACTGAACTTTAGAATCTTGACAAGAATAACAATGCTTTTGTCTGTCCTCAGAGAACGACTTGTTATGAATCTTACATCTTGAGCGGTTGGTTCAAGACTCCAATGGGGTGTAAGAACTTAAGAAGACATGTCGAGTTAACTACGTATTAAATTCGCGTAGCTCCAAGGTAAGTCCATGACTATCACGTTCTTATTGAACAAATTCCTCCTCATCTCAGTGAGACCGGAACGCCAGTAAAGTGCTGTTCTGTTTAACTCTCTGGGTATCTGAAAACTAAACAAATTTGAAGGCTTTGAGCCTACTTAACTCGGGTTCCATCGAATCATATGTCCACTCTGAAACTCCTCGTGGGCTGGATGCAATCTTGAAGTTCTCCCGTGAGTGAGTTAGTCCGAGTCACTCTCCACATCACTCTCCAGCTCCTCCTGCCGTTTCTTCTCCTTGCGCATTTCTTCCCAAACGGAATGTACCTTGTGCTCCGTGCGAATCTGCTGCAACGAAATTGGCCGGACCACCTGCCCCGAGAGCTTCAGGTAGTGAATCGCGTCACCATGAGACTCAATGTCCGCAGCATGGAGCAGTTCCTCCCCGAGAACAAGCCCTCCAGGCCCATTCTTTTGCGCAACCTTTTCCCAGGCCTGAATGACGTTAGGCTGAAGGCTGCAGTTCCATGTGCACTTCCAATTCACAACAGCATATTTCGGATGGTATCTGAAGTATCTGAAGAGAGCTGCCAGTCCCTCTTTCCCGTTCCACAACTCCATCGTCTCTAGTTTTGGCATCTCCATCGCTGCTTCTGCCGCTGATATGAGCAGGTTGTCGATCTGGGTCTGCTGGGAGTTTGGAGCCAACACTCGTGAAGTAAGCGTAAGTGATTTCAGGTTGTGCCACTCCCATAACGGTTCGCGTAATGAGAAGAAAAAGCCAGCATCGACTAGAAATGATGCTGAGAAGTGCTCAAGCTCGAGGCTAGCCTCAGCAGCCTTCCGACATAGAACTGAATTTGAAACTCGGACACGTTTGTATTCCGGGATGATGCGTTGGTAGTGCGAGTTGAAATTCTCGAACACTGTTAGTTTTCGTATCCCCTGGGAAGCGAGCGTCTCGAAGATGGAGCCATAACCTGCAACCAGAACAAGTATTAGCAGCATTCGGCATTTGGTTGAATGGCATCGCAAGATGTAGGACAAGATATGAAATCGAAGCAGCATTTACCTCTGTCTTTATCGACCCGATCATGAGGACCTACTGGTCTCCATGGCTCGTAAAAGACTTCCTGTAATCGAGGAAGGCGGGCAAACATGGCCTGAAGTGTGCCGGCATGCCATTGTCGGCGAGTTTGTTGGCGTAGGAGCAGACCCGTTACTGCTGGAACCGTCGGGACTTGCTGCCACCATTGAGACTCAGAGGTGTCCTCTTCATGGTCATCCTCTTGAGATAAGGAATCATCGATTTGAGAATCGTCAGTTTCAGATAAAGAGTCGTCCGAGTCATCAGTTGAGGTAGTACTGACGTCGGATGGGAAGCTGATCGAGTTGAACGGAATCCCACTGGTAGCATTCGAAGAATGGCTGACATGCGGTGGAGGGTCGTCAGTATCGGACAAAGAATCGTCGGTGTCGGACAACGAATCGTCGCTGTCAGACGAAACATCATTGATGACCTCGTAAACTCCGTGCGACGGTTCGTCAGTATCGGATGAAAAGTCGTCGGTGTCAGGCAGATAATTCAGATAATCCAGAGAATCCAGAGAATCCTCATCTTGTGGAGCATCGTCGACGTATGATGAAGGGTCCTGTAGACGGATCAAATTGAACGTCTTATAGATAGGTCTGTCGGCCTTTGCAGTGGCACTCCAAACATTCCAATCATGCCCTGATTTGTTGTCCAGGCCTGCGCCACCTAGCCTTGAGCACGCGTTCGATGGCAGATCGGGCTCAAAAGTTAGGTATTTCAGCAAATATCTTGAATCGCTGGGCGAGTGAATGCTGATATCAAGCACTAATTCACCATTTGGCTCCCATGTACTGAGAGCTGAGAACAAATCCCGGATTGCAGTGGCAACAAGGTTAAGATCTTCCCATGATAGTAAACGAGTTTCACCTGTATAGGCATCGACGGAAGAGTAGTGCTCAAGTTCCCTGGTACGTGTTAGTCACCTACTGTTGGTCCTAAAGAGATGTTTTCCGGAACATTTGAAAACACGACAGCCAAAAGATTGTAAAAAAGAAAGATTGGTACTTACACACAAAGCCATATGTACTTCACATTAGCACGGTTGCGGTGGATCATTGCACCAAAATCAGCAAGACATGATGGTGTCAATTTGATCCGGGTGAAGTTGTGCTTCTCGATGGCCTTCTGCCACTCCCGTGATACCGTAGCGAACTTGGCGACGCTGTCGTTGTCCTCGAGCACGGTCTGAATGATCAAGGCCCGGACCTCTGGGGGTAAACGAAGCCAGGGCAGTATCGGCGATATCGATTCCATGTTTCGCGGGAGGAGTTGGTTGATGATGATGATGACCGATATAGCACGAAAGAAAATGGTAAAGCTGCGACTCTTGTATATGAACGGGAAGATACAGATTCGCGACTGCTGAAATTGGGGAGAATGATCACGCTATGCGTGCTGCACACATATTGATCGTGACTAGGAACACGCTACCTAGGTAATTACCTACCCTAGGGTACTAGGTAGGCGACGCCGGTCACGTTGGTCGAGATAGCGTGCATTTTGGGGCCTCAGGATGACGATGACTAACCCTTGGGTATGACCTAGCATCGAAATTGGATAAATTGGCTCTAGTTGTATAATTAATTGCCTCTGGGTTTGTATATTGGTTCTAGGTCTGAGGTCTGAGTATCGGGTTTGAGTCCTGGGTCTGGGTATTGGGTTTGGGAACTGCGTCTGGGTATGTGACCTCGCCATAGATGAGTACGCGCTGATTAGCTGTAGCTATCGCGCAAGTTATGTACTGGTATCCCCTCGGTTTCTACGGGTGCAAATTCCGATTTCCAGAATAAAACCTTTTGGGGACGCCCTAGCGAGGCTTTCATTCACGGGGCTACTCGTGTGGCAAAGGCGTCGGCGCGTCTGTGTTTCTGGCATATTGGATCTGAGGCCTTGGGGCGGCAAGTGGCTTCTGCTGATCAGTGGAAACGCAAGGTCTCTGAGGTCAAATTAGGCTCGTGATCTAAGCTCGTTGCTCCATGCTCATCAACGTTGATCGATTTGTGGGTACGTGGTGGGTCAGACAAGTGTCATTGAATTGGGGCTGTGTTGATTGTCAAACCTGGGTACAGTGAGCAAAAATGATATGTGTGAAATTCGACCAAGTAAAAGCCAATGTATTGGTGATTGGGTTCCCCACGAAACAATCAAGATCTAGTCTCGGTGTCCAAGGGGTTAGTCGAGCCAGCCTGAAGACAGCAGTGAGATACAAGTCATTGAACTTCTTCTCACAAGAACCACTTTCACTACGGCAGTCATGTCATTGGAAGCATTGATTGAATGGTGCAAATGGTATATTCAAGTCATCAAAGTAAAAACATGATGTTTCAGTGAAGTCATTAAATGTCCCTCAAACCAGGTCTCAGTCGACGGCCCGCGGAGAGACCCCCTAAGAGGGGTCTCAGCCCCAGCCGTCCGCCTTGTCCTCCAGACCATTTCCCACGGGTGAAACAGAAGAGCGGGTGGGTATCAACAATCAAGTCCGCCTCAAGCCTTATAGCAAGGACGCGGCCTTTTTTGGTATGTAAATCTCAAGGTGATTTTGGTATAAGAAAGTAAAAGGTAAAACGTAAAGGTTCCAAAGGTCGTTCCCGCTGTCTTGTAATGACAGCGGGGTAAAATCAAAAACATCATGGCTCGTCCGTAATATCAAAAGACAGCAAGTCCGCCAAGCTAGGGTGTGATAGAGATGAAGAAGGTATGAGGCCGCTGAGGACCTGTGAGGTGTCCGGCCAGCGAGCAGCGGGAAGACTTCACCAACGTGAAGGTCAGCCCGCGAGGCTTGATGTATCCGAAAGTACCGGGAGGAAGATGAATGTAGCCCAATTTGTTGAAGGCGCAGTCGATGCGCTCTAGGTGCAGGCCAACTGGGTGGTCGCAGTGCAGGTACATTTCGGTATGTCGGTGGATGGATGAAGAGAAGTAGTTGAGTGCGTGAGAAGCTTTTTGTGAAGATGCCACCGCCAAATCGCCAAGCCACCAAACTCTCTCAACTCCGATTATGCAAAAATGCTTTGTCGTAGTGTCGGTAATGCCATTAGGTGTATGGCCTTGAATGCCGGATCCGATTGCAGCCAGGCGCTCAGCGTCTGCGTAACGTCGTGGTCGTTGCCTCCCAGTCGTTCATTTGATTCGCCCAGTGAGTACTGTGAAGTGCTGCATCGTACCGACAAAGGAAATGGCCAGATGTGATGCTCGCATCGAAGAATTCGGATGTAACAGTAGTGATAGAAATGTGAAGTTTTGAAAATGGCCTCGTGTAGCCTGATCGAAAGGAAAGAAGGAAGCAACTCGACTTGGCCGAGTGCTGGGTCCCTCGCTCCTTTACATCAAAGCAACAACAAGCATGCCTGCCACCCCAGCAATGGCTACATGTGAGGAGCCGAGAGAGGCGGCGCCGTTGCCAAGGCCGTTGACGCCGGGAGTCTCTGAAGAGTGCGCCGAGGAGGAGGACTTTGAGGCCGTCGCTGTCGCCCTGCTGGACGAACGAGTAACGCTGGTAGGCTGGTTGGTCGCGCTGTTCGTGGCGGTCATCGTAACAGTGTTGCTCGCCAGAGTGACGGTCTTCGTCATTGTCGAAGTCTGCGTAAGGGTTGTCGTCCCCGAGGTGGTGTCCTGCGCAAAGGCGAGGAGGGGCAGAATAGCCGCCGACAAAATGCTGGTCAACTGCATGGCGACGAATTCGAAATGCAATCTGTCGCGAATGAATCCACGGTGAAAAGATGTGAAGTTGTCGCGTTGGCGGCCGTCGTCTTGTAAGCCAGTCAAGTGGATATCGCCAAGTGATCGCCTTGGGCCTTCTCTTTGCGCTCCTGAGCGGTGGGGCGAGATAAGGAGGGTGTTGTTATACACGGGCAGAGGTAGAACACCTCGGAAGACTGTGCTTCGTTGAACGTATGCCTCTTTGTCTCGGGCCTGAAGTTGTGCGGTATCGGCTGGCGATGTACGATTCGATTTTCCGGAAAACGAATGGATCGAGTTCTGGGATGGACGGAGGGGCGCAACAAGGTTTGCGAAGTGGTTTTATGGAGCAGAGCGTGCAAGTGAGCGTGATATCGATTGCCGGGCTGGCTTGTGTGAGTGTGCGCAGAACCTGGTTCTATCTCAAACACTGGTATCGTAATACGGGGTAAGCAGACTTTGCCAACGAAGTCCGTGAGTAAGGGAATATAGCAGCGGTGGAGCGGAGGTCTTGAGCGAGGGTTTTCTGCAGAGAGTCGAGAGAGGAGGGAAAATGCATGCCAGGGGAGTTTGGGTGACACACAGACGAAATTAAAAAGAGTGAAGCAAGCCAGGACGTTGGGACGAAAACAAGGGACGCAGGTACAAGGTACCCGTGCCTGTTGTCTGGGAGGGACCTCTAGCGCCGGGGAAACACCAATTGGCAGGAGGAGGGGCACAACCGGCACCTGCCAAGACCCGTGGGCCCTCTGGATCAATGGCCTGGCCGTGGCTGGGATGGTAGAGAGGATGGAGAGAAAGAAAGTGAGAGAGACCCAGGGAACCTTGTCCTTGCGCTGTTACAAAGAGACGGGCAGCTGTGGGAGGGCGGGCGGCACGAAGTCCTGGGTACCGCACGAATCCTCTTGGACCCGCCAAGCGTGAAGGTATTTTCGACGTGCATGATCCCACCTGCGCCAGCACAGCGGGAAATTACAGGTACAATTTCCCAGGTTCAATGGTCGTGGTGCCGCGCAGACAGTTTCGCCCTCGTGTGCTGGGGCAGACCCAGCTCGTCGGCTCTGTTCCAGCAGACAGAGATGTCGCGTGATGCATGTGGCCTGTATCTCCGATCTATGATCTGTAGAGTGTCTTGACTATACAGCAGCAGCAGCAGCAGCAGCAGCAGGCGGGCAGACATTTGGTGACGGGCGTTGGATGTTTGATGTTTAGATGGCCGGTGGGCTGATGGTTGGAGCTGGCTGCTGGGCACTGCGGGTACTCGGACAGTCTAGATGCTCGGTGGGACGCCAACCGACCATTGTTCTCTGGTCGAGTGTCATTGTCATTTGACCGTGCCTAATTTTGATCATCGTCAGCCGTTTCTACTTTTGCTTCTTTGTGGTCGCAGCAGGCCATCAATGGTCGGCAAGCCTAGCAGCAGCCTGGCACGCCTGGCTGAGAGGGCTGAGGGCTGGTCCGCGGGAGTGGAAAATAGGATTGCACTTCTGCACGAGATCCGCCGAGTTGCATCTCTGTTCCTGCATCTGCAATTTCCCGTTCCTGGCTAGGCCCAAAGAGGGTTTGAGTTGGCCCGGTTAGGCTTAGCCGTGACTCCTTTGCACGGACTGTGGAGGTGCGCAGTGACGCGATGGCAGGCTGTCAACCAAAACGGGAGAAGGGAAAAAGGGAAGAAGGGACTCAGTGGGGCATTTTTCTGAGTTCTCTTTTCCCGGCTCAAAGTGGCACCCAAACCACGAGGGCTGGAGGGATGGCGCAACTCATGCCCTTGCTCTCAGCCCTGGATTGTGGAGAGACAGACCGCAGACCGCAAGATTGCATCTCGGGAGAAGGCCGTGGCTACTTGTACACGTGCTGACCGCCAGGTTGGTTCTCGTCGTCAGGGGCACTGGGGCACCGACAGACAGGCTATCGGTTGAACGATGGTGTCGACGCTGGTGATGATGGATGGATGCATGGATGGCGGTTGGGGCTGAGCAACGGAAGGCGCAACGAGCAGCAACAATCATCCATCACAAGCACGGCAGGCAGGCAGGCAGGCACAGGCAGCCTGAGACTCGCCTCGTCGGCTCAGCCCGATCGCTCGATCAATCATGGATTCATCTCGGGGAACCCCAGCATTTTTCCAGGTCATGGTCTCGTTGTAACCTTTGACCACCGTTGTCAAGCGCTGATCATCCCCGCAGGCCACGTCCCTTTCGACGAGTCAAGCCTTTCTTCCCCATCTACCATGTATTTCTCTGCTGGGCTCTAGCGTGCTGCTGACTGGTGTGTAATCGAATGAGAAGCACGAAAGATTTGGTCACCACCGCGACCTCGACCACAATTGGCTGCTGCATGCACCCGCTGCTGACCGCATGGGGATTCAGCTAATGTATACTTTCGGCATTCATCTGGGGGCTGCAGACGGCCTCGCACAGCGCCCTGCTGAAGCCCGTAAGCCTGCAGCAATCCGCACACATCGTGCAATGCTGTGCATCTAGTGCACACGATTGCTTTTCGGTCAATAAGAGCTGATTGTTATGTTCGACTGGCTGCTGTTTCAAGATTGGCCCGTGGCGAGCCATGAGAAAAGAGTGAGTCCGACGTGTGGGATCCGATGCGGCAAGCCCACCCGCCATTTCAGGGGCTGGTCATGGAGTGGGACAGTTTCACGAACCGTACACAGACACCATCGCCGGCCACAAACTGATTAGGGGTTCTCTTTCTGTCTCTGCACCCCGCAAGATGCTGCGTCAATTAATTGTCCATTTATCACATCTTGCGCAGCTCGCTTGCTGTCAGGCCACATTATCTAGCTATCACTTTTGACTGTTCCTCGGGTATTCAGCCTTGACTGCGAAATCTGCGAAATATCCCGAGCACGATTTCGAGATACCCAACAACTCATTCAGAGGTCAATTTATCTGCTGCCCTCCCAAATTGTACCTCCCATGTCCAGGGACTGGTAGCTTGCAGACATGCCGAGCGGATCTCCACGTTGCGCTTCGCACTGACTGTTTCTCTCTGCCGTCTTGCTTTTCTTCCCCTCCCCCTAGTGGGACGAACGCCAAGCTTGTGAAACGAAAGTCTTGTTTCTCATCATCAGACAAGTCCTGACGACATCAGACGCTTTTCAACGGATGATTTTTGCAAGGTCCATTTGTCTGCGAAGCTGGTCTGTTCTGTTTGGTCAACGGCTGCGGTTCGATTTCCGCCTTCTTTTTCAGCAGCTGCACATGCACAACGGTTGCCTTACGCACTTCAGTTCCAAATGCCTGAGCCCTCAAACCTGCATATACAGTACATGATTTCGGCCGTCTTTTCGACATTAGTCCTTCTTGTCGCATGCCTTTGGCGGTCAAGACGCCTCTAGAGGAGCTCACCGCCCCGATGGCAAAGAGATTGAGTCGGCAGTGGCCGACCCCCGATCATCATGCACTTTGACCCTCTCTTTGCGAAGTTATTACTTCGTGCGAGACATCTCATACGAAATCTGCAAGCCTCTCGGTGCCGTGCTCGCTCGTGAAAACTTGTCGATTCGTGGGGCCTTGGCCGCTTGGATCTCGATCACTCGGACAGCGAAGTCCCGCGATATTTCAAACGGATCGGCAGGTCACGGAACCAGACACACAGCACGGTTAAACATCAAGTCGGGGAGGACAGCGACCGGCTGATATGCGTCCACCTTCTAAGCTAGACGGAAAGCCTCTGTCTGGATTCAATGGACCAGGATAAGGATCATATGTGCAGACAAGCATGCAATTGCCTCTCGTAGAACCACGCTGAATTCGAAATTGCTCGTTTAGTCAAACGCCGGCCATGAAGTATTGGCATTTGTGCTAGGGATGCAATATCCAGGTTGTAACAGAGGCAATCTTGACAGGTTTCAGATGCAATGAAATGAAGGACTGGATCAAATGTGTGTTGAGCCCTTCATCTTATCTAGAAGGGGTGAGAGGTTCAGGACCATTGATATAGTACCTTTGAACCTCCACGAAGTCGATATTGGTAGTGTCACAATGCCACAAAAGACGGAGTGGCACCTGACCGACCCTTTGATTGTATTTTTTGTGGGACCTATTGGAACTACCGGACTATAGTACAGAGAACCTGCTATGAGACAGCCGGAGGTATCTGCTGTTGCAAGCTGTGGCAGGGAATACTGAGTCTGAAAATCATGCGATTGTTTGTATTCGAAGTGGGAGTGTATGGCTAGATTCTGAGTGCAGAAGGGCCAGAAGGCATCGCGTATCCCCAAGTTTACTTGACCTCCCCAGCGAATGCCACTCAAGCGTTTGGTATGGTATCTCACTCTGGCGACAAGGAGAGAGCTCCCGCGAGCCCGTATGGTCGATGGGCAAATTTAGACAGCGTTGTCTACCTCAAGACTGGCCGCAAACATTACTCATATACTGTGGCTTCCAAGGTTGGGGATTTAAACCAAGCAGCGACAACTACTGCGTCTCTAGACGCTACCACCATTACAACTCGGGCGCGTTGATACCACGGTCAAAGGCAAAATTCCAATAGTGGAAATCCACTGATGCAAGTGCGAAGCAGTACCGATATTTACGAATCTAGGGGTGTATTATTTCGCATAGAGATCTTCACGCGGCAAACACAGCCTCTCAGTGGCTGCCGAGATAGTTCAAAATTTGATATTACTATCTAGATGTGGATGTGCGTCTTAGTGACTGACTTCCCATCCCGGTACCTGTCCAAAACATCATTCACGTTCTCCGCGGTGAGGCCCTGCTTGACAACATAGGCCGTCGGCTTGATCTTGCCCGCATCGAGGAACCCAGGGAGGTGCTCCCAGAAACCCACAGCCAGCTCCGGGTGCACCTGCGAGCTGCCGTACGTGTCCCGCACCTCGAACCCGGCCGTCTTGCCCACGACCTTGCTCTCGTCCACGGGGCCGAGCGGCAGCAGCCTGGCGAGAGCACCCTTCTTGGTGCTCGACAGCGCGTTGAGCGCAAGCACCTGGTCCTCGACTGGGCTGATGGCGTCGTACGCGTAGACGAGGTCGTCCCCGACGACATCCCGGATGCGCGCCAGCACGGCGTCCTGCCCGCCGTGCCTGTCGAGCACGTGTGTTGCCCCGAGGGCCTTGAGCTCGGCCTCACTGCCGCCCACGACCACGATCCTCCCGATCCCTGCGAGCGCCGCGAGCTGGACGCCGAATCTCCCGCAATTGGACCCGCCGCCGATGACTAGGAGCGTCACCCCTGCGTAGTCGAAACCCTTGGCCTCAGCCGACCACGGCGCCGGGATCTGGAGCACCTTGAAGAGGGCGACCAGCGGCGCGATGATGTTGGTGGGAAGCGTGGCGGCCTCGTCGTCGGACGTGCCCGCGGGGATCTTGGAGAAGGCACCGAAGTCCGCGACTGCGTACTCCTGGAGCCCGTTCTGTGTGGAGCCTGGCGCGAAGCCCGCCTGGCTGACGACCCTGTCGCCGACTGCGATGCCGCTCACGTCCTCGCCGATCTTTGTCACCGTGCCGACGATGTCTGGTGTGTGTTAGTCACCTGCTAGGGGGCCAAAAGAGATACGTTCTGAGGCATCCCGGAGGGCTACTTATGCTTACCATTTGTGAGGACCGCTGGAAGACTCTCGGCGATGAAGAGGCCGAAGTCCCTGGCCTTGTGGTCGTGTGGGTTGATGCCCGCGATCTTGACCTTGATCTGGATTTGCTTGGGGCCGGGTTCTGGGATGGCCTGGTCGTGGACGAGCTTGACCGGCTTTCCGAGCTCAGTCACAACGAGGGCTTTCTGTGTGGGAGACATGGTGTCTATTTATATTTGGGTGTGATTGTTTGGTTTGGTATGTGCTTGTGTGTTTCCTCGAGTTGGTGATAAGATGGGTTGATGATGGAAGAAGTCATGGTGTTACCTGGGCGTAGCTGACTTGTTTTATACATTTTGTATTGTCGATGGTGTGCTCCATGGCGTTAAGACACCACGACTGTATCGTATAGCAATAAACACCCTCTTGTGCTTGCTCATTAATAATTGCCAAGCCCATGGCTGTGTCCCTTACGCGCGAGTAACCGCGAGGGGTGGCTGACCGCTGACAGCTGAATAATAATCGCATCTCTTTCAGCGTTGCTCCTAGGAAAGATATGCCCCGACGTGGCCTGGCTAAAGTACACTCCATTGTTCGACAAAGGATTTGGATCGATTAGGCACTCTCCCATTGATCCTCCAGTATTACGGTGCAGGAGGGTCTCGCGCGATGATGATCAATCCATGGTTCTTACCTATCTGTGCTGGACCAGAACAGTCCATGTCTGAATATACATTGCCGATACTTGAATTCTATGAGGAAACGTCAGTAGAGGCTGGACCTTGCGAAGTACTGCACATCATTTGAAGTCGTCCGTTATGTCCGGGGCTGACAAAGCGGGGCGGTATTCGGGTAGTCAAGAAGTCCGCTCTCACGCAAGCGCGGCTAGTCTTGGAGTAGCGGCCTTGAGGAACGACTCCCAGGAACTGCGACGGACGACAGGACGGAAAGCAGAACATGCTCAAAGCAGATCGTACACTATCGTTTGCTTTGACAAACGCTGCTTGCCGGGTTTCAACGCTGATATTGAAGATGAAAGCATATCTTGTATTCACTTTCACCTAAGCATTTAGACCGAAAGATACCAACAATGCCCTACCCAGACCCCATGCAGTTGTTCTATTAAGCTTGGCAGTAAACAGATGGAAATCAAGGTCTCTCATTTCACTCATTGCACGCCCCGTTTGTCCCTTTTTCATAGCCTTCCAGGCAATACCCGACCCTGCCTTGAGAGCCAAAACTTGTACATTCAGAGAATCTGCTGGAGTCGCTTCGCCACGGAGAGAAAATGAAAGACGGAAGAAAAGTAATGGCCGAACACACTCGTCAACCTCCGGGGGAAAGTTGATCACAATGCACCACAAAAAGGTCTAGCTCGATAATTGCCGGAGCTGAGCCGCTCGAGGGGCCACATAATGACCCCGATGCCATGCTGTTACTCAATAATACAGGCTGAACGATAGGCCGAATGTCCTGGTCCGCGAGCAGCAGCACAAGTGTTGATTATCTGCAGCGGCAGGGAAGCTCGTGAGCCAAAAGGTAAACAAAGAAAAGGTGTGAATTGTCGTTGTGCGTCGTAAGTGGTATGAAGGGTATAAGAAACGGAGAACGTGTTTGATATGCCGACACCAAATCCAGAACTGAGGTCGGCGACGCGCGCCGACCTCACCGATCAATGCGAGGTTGTGGCTGCCAACCGTTGATGTAGGCCATGAGACCCATGCCCAGTAGCACCACGCCCATCATTGAGGCGTACGGGATGGTTTCCAAGATGGCCTGGTCCGAAACGGCGCGTTTCGACGGCGACCTCGGGGTCGGCGTGATAGTGTTTGCTCTAGACAGCGTCGGCTTGTCGTCCAACGAGTCTTCGTCGATGCTAGCGAGAGACTCCAGAGCCCCGTCGGCACGGTTGGCAACGGATCGGCCTCTGCTCGGTTCTCTGGCTGTGACAGTCGCGCTTCGTTCCCTCCCATTTGATTTAGATCGCGTACGGGCTCGAGCTGCAGCCTTCAGAGCCGCAGCCTCCTCGTCCCGCTGACGGATCTGCTGAACCATCTCAGCCAATGTCTTGCGGTCCGCATCCCGCTCCGATGTAGCCTGTTCTGCCTGTTTCTTGTAGTTGTCGACCTGTTCTCGCAGCCCTTTCATTTCTGACAACATGTTGTCGATCTGTGACTGCAGTGAACTCGTCTTGTCTTCACTGGGCTCATGCTGTGTCGCCGTCTGGGTTTCCTCAACTTGTGTGTTGTTGTCGCCTGTGTGCTCGGCAGGAGGTTCAAACGCTTCCGCCAATGTGGAGTCCTCGATCTGTGGTTTCGCAGATCCGTTCATACGCGAGTGAGCATCATCTTCTAGTCGCTTGGCAAGTTCCTCTGCGGCCTCGCGCGCTTGTCTCTCTCTCTGCAACATGTCCTCGAGATCTCTCATTTTTGAGGTCTGTGTGTCGATTTCTCGTTTGGCACTGTTAAGGGCCTCTGTCAACTGTATTATCTGGCTCAGATTATCTTGGCGAATCGGTGATGCATTCGATGGACCTGATTTTGGTCGCTCGGTCGTCGCGCGCTTCAAAGATGGCACATCGCCTTGGGATCTTGCGACGTCGGGTTTCTCGGGGAGAGGCTGTTGTGGCGGGGGCGCAGGAGGGTCAGAGAATCGTGTCTTCCCGTCAGAACGGAACGAGTGCGCGTTTCCATTAACCACTGGCGGCTTCGGAGGTTCTGGCAATTCGGGTTTCTCCTGGTTTTTGACATCCTCGTTGGACAATAGCGCGTCCAAAAACTTGCTAGTACGAGACAGGTCTTGGGCCTGTTGCCGTGCATTTCGCATCTCGTTCTGTAGAACGTTAGTGTTTGCAGTGACGAGAAAAACGCCATGCGGTAGAGACTTACCCTCAACTTCTTTACAATAAGCTCTGTGGAAAAGCTATTATTCATAAATGTGCGATTGTTGAATGCGACTCCAGCAGACTGGGCGTTCATCATATGTGCGCCTCCAGCCATCCGTCCGTTTGTTCCCGCTGAAGCTTGACTGGCGGTCCTGTTCCGGAACGGCAGTCCTGGCTGGGGCATCATCATCCCCCCATTTGCCGGGTCGAGATCCCCAAAGTTCATGTCCAGGAGGTTGTTCGAGGGGTTGAGGAATCCAGCGTGTTCCACCTTGGCCGCTACTTTATGATGCACCACGGACTTCTGGTCTTCGCTCACAATATCGATTCCGAGCTCCAGATGGTCAGAGGACTGGAGCTCATGGGGCTCTGATTCGCGATTTTCGGGGGACAGCCGTGTCCCGTTGACAAAAGTACCATTCGACGACTTGACGTCGCGAATCCAGATTTTCCCCTGTCTGTCCGCCCATATCTCAGCATGTTGCCTCGAGAGCACCTTACTGTCGAAGAACCCATTCAGAGGGGTTGGAACCGTTTTGTTGTTCGTTTGGCGACCGACGCGCAAGGTCTCGGGATAGAAAGGAACCTGGATCGTCTTTCGCTCGAATGTGCCGTTGAGGGACAACAGGTAGAGTACGGGCTGCCCGCCTGGTATCGTGTCGGTGAGCGTTCGCTGAGGAGCCATTTGTCCGGGAGACTGTAGCAAGGGGGATGGAGACATTGGTGCGGCTCCGTTCAGGCCATTGACCATTTGCGGACGGCCCTGTGGCATCCTGCCGAGTTCTGTGCCTTCTAACCTGGGGCCGTTCCACTGCCCTTTCCCTTGAGGTCTCTTGCGTGGCGCCGTGTTAGGCCAGCCACCTAGATCGCCGGCGGGCGAGTGTGCGACGCCGTTGGGCTGACCATTTGTACTAACGGCGGTTGAGGTTGAAGAGCTGGATGCGCTGGACGATACGGACGAGGACGAGTTGCTGCGAGGGATTGACTTCCGAGGCATCAGGACGCCTCTTACGTCTTCGGAATTCATCGAGTTCAGGGACTGGCCAGCGCCACCATTAATCCCCCATGCCGGCCGGTTGATGTTTGAGAAACTGGGAGGGCTAGCAACGGCAGTCATGAGGAAGGACTGGACTTGGTGCTCCGTGGGGAGATGGGAAAGGACGGGTGCAGGCGTCGCAATATGCGTGTTCCCTGGCGCGGCGGGTGTGCGTACTGGCCCCAATCTGACACCACCATGTATGGGGTCGCGGCCGCTGACGTATGGGGGCAAGAAGCTCAGCGAGATGCTGGTCGGGCCTTGCTGGAGTCAGGCCAGGATGTCATTCGCGTGGTGTAGATCGCTGGTGGTGATGGGCAGGAGCCTCGAGGGGATGAAATGGCTTGGTAGATTGCTAATGTCGTCAAAGTGGAGATGTTAGCCCCGAGGTCATCGGCACACGAGTTGGGTGCAGGCGCAAGGCCAGCCGGGCCTGAGGCAGATGAGAGCGGCTCGCAGACACGTCGACGGCGACGATGACGGGGCCAGACAGGTCAGGAGAGGACAGCCAGACGTACTCAGCGATTGGGAGGGTGCGCAAGTGGCCGGTGTTGATGGAGACAAGTCGATGATTTCCAAAGGTCAGGATCAGGATTCAGCCTCTACGCAGTGGACTAGGGCGAACAAAGTCCAGAGCCTCTGGGCCAGTCTCCTGTTTGGTAGACCTCGCTTGGCGCTTAGCGCCGCCCTGCTGTACCTATAGGCTGCTTGCTGTCTTTACGGCTAGGAGAGCTGACAGGGGTGTTCCACTACCTGGATACGCCCAGAACAGCTTTCGAACCTTGAACCACCAATGCAACCAACAGTCGGGGTGCAAAGGAAAAACTGAAAAGAAAAAAAAAGTAAAGAAATCCGTGCCATTTTTCCATTGAGTCCAACTATAGCAGCGAAGGAGTGTCTCAATACAGGTAGGCCTAATTACACAGTGGATAGGAAAACAGCAACACGAGCAGGAACATGTCCACTTTGCACGTGACCCTTGCCGGTCGGCTGGTCCAGTCAAGGACCTCAAGGACCGCAGCACCCAAAAACAGAAGCACTTCAGTGGAGGAGCTGGCCCGTGCCCCGAGGCTTGGGAGCTGCGCTAACCACTAACGGTGGACGGTCGGAGGAGGAGCTCTTGCAGGTGGGGAAACTGTACGGCAGACGGTCGCTGGGCGCCAAAAAGAGGTGGAGTGTTTTCGTCACCCGACTGCCGTGCGACTGCGGGAGCTTTTTGTTCGGATAACGAAGTTCTGATTTGATTCGGTTCGACGACTCCTCCAGACGACGCGGGCACGCCATTCGACTTGGGACATTCGGCTCCATCAACCTTCGACAACATGCCTGTACCAGTCAACACAGGCCATGCCGGCCCGTCCAACGTGGACAAGAGTATGCGCTCCCTGGACCTTTCGCATTTCAAGTCGCCTGGTCTTGCACCGTGCTAACCCGCCCTGGCGCAACAGTGAAGATGGGTGCCATGATGGGCGGCAGTAGGTTTTGAATGCCCCAGGGGCCGCAGAGCCCTCGGTCCATTGAAGCATGGGATCTGACGTAGCTCAACAGCCGTCGGCGTCATCATCGGCTTCATCTATGGTACAACGACAAGCCTCCTTCCCTTCCATACCTTTCAGACCAGCATCCTGACTGCGCCCTAGGAACTGTTAGCATCTTTCGATATGGAGCAGGGCCCAACGGCATTATGAGGACCTTGGGTCAGTACATGGGAGCATCAGGAGCTACCTTTGGGTGAGTTGAATCAAATGCCTACCATCGAGGAGCGAGGAACACTAGCTCATCCCACGCCTTCTCTCAGTTTCTTCATGTCGATCGGCAGTGTCATCCGCTCCGACGCCTCTCCTATCGTCCAGCAAGCCTACTGGAACTCGCGACGGAGTCCCATCATCATGGCTGCAGCCCACCGAGCACCTTTCCCAGCGCGGAAACAATAAGATTGAAAAGAGAAGCCGCACCAACCTTGACGCGCTGGCCCCACGTTGGGGCGTGTCTCTGAGGCACTGTAAAAAGAAAACCGTGTATTCCATGAAAATAAGGTGGCGTTTGGACATGGGCATTCCACAGACTTCTCTCTACGACAATGACAACTCGTTTGCGTCAGGCTGGCCGCCTCAACTGTGATGCCCACAATTCCTTGGTGACCAATTACGCAGGAGCAGGACAGAAAGACAGGAGGGAGCCTAAATCTGGTCGGAAATGTTGCGACATTGATCGAATCGACGATGCGTCCTAAAAAACACGAAGTCCACGTGTTGCCGGAGCTTTCTAGGGCCGGATGCTTTGACATATCTAAGAACGTCTGCAGCTAGGTCGAGAGATGCCCACAGTACAGCAGGCGGACTCGAGGAGCCTCTTCCGCCCCTGTCTCCTGCAGCATCAGTTGCGACACTGGACTCAACCTCCATCTCTTAGTCTGCATCGAAGACCCTGAAGACGCGGTTGCTTTGACGTCAACAGCTGGAGACGATGTAGGAGCCGGCAACGGCATTGCTACGGCCGATAAGCAGGCGTGGGCGGGTATGATGCGTGCCAGGCCACCCCGAGAACGACTGACTACAACGGGACGTGTGCCTGGATGCCCTCGAGAGCACGGACAATGCCGCAGTTAGTCTCGGTGTTTGGCCATGCTTGTTAATCGCAAATAGTCCCGCGCTATCTGGTACCCATGGATCCTTCCCTCTGTGAGAAAGACGCCATCTTCCTGCTTTGCAGCTAGGCCCTCGTCTGGACCTGGTGAGCCGCTTCTGAGTTGCCGGTTGCCAGGTCCTACCGGGACTGGCTCTCAGACCTCGTGGCCCAAGCTCACGCAACGATGTGCCGACATCAACATCGTCTGGTCCCTTGAGCACGGTCGAGTCTCTGCCGCTTGCCGCCTCACTAGACGATGGTTCAACCCATCTCTCCCGTTCTGCGGATGCTCCGTTCCACTAAGACCGAACAGGTCGTCCTGTACGTTTGGGTATATACTCATACCGATGGCAATAGTAGTGATGAATATAGAAACATTTTGTATGACTGTGCTGGGGGAGCGTGCCTGCAGGGACGCTCCTAGTCAACATGAGCTATCTTCTCACGGTGCCCTCAGCCGAACGCCACTCGGAAAGCTAAACTTCACCTACAGGCGGCTCAGCTACAGGCGGCTCAGCTACAGGCGGCTCAGCTACGCGCTTTACACAAGCACTTGACGGATTCCTTCATCTCACTATTGACACTCCTTCTGACCTTCTGATGTAAGCGCAGCCGATGAAGGAGGAAATCGCTTTTCGTCTTCTCGCAGCCATTGTCAATATGGCGCATCACATCTCTAATGGTGATGTAGGCGCTGTGGAACCCAGCCCGGCTGCCTGCACCTAAAGTTTACGAGGTCTCGATGCACCATGATCCGAACTTTGGGACGAGCTGGCCCACATCCCGTCAAGGATCCGACCGTCGGATGAACTTTCGCGTGGTGGCCTTGGCCGGGCCTCGTGGCGGTAGGCCATCCTGGGAGCTAGTTCAATGTTGTTTCTTTGACAGTGTGTTTCAAGCTGCTTAGAATAGCCCATGCTTTTGGACCACGCTTCGGCTCCGCTGGCACCAAACCACGGGCCTCGCGACCTGCATCTCGGAGGAAATCCCCTGACTAGCCCCGATCAGCCGGTGCAGCAATGACGGTACTAGCAGTGGCCACCTGCATATCCCAACAGACTGGTCCGGGCTTCTTGCTTAACCCTGAAGCCGTCCTACCTCGAGGAGCCTCCAAACACCCGGCTCGAGACATGCCGTGGACCTTATGCGCCGCCATCACACAAGCCTTGGCCTTGGTTCCCGCGCATTGCATGTCCCGAATGACAGTTCTTGTCCCGGTGCCACGTTGAGATATTGAGATCACCAACGGGGCGCTCAGGGCGCCGCTGAGTTGACCTCGCCCCAAGTGCTGACCCTCACGTATCTTCCTTCCCTACCGTGCCACTCACTAAACTCTTCTGCCCCTAGCTGGCTTCCATACGATCGGGTCCCGCAGTAGCTCTACAGCACTGGCCGGAAAGGAAACAGGTTAGCCCCAAGCCACGGCACCGACCAGGTTGGACTACACTTCATCGTATCGGTGTTGGACACGAGCAGCATGGACGTGATGGACCATCAGCGGCCGCATGGCCGTGGTGTGTGTGCATGCCAACTTGTATATAAGACTGTTTGCCTTCCGTCTCCTTGCCATCATGAAAAGCTGGGCATCAGTCTTCACTCTTTCTCTCGTTCATTCATTCTTTTCTCATCACTCGCTTTCTATTCCAACTATAAGGCCGAGATACGCCAATTATTCAACATAGCCGTTGAGACTGGTTGTAACTCAACATGGGTCTCTTCGACAACATTCTGGGGGGCATCAGTAATATCATTACTGGGGCCCTCAGCTTCATATTCAACGTGACGGCAGCTCTGGCTCAAACCGCTACCAACGGAAAGTCACTCCATGGCACTTTGCAGGCAGTTTTGCTGCCATTTTTCCTGACAAACAATCCTCTACCTAATGGGTTTCCATGGGGGACCAGAACGCCAACGAACACCAGCCCGTACACTCAGTCTCCTAATACTGGCATAATTCGCTCGTATGACTTTACCATCAGCCGAGGGGTGCTTGCTCCTGACGGGTATCAGAAGGCTGTTCTACTTGTCAATGGGGCCTTCCCGGGGCCTACCATCGAGGCCAACTGGGGAGATACTATCCAAGTCACCGTCCACAACAACATCACGACAGACTCCATAGGCGAGGCTGAAGGAACAGCTCTGCACTGGCATGGTTTCCTTCAAACCGCAACACCATGGGAGGACGGTGTTCCCGGTGTCGACCAATGCCCCATCGCGCCTGGAAAGAGCTATACCTATCAGTTCAAGGCTGAGCTCTACGGAACCACTTGGTATCACTCTCACTACAGGTCAGTATTCACTCTAACATGAGGGAAATCCCCCGCCCCCAAAATTGGCAATACATGGCGAGCAATTGAACAATCACTAATCTCCTCACTCTACAGTGCTCAATACTCTGGCGGTGTCTTCGGTCCACTGATTGTTTATGGCCCCAACCAGAAGGGCTACGACATCGACGTCGGCCCGGTGATGCTGTCTGACTGGTATCACCCGTCTTACTTGGCGCTGGTACAACAGACGATGACGCCAGGAGCGGCTCCGGTCTTCTCTGACAATAACTTGATCAACGGAAAGATGAACTTCGACTGCACCAAGGTCGCTGCAGGTGACAAGACCAAGTGCACCAACAACGCCGGAATCAGCAAGTTCAAATTCACTACCGGAAAGACGCATCGTCTCCGCCTCATCAACACTGGCTCAGAAGGTGTCCAGCGCTTCAGCATTGACGCGCATAACATGACCGTCATCGCCAACGACTTTGTCGAGGTTAACCCTTACACCACCAAGGTTGTTACCCTCGGAATCGGCCAGCGTGCCGATGTCCTGGTCACTGCGAACGCCGGCAACTCCAAGTCGGCTTTCTGGATCCGCTCCAACATTACCTCCTGCTCCCTGACGAACCAGGGCAACGCTGTCGCTGCGTTGTACTACGACCAGGCAGACACGACCAAGCAGCCAACATCGCAGCCCTGGAACATCCCTGACCCAGGAACCTGTGCCAACGACGACTTGGCAGTCACCACCCCTATGTACAAGATGACGCCGCCTACGCCTTCCAGCACCAACACCTTTGGCGTGAAGCTGTTCCAGAACGCATCTGGTAACACTCTTTGGAGCTTTGACGGCGTCAGCAGCCGTGTCGACTACAATGCGCCGCCTCTGCTGATGGCCAACGCTGGCAACCTGACATTCCCCACCGAGGCGAACATCCGGAACATCGGTACCAACTCGAGTGTGAGGGTCATTGTCCAGAATGACACTCCTGCCGCGTAAGTTCTCCTCTCCCAACCATTTCTCTGTCACAATAAAGGCTAACATCACGCCGCAGCCACCCTATCCACCTTCACGGCTTCAACATGTACGTCTTGTCCGAGGGCGCAGGGACCTGGAACGGCGCCATCGTGAACGCCAACAACCCGCAGCGCCGTGACGTCCAGCAGGTGCGGGCCAATGGATACATTGTCATTCAGTTTGACCCCGACCACGCAGGAGTCTGGCCTTTCCAGTGAGTACTCCCCCATATCCCAGACGTTACCTTCTCCGTCGTCATCATCACACAGCACAAGTGAACCCCTTGCTAACAAGACCACAGTTGCCACATCGCTTGGCACGCGTCCGCCGGCTTCTTCCTGCAGTTCCTCGTGCAGCCTGACCAGGTCAAGAAGCTGCCCATCCCTCAGAAGGTCGCTCAGACTTGCAGGGACTGGAGCGCGTTCACGGCTACCGACATCCCTGAGCAGATTGACAGTGGTGTATAAGAACCTGGAGCCTCTGTGCGGTCTTCTATGGCCGGTCGCTAGAGAGCTCAAGTATATATTATACTCCGGTTTCTTCTGATGTATTAAAACCACGTTAGAAACTTTCTTGTACTACTTATTGGATAATAGGGAGGCGTTTACTGCCACTGCGGTCTGGGAAAGGCTCTGGCTGGGTAGAGATTTGTATTGTACGGTTGATGGCGCAAAGCTGAGCATGTTGTATTATATGGACTTTTCAACATTATAATTCCATAATACATAAATTGTATTTACAATAACAGTCCATGCGGCGGCTAGACCTTTGAAGCTATGAATTGGGCCCCCGCATTCGCGTCGATCTGATAGTTCGTGTGCGGCGGGAGGACCAGTATTCCGCCCTCGCAGATATTATCGCCTTCATGGCAGATAATCTTGACCTTGGAGCTAGGGATAGTTCCCACTGGGTCGCCGTCATTGGGGTCACCGTAGATCAGGACTACAAGCCGACACCGTGCTGTCAGCGGCCGGAGAATGCAGAGCGCGGAGAAGACAAATTGAGGGGGAGGAGACTTACCAGCAGCAACCTTGTTGACAACAGCCTGGTTCGACGACAGGAGGTTCGCGGCGTTGTGGACGAGCTGGCCGCCCTGGCTGTAACCCGAAAGCACGATCTTGGTGTTGGGACACTGCGTGCTTGCCTGATTGCGAGTTCAGTCATCACACCTTCTCTCTCCTATGATGAAGGCTCACAGGTGCGACTTACCCTGGTAGTCAGGTTTGCCATAAGCTGGCTCCCCGCGGCGTCACCACCCGCCAGGAACCCGAAGATGTCGGCGGCGTAGGTCACGCCCTGGACGGCGAGGTTGCTCGCGCCGATGATGGCTGACAGGTTGTTCATCATCAAGGGGCCAACGTCGCCGGCCGCGCCGATGTTGCCGCTCTGTGTCGTACCTCGGGCATCTGTGGTGTGTTAGACGACTGCTTAACCTCTCTAAGGAAGGGATCAGACATCGCAAGAGCATCAGGGTCATACTAACAGATCAGGGTCACGGCGCGGCAGGGTGTGCCGTCAGTCAGCTCGTTGGCTGTGCCCGCGTAGGCCGCGGCCAGACTTATGTCGGCGGGGACCTCGGTTGAGGTGAGCAGGTCAGGGTAGGAGTCCAGCTCGGTGATGGGGACACCTTCGGCCGGGATCTCGGTGCTGGGGATGGCTGCCGAGACTGCCAGTCTGGCCGAGGCGACGGCGGCGAGAATTGCTGAGGCCCTCATGTTGATTTTGGTTCTGGGTTGATGGGGCGGGCAAAAGAGTGTGGTTCCAACTGCCAGCACGAGTCCTCGCGAAACGTACTCCTGAAGTTGGGCACCGGGGAGTCAGCCGCTTGCTGAGACTATTGAGCCTGACGGTGATGAGCACCCAGAGACCACGGGCTGCTGGAGACTTCAAGGGAAGTGGAGCCTTTATGTGTCTGGAATTCCTGACATCCTTTGCGGCCCGCCCCACCAGCAGTGAGATTCTGTGAATATTCCGAAGATGCTTAGTGGGAATCCCATGATGCTCCCCACAGCGGTAAATCCCATCAACCCGGATCTCGGGCGAAGCTAGGTAGGGGTTCCCAAGGTGTGTAAGGCAGCTCGCCTGCCCCTTTTGGCAATGTGTCCAGGACATCCCAGGTTGCCATTGGGTGAGGCTTAAAATTGCCAAGGGGAAGTGCCAGGAAAGATGTAACGGCAGCGTTGTGGTTTTGTGACAGCCGCCCGGCTCCACTCGATCTGGTGATCTGGTATTATCAATAGTCGCTCTGCCATGGCCGGGCGACATTGCGGAGTTGGTCACATTGGATGCTGTTCCTGGCCCCCCGCCCTCCCTTGTCCGACAGGTCCGACGGGCCCGGCTACACAGTACATGAGTGATCTCCTGCCGAGGCCCTGCCGACGCGGAGATCAACGGCCGGATCGGGCCCGATTAGGCACAGGCGGTTGTCCATGTCTGCCCAAGTGGGTATTACAGTCGTCAAAACTGTAACTTGGTTCAGCGTGGTCCAGGGCTGCGCCACGAATAGACTGACGCCCGTAGTGGTTTCAGGGGCCCCGACTGGCTCGATTTGAGCAGGGTAGACGCGGTCAGAGATCTGTGGATCTGCCTGCCTCTGGTTCGTGCTTGGTAGTTGGGCAGTTCGTCCCTTGTCGCCGCGCACCAAGTGCCGATTCCTTCCGTACTGTGTACTGTGCGTGTGCGGTAGCATCCTTCTGGAAGCTCGTTCGTGCGTCGGTTACCTTGGCACGGTGAGCTCTTTCCCCCTCACTCCAACCGGCCGTTGCACCATATCCGGACACAAGATGCTCTGCTGCCAGTCTGCACAGTAGCACAGCACCACAGGTGGACGAGTGAGGTCGGATTTGAGTTGGCGGGTCCCATGGGTTCCACAATACGACACCCCAGGTTCCGATCACTGTGGTAGCGAACCGCCGGGTGCCCACCAGCGAGCGTTGCTGTGGGTCTGGGGTGTCCGTCCCTCCCGTCTGCGGCTGCAATCACCCCGATGGAAGCGACATCTCGGCTCTCCCAACAAAGGTCGAGGTGCTATCAAACACACACGTGTGTGCACCCTGACACACCGAACACCGACAGCTCCATCTTGTCCAAGACAGCGGCATCCGCCCAGAACCCGAGCCGAGGTCCCTCAAGTGTTGCTGCAGTAGCGCCGGGGCTTGAAGACCAGATAAGAAGCTGCGGGATGACAGGTCCGTCCTCATCGCTCATCCACATGCATGGGAGCAGGGTAAAACGCGGGGAAGACACAGGCATCGTGAGTCGCGGGTCCAGCCAGTCATGCGACGTCCACGAGTCTTGCACAGAGTTGGTACCTTGTCAAGAACCAACCTCCCAACCCAGAATTCTGACTAGCCATATGTCTTGAGTACGAGCGTGGAAAAGGCGGACCAGTGAGTTTGGGAAAGCCTGGGACGTCTTCACATTGCGGGTTAGGTCCCACCTCTGGTGGCCAGAATCCAGAGCAGCCAGGAGGGACGCGCCAGCCTGCGACCCTTTCGAACCCTGTTCTGACTTGTCCTTTCCTTTTCGGGTTGAGATCTTGCGCAGTTGAGTATCACGTGCGACATCACAACTCCAGCTTGTCGACGTTGACAGCCTTGCGAACCTGGGCACAGGCGTAGTGAACCCGGGACTGGAGAAGTGTGACGATACGCATGATATATCTATCACTGCAGAACATCAGCCCTTGTCTCGTGTGTCATACTCTCGCTCAAGCTTGCAATCAATGATTTACTCAGATCAGTCTTTCCATTCAGTCATATCAGTGTCATTCTAGCGCCATGTTTTTGTTCCTTCTCCCCGTCACTTGACGAGGTAAGACAAGTGCTTTGCCTGATTCAGCAATCCCGGAGACTTTTGCACCCACAACTTTCATCACTACATCACTCGAATCAATTCCTTATCAATATATGTCGAGTATGAACATCAGGGACCAGAGAAGCTCGTTATTAATGTATTGGTGTCCTCGGACAGACTTGTTGGAGGATCTTCCTCGACAGTGACGCTCTCTTCCCTGTTGGCCCCGCCAAGCGCCAACGAAAACACCAAAGCCTTGTGCGAAGTCGTAAACGGGTCGCTGAATCTGTCCAAACTGATGTTGGAACCGTTCGCAGTATTGTTGAAATTGTCAGGGTCGTCGTTGGACCCGTGCGAGGCGACGTTGGAACCGGTCGCGTCGCTGTTGAAGCTATCTGGGGCGTCTTCGAACCCGTTCGGGGCGTCGTCGTCATGAATGTTACAGCCCCCGGATTTACCTCTGCACAGAAAGTTGCTGCGTCAGCAGATATAAACTGGTCAGATCATGGGCTGCAGTGGTGGGGGCAACAATACTTGGAAGAGCCAGCATGGGCAACGACCAAAGACTTTGGGGGGTCTTCAAACCCGGGAGAAGGTCGCATTTCGTCTATTTTCCATGGCATGTTTTCGTCTGCCTCAACGTTGCCGCGGTCTCTCAGCTCGGTTTGAAGAGCGTCTCTGCGAAGCCTTTGGCTCTCCCCATTTATGATGTCAAGGTCTGATCGTGGAAACACAGGATTGACATGCTGCACGCGTGTACTATGAGAGATCAGTCAGCCACGACCTGGGATGGCCTCCCAGGGGCGGCGCGGAGGGTGGTCATAAACACCTTTGTGCGAAGGTCGTCTGACCAACGGCTTGGGGGCCGGGGGCTCCAGAATTTTCTTCGCGCGTCATGTTGGTATGACAAAGATCAGTGGCACAGATTGTACCGGAAATTACTGATGTGGCTGCTAGTTTTGACTGGTGCTTGATGTTGCTCGGGAATCACTGTGGGCATAGCAGTCAAAGGTTTGGAGTCAGTAGTTGAGGAGAAAGCAGTCCCGGAAGGATTTTCCTGTCCCCTCTTATAGCTCTATGCAGAGTCCTGCCATTTCGAAACAGACGTCCACCAGATTGACTGACCAAAATGACAGGGAGCTCCAATGCAGAGCTGGGTGGCTCGCGTTCGATCCAGATCTCCGCCGTCTTTGCTTGACAGTCTGCCAAGCGGGCGGGCGGACGGTACCCCTGGAAGAAGAGCACAAGGCAGGATAAGGCAACCAAAATGTGCCATCGTTCGCGAGCAGGGGACTGCGAACCCGGGGACATCACGCGAATAAACCACCGGGGTCAGATATTCTGTCGACGTGGCAACCGCTAAAGGCTCCGCTTTGCCCTACGGTCTGAAGATCTCCGACGCGGATTCGCAACCGCAGACCGCTCCTGGGGAGGTACATGACGAGCGTGAAGCCTCCAGGAGGAAGTTCGGCGGGGTATTCACGCCCCTGGCGTCGTCTCGCTGGTGCGAGCCGAGAATGCCTTGCCCTTCCAGGCAGGACGGGCGCAACGTTGGCTGGAATCTGCCCCTCGACATCGCCTCGCATCTGTGAGGGGCCCATACCTCGACGGATGAGCCACTTTCGATCGCTTGCTTCGAGGCAAGACCGGCAGTGAATGCCAGGAGCCGTGGCGCGTTCCTCGAAGCTGGTCCGGGGCACGTTGCCGCTCCGGGCCGCTGATGCATGTAATAGATCTCTGCAACGGCTGGCGCCATGCTCCAATCACACCAGCATCCGCGGCAGACAACCACGTGGAGAGACAAGCCAGAAAACCTTGTTGCCGAACAGGCTCTCAAGGCTTAGATCCTGCAGAGGATCCTTCGCTGAAAGTCAGAGGACGACTCGATCTGCCCGCGCGTCTAGAGGACGGGGGAGCACCCTGGTCACCCACAGCCTGAATTTGAGCCATCGGTCCTGGGAGACTCTGTAATTCAGCTGAAAGCTACCAAGTGTGCCTCGAGACAAAGGCGACTTGTTTACATTGTTTCCAGGAAATATGACGCATCTCATTCCAAGGAGACTAGGAGTCCGTGACCGCTTCGAGTTTCTGCGGGCGAGCTGATCATCCGCACGACTTATGCCCTTGGGATTGCGCGGCAATCTCGCAGGGTCGTGCTCATTCATTGACCAAAAGTCCGGCTGGCAATGACCACAGCTGATGGACGAACGATTTGGCCCCCAGCTGTAGATCCCAGCAGTGTGTGTTGGGACGTTCAGGCACACGGGCAAGAGCCCACTGTTGGTCCCCCGAACAAAACAGGGAAGTTCAAGTCCAATTTCTGTGGCTCACCGCTGTTTTGGTGCCTATTTTGGAACCCTTCTTGCCTATTTCTTGGATTCACAGCCGCTCTCGATACTCTGCCTGGTCTTGCCGCTGACCGTCTCCCACGTGGCTGCCGACCACCCTCAAAACAGCACTTTCGATCCATCGCTCTTGTTTTACTCCACTCGCCAAGGAATTTCGTATTAGTCCATTTCAAACAAGCTTCCAACCAAACTGTGGCTTGGCTGAAAAAAATGGCAAAGAAACGAACGGAGCCTTGTCGTTGAGCAGACCCCGGACGGATCCCTGGCGAGTCGGTAACTGTCAGCCGCCCTGGAAGCGAGTGCGAAATGAACCTTTCAAAGGAAAAATAAGACCTCTCCTGCGCTGCATATACCTACAGAATGCAGATGATAGATCCGAAGCCTACTGGGCATCTCGGTCATCAAAAGTCCCCTTTGCGCCAGGCATACATGACATTCAAGGCGGCCACTTTAGCTTTTACATCTTCTCCAGGACCATAATGAATCTTAGAATAAGCAAGTACTCTCTATATATTATTAATAAAAAACTTTAAGATAATTAATAAAAAGATTTATATTATAAATTTCTTTACTTAAAATAAACTTATATTCTTTTTTTAAATAATAATTTATAATTTTTATTAAAAAAACCTAAAGTATTAATATTATTTAAATTATTCTTATTTTTCTTATAAATATTAGCTAGAAGTATAAAAAATAGCTATTTAATTAATTATTCTTAAGTTTAAATCTATATTTATATTATTTATTTTAAATTTTCTTAAAATCATCTTATTAGTATTTCTTTATAATAAGTATAATAATTATTATATTTATATTTCTAATTATAAAAATAAAGAATAAGTTGCCCGGCCCACATTTGGGCCAACCCCCCAATTCAGGCCACCTACATTTGCTAGCAAATATACTAAAAGTAAGCATACTTTTCAAACCTCTATATTATATTTAAATAAAATTTATATAATATAAAGTTAATACATATTATAAATAAATAGTTTTATTCTATAAAAATAATATTACTTTAAATTTTTTTTATATTAAATAATTTTAATATAATTTCTAAATATAGATTTTTAGAAATCCCTAATAAATTCTTCTATATTTTATAAGAAAAATAAGACCTTAAGATTATTAGTATATGCCTTCTAGCCTATATAAGTACATTTTAAGCATTTTCTTATAAAATACTCTTTATTCTTAAAAAGCTAGCTATTACTACTATTAATTACTTACCCTAAAATATTATTTTAAAGCTTTATATAAAAAAAGCCCTTTTAATACTAATTAGTAATTATAAGATAGCTATAAATTAGTAAAAGAAGAAGAAATATTAACTACTTACTATAGGAACTTAATATATTAAGCTAATCCTTTACTAATTATATACTAAATACTAATTTTAAAGATTAATAAGTAATATATCTTTAAGAAGGTATTTTATTTAAGTCTTAATTATTAAGTACTTAGTAAGATAAATTACTTAATTAGACTACTTAATTAGCTACTTTAAAGTAGTATTAAATTATTAAATACTTAAATAATAAATTTATTATTTTTAAAAAGTATTATATTATATATATAATAAAAAAATAACTTATTTCTTTAGCTTTAGCTTTAATACTATTTAAAATCTTATAATTTTACTAAAAGCTTATTTTTCTTTTTTTTATTTTTTTCTTTTAACTTAATTATTTTTTTCTTATTATTCTTACTTCTTTATTTTATATATATAGAGATAAAGAGAAATACTAAAACTTAAGGTATATATTAGGAATTCTTTAAGCTTTAAAGAAAAGTTATAAGAAAAGCTTATTTAAATTATAAACTTAATTAAAGTTTAGTTTTTAACTTTATTAAGATTTAACTAGTTAATTAATATTAATAAAGTAGTTAGTAATTTAAACCTTTTAACTAATTAATTAAATATATTTATAATATATTACCTTTATTAATATATTATAATAAGTTATTATAATTATAATTTACTAATTAAATTTATTAATAATTTTTAAAATTATAAGATAAAGATATTTATAAAAATTAATATAGTTATATTATAAGAAATAAAGTATACTTTTAAATAAAATAAGATTTATATTAAAAAACTAACTTTAAGTATTTTACTTATACTTATAAAAATAATAATATAAGAAGATCTTCTTAAATAACTAAATTATTAAGATATAAAACTTATATAATTAAACTCTTAGTATATAGTATATAAAAAAAGGTAATAATAATAAATTAATTAAATTATATAATTAATTATTAAACTAACTCTTTAAATTATATAAATAAATTTAAGCTTAAAATTACTAAAATAATTTATATAAAAAACTATAATATAGTTTAGAATATATATATATATAAGCTTAAAATTATAAGAATTATTATATTAATTTAGTAAAGATTAAAAAATATAGTTATACTTTAGAATAAATTAACTAAAAGTAAATAATTATAATATACTTTCTTTAAAAAAGTTTTATAATAGTATTATTTTACTTAATAAGCTAATAAGCTTTATAAAGCTATATAATAAAAACTAGTACTATATAAGATAAGCTTATAATATACTTAATATAAAGATTTACTTAATATTTTATATATATAAAGTATATAAAATTAACTTATTAGAATTTAAAGTAATCTTTAAAAAAATTATAATAAACTTAGTATTTAATTTTTAAATTTAATATATTAAAAAAAAAGATATTTTTAAAAATACTTATTTAAAAATTAAGTTATACTTTAATATTATTATAAATTATTAATAATATTATAATAATTAAATAAGTAGTATACTTAGTATAATTAAAATAAATAATAATAATACTAAAAAATTACTTAAAAAGATACTTTAAATCTTATTTAATACCTTATTTAAGGCCTAAAAAGTATTAAAAATACTATAAGATATAAATAAGTAACTTTAAGTTATAATAATTAAAGTATATTATACTTTTTAAGAGCTAAAAATAGTACTTTTAATACTTAAATTAAATATAAAAGAATTAATATAATAAATTATAATTATACTTAATATAGCTTTAGTAAGATAATTAAAATAAAGCTTAATATATATTATTAATTAGTTAAAAGTAATATATATAAATTATTAATATATTAAATTATTTTAATAATTTTAATATAATTAATTAGTACTTTAATATAAAAAAAGATTTAAAGAATACTTTTAAAGGCCTTTTTAAAAAAGAAGTTATAAAAAATAAGTAATAATATAAAAAAAAAGCTTTTTACTTTATAATAATTTTATAATAAGCCCTAAAATATATATTATATATAAAAAATAAAAATATTAGTTAATTAATTACTTTATATAAAAAGATATTATAAAATAATAATACTTTAGCTTTTAATAAATTAATAAAAATAATAAATAAAAATAAATAAATTAAAATAATAACTTTAAAGTATAAGTTATAAATATTAAAAGTATAAACTTAGAAATAAAAAAGGTAAAGGAAAATAAGAATAATAAAGACTTAAAGAGTAATAATAATAATTAGTACTTAGTTTATTATCTTAAAAACTAAGTATTTATTTATTACTTTACTAGTATTATTATTACTTTAAAGCTTAATTATAAGCTAAAAATTAATTTAGTTATTTAAAGCTACTTTATTATAACCTTTTAAGGTATTTTCTTAAATATAAGTATAGTAAAAGTCTTAATTATTAAAAAATATTAATTTAAGGTATTATAAAAAGAAAACCTAAGTATTTAACTTAATATTTTAATTAGTAATAAAGTATAAATTATATTTAAAAAAAGAAAAGTAACCTTAATTAGTTTTATAATTATTAAAATTATATTTAGCTTAGTTTTATTTTATATTATAAATTTTAATATACTTTTCTTACTCTTTATTAAAGATATAAACTAGCTAAATATTAAGGTTTATAATATAATTAAAGAAATAATATATATTAAAAATAAACTTTTAGTTTTTTTAATAATAAAGTTTAAATACTTATAGTTCTTTTTAAAATATATTATAAAAAATACTACTTTTTATTTAATAAAATTAAAATTATAGTATCTTTATAAGTACTTTAGTTATTTATTAGTAAACTACTTATATAAACTACTTATAAGAGTAAGCTATAAAAATATAAATTAAGAAGTAATAAAATTTATTAAAAAGTTTTATTACTAGTATTAAATATATATAGCTAGCTCTTATTACTTTAAATTTATACTTTAAGATAATTATAATTTTAATNNNATTATTATAAATATTATATATTTATTAAATAAAAAACTAGTATTATATATTATTAATAAAAAAACTAACTTTTAAAATATATTATTTTTATAAAATATCTTTATAAAAATTATTTAAAAAGCTCTTAAATAAATCTAAATAAATACTTATTTAAAACTACTTAATTATATTATTTATAATATAGAAACTTAATTTAACTTAAATAAATTTTATAAAAAGGCTAAATTTATAAAAATAAAGTATAAGTAAGTATTAATTAAAATATATTAGTTAATTAAAAAAGTAAAGAAGTATTATAAATCTTTAAGATATATATTTTAAATTTTATAGTTTAAGCTTAGTATAATTATAATAAAAAAAGTAATTTTATAAATAGTTATTAAAGTAATAAATAATATTATAAGACTTAATAAGCTAATATTAACTTTACTTATTTTTAGTACTTACTTTAAAATAATAAATTTATTTTTATTAATATTAACTATAATTTAAAAAGCTAAAGTAATTTAAAAGGTAATAAAAGTATTTTATAAAAACTAAGTATATAAGAATATTAAATATACTTTAAAAATACCTTATAAATTAAATATAGTAAATATATTATAACTCCCTTTATAAAGTAATATCCTTATATAAAAAGAAAAGTATAATTAAATTAAACCTTTTAAATTAATTTTAGTTAATAATTATAATATAACTATTTAAATAAGAATTATATTTAAGGTATTTAAGTTAATAAGTATAAAATTATATAAATAATATATTAAGCTAAGTAGCTAAAATAAATTAAATAAAAATATAAGTATAAAGGTTACCCTTTTTAATAAATACTTAAAAAACCTAGATTAAATAAATAAGCTACTAATTATATAATAAAAAAGGAGTAAACTACTAAGGTTAAAGAATAAAAAAAACTAATATATTATATAAAAAGAAATTAATAATTATAAACTTACTTTAAAGTTATAAAGAAAAAGTATTATTATAATACTAAGTACTTTATTTAAGGTATTTATAGTAGTTAAATTATAAGAATTAATTAATAAGAAAGTAATTATATTTAAATAATATAATAAAGTTCTTTATTATAGTATAAAAATATTTAAAGTATGCCTTATATATAAGATTAAGGAGTTACTTATTAATTTATTTAAGAAAATAAGAATAATTATATAAGAATATAATAATAAGAATAAGATATTAATTTTAATATAATTACTTATAATTTAATAAATAAGTATAAGATTAATTCTAGCTTTAGTATCTTTAAAGGTACTCTTAAAAGTATAATTCTTAATCTTATAAAATATTATATAAGTATATATATAATTAAAAACTAAGCTTTAGAAAAATATTATTATTTAGTTATTAAGTAAATTAATTAATAAGTACTTATAAAGAATTATTATTAAGATTATTAAGTTATTTTATAAAATTATAGAATTAAAAATATACTAGTTTATAACCTATTAGCCTTATTTATATAAAAAGTTATATATAAGTATATTCTTATATAATTCTTATTTTTTAATTATAATAAATAATATAATTAGTTTTAGTATTATAAGAATATAAATAAATAATACTCTTATATTTTATAATTTATTATTTTAGAAAAAAAAAGATACTTAATTATATATTATTAAGTTTAAAAGTAAAGTATTAATATTTTTAATATATAATAATAATCTTAACTTTAATAATTATAAGATTACTTAATATAAAAATATAATTAATTTTATTTAAAAGAAATAAAGTATATTACTTAAGATTATATATTAAGGAAATATAAATTAAGAAGATAAGTATAAATTATAATAAGCTTAAGTTATATAAATTATAATAATATTATAATTAAAAGCTTTATTTTACTTATTTATAATAATATAAGCTTAATAAAACTTTAAGAAAAATAATTATAAAGTTTTTAATATATATTTATAATAATAAATTAATAATTTTAATTAAAAATTAAAATATATTTTACTTAATTTAAGTATACTTAAGCTATATATTTTTATAAATAAGTTACTAGTAAATATAATAAATTTAAGCTTATAAATTAGTTTTATTATTACTTTTAAAAATAAAGAATAATATAGTAATAATTTTATATTATATATTAATTTTATTTACTAAAGCTTAATAAAATATAAAAAAATTACTTATAGTATTTTTACTTTAAAAATATATAATATAATAATAAAATTTAATATTAATATTACTTTAAAGATAATACTTAATTTTATTATTTTAAAGCTATTCTTATTATTAGTTCTTTTTATTATTTATATAAACTCTTTATTATTATATAAATATTTAATTAAGCTTAAAACTATAGTTAAAAAGTACTTAATAATTAATATTATAGTATTAAGGTAATTTTATAAGTAATAAAAAATAAGTAAGATAAGGTAGATTTATAATAAAAATAACTTAGCTAATATAATAATAAAGGCTAAATTAAATAGTACTTTAATAAAGCTTATAAATTATAATAAGCTTATAATTTATATTAAAAAAGAAGTTATATAGTTAGTATTAAAATAAAAACTATTTTTTTATAATTATTCTTTAAAATATAAATTTAAGATAATAAATTTTTATATTTATAATTACTTTTTAAAACTATAGTTTATAAAAAAATTTATTTTTAATTTATTACTTATTTTTTTTTTTTTTTAGTTTTTTCTTATTATTAGTATTATATAATACTTAAAACTTAGTTTTTTAAGTAAATTAATTATTATAAATATTTTAAAACTTACTTTTAAAGCTTATTCTTTTTAAAACTAAATAACTTAGACTTCTTAGACTTCTTAAATTTAAAACCCTTAAACTTTTTAAACTTATTTTTTTAAAAGTACTTCTTATAAGAAGTACTTAAAGCCTTAAAATAAAGAGTAATAAGCTTAAGTATATACTTTTTAATAAGCTTTTAAATTAAGATAAAAATTTTCTTAGGCTTTAAATTATTATTCTTATATATATAAATAAATAAATTATTATATATATTAGTAATATAAAGCTTATAAAGAGTCTTTTATACTTAAATTATATTATTTAAAGTAATTAAGTTTTAAAATTTAATTTCTTTTTTTTAAAAAGTATAAATATAAAGTATAACTAAAACTAGGACTTTAAAAATATTAGTATAAATATTACTACCTTAATTATATTAAATATAATAGTTATTATTATTATTATTAGTATTAAGATAGTTTTTAATTAACTTATTAAAAGTAGTACTATTTATATAAAGTATATAAAAAGTATTATATTTCTTAGTAAAAATATATATCTTATTTTTTTTTTATAATATACTTAACTTTAGTATTTATAGCTTAAAGTACTTTAATTTTAGCTTTTATTATAATAATTTAAGTAATATTTTAAGTAATAATAAACTAAGTATTTAAAGAGTAATATTAATATAATATACTTTAAATATAGGTTTTAAAACTTACTAGTATTACTATTATTAGTTTTACCTTTTTTCTTTTTTTTATAAGGTATAGTTATACTATTTTAATAATTTAAAAAGCTAAAATATTATATATTTTAAAATAAAGTATTAAAGTACTATTTATTAAGAAATTTTAAAACTTTTTATTTTAATTTATTAAAAAGTAACTTAAAGGTAAATACTTTAAACTAAGTTTATTAAGGTAAGAAAGTTAAAGGATTTAAATAATAATATAAGGAATTAATAATACTTTCTTAACTTAGAACTTAAAAAGTAATACTATTTTTTAAATTATATACTTAATTATAAGATTAAAAAGTAATACTAGAATTTCCTAAATTACTTACTTAATTAAGTAATTAAGAAGTAATATTAGGATTTTTCTAAATTACTTATTTAATTAAGAGATTAAAAATTAATATTTATTTTATAAATTATAGAGTTAAAATAGTAAACTAGTAAGTTTATTAAGTAAAGGTATGCTTTATTTTCTTAAAATAAAAAGTACTAGTATTAGTATATACCTTTTAGCCTATATAAGTATATTCTAAGTATTCCCTTATAAAATACTCTTTATTCTTAAAAAGCTAGCTATTACTACTATTAATTACTTACCTTAAAATACTATTTTAAAGCTTTATATAAAGAGAGCCCTTTTAATAAAGATATCTTTATATATAAATTATAGCTTTTAAATAAATTTAGTATATAAATATAATATATATAATAAGTATTTTTTAAATTTATAAAAAAATCTAAATATATTATTTAATAATAAAATTTATATTTAAATATTAAGTATCTCTTATATTATATTAGTAATTCTTAATATTTTAGTAGTCTTAAATTTAAAATATTATTACTAGCTATAGAATATAAAAGAATTTAAGAAATATATTTTTATATATATTATTATAAATTATATTAATATATTTAAAATATTAAGTATATAGAACTTTATTAGAATTAGTTATAGTGTTTTGAAAAAGGGGCATTTTGGTATAAAAGGTGGCCTGAATTAGGGGGTGGCCTAAATGTAGGCTGGGCAACTTAACTTTTATAAAATAAATTAATATCTAGCTTAAGTTATATAAGAATATATTATTACTAGATTTTAAAATAATAAGAATATAATATTATTATTAATATTAAATAGCTTTTACTATATATTAATAGTATATATATATAAGTTAAAGTGATTCTAATAATTATTGCTATTTCTTAAACTAAGGAGGCTATATATAGGATCTCTGGAAGGCTAGTTAGTATCTATAGGCTGCTTAGTCACCTAGCTACTAATAGTTATACATAGCTATAATATTTACTTAGATCTAAATAAGTATTAAAGATATAAAATTTAATAATATATTTAGTTTAATAGTAATAGCTTTATAATATAAAAGTTATAATTACTAATTATTATAATTAGGTATAGTATGTATATATATATATATATATATGTAAAATATAATACTATTTATTCTGCTAGCTAGCTGCCAGCCAGCTGGGCACCTATTGCCCGTGAGGCCCCTTCATGGGCCGTAATAATATGCAAGCTAGCTTGACTCCTCAGCGCCTGCCATACTGTTGCTATAGAATAAGGCCTATTCACTGCTTAGAATCTAAGTGCACGTCTTGTCATATAACGTACCAGTGAAGGCTGGTGGGTGTGGGGCAGGCAAGTTGGGCCAGTGCCCCTGCACTGGCCCCCTTGTCGATGAGCCCCTCCCCGCCTACACCTGCAGCCCAGAGGGCCAGAAGGCACCTCC